>OX388314.1:19047134-19647134 GCA_947579605.1 Athripsodes cinereus
CACTTAGGGGTTTATCTAATTGTTCGGAGATGGCGGATCATTGCATTAGTCATAATCACAATTTTGATGTGAATAGTGTAAGGGTCCTACATTCAGAAAACCGGTATAGAAAATTAATTGCTTTGGAAACATTGGAAATATTAAAAATATAGTAAATATTCAAATACCCCATTCATCACCATTGTTGAAACCAATTGTTCATCCACCATTGTCTTAACTACTCCTACTTCCTTACCCCTTCTTTTCTGTTTTTAGGTACCTACATATAAAAAATATTGTTGTTGCATGTGACTTTAAGAAATTTTTTTCTTGTAATTAGTTCTCTTGAAAATGTCAAGCTAACTTGACGAAAGCGCTTGAGTAATAATAAATTAATAGTGAAAAGTAAAACAGTGTTTTATTGATAACAAATATGTTTAAAATGTCTTTTCACAATGTGAACACACAAACTCTAGATCAAATTAGTTTAGTTTATAGAATACCCGGGTTCATTTTCAATTGAGTCTTTTTGGGTAAAGTATAAAAGTCAAATAAATTATGTTTGAAGTATAAGTTTCTTGTCGCCTTCTGTAAATTTTGTTTTTCATATCATATTCTATTAGCTTCGTATAGGAAATTATTATAAATTTGTAGTTATCACACTTAAAAAAATCTAACCTTTGAAATGTCTGGCTCTTATATTTCACCAATTCGAAATATCAAATCAAAATGCTAAAGATTGCCCTTGTCTTTCTCATTTCGAAAAATATTATTTTTCCACGTATGTACCGTGAATAAACTATACTACTATACTATACTATACCATCACGGAATATCCCACAAGTGGGGTAGCCAGCAGATCAGCTGTATGTAAGAAACATACAAACTGTCCTCTTCGTGCCAGTATAAAATCAAGACATTCAGGATGGGTGGCAAACCTCATCGCTGAATTTAAGATGTAAAATGTCTTATTTTTTTCGAACACCTGCCTTTTACAGGACACTCGAAAACTTACG
Source organism: Athripsodes cinereus (assembly GCA_947579605.1). NCBI lineage: Eukaryota > Metazoa > Arthropoda > Insecta > Trichoptera > Leptoceridae > Athripsodes > Athripsodes cinereus. The sequence goes on from OX388314.1 coordinate 19,048,130, forward strand.
CAGAAGAGTGGGAGACCAATTCTTTACCGGGTGCTCCACGGGATATCCACGTGAATAAAAAGTACCTACTTAAATTTATATTTTACATATTTGAGAATTCATTACACATTTTTGTTACTTATTATTATTAATTTAACTGATATTTTAATAAGAAAGATTGACAATATAAAATAAAATATAATTTATTCACCTTTCGAATTCCGTAGCCAATGATTTTACGAGCATGAAGCAAGCAAATTGTATTAAGCTAAATTTGCTGCTTCTGTTTAAAATACAGCTTGTGGAGTGACTTGTTAACGAAATAACCAAGTCAGCTTGATTACTCAAAGAAGCGACTAATTCGCTTAGCTTTTCCATTACTTGCTTAACATTTTAATATTCATCAGGTGTGAAAATATTCATAACTCCGTTAGCCTTTGCTAAATTAAGAACGCAAATATCTACTGTGTCTGAATTTCATGAAAATTTTTGTATTAATATTATGTCGGAACAACTAATTTATTTAGCCCCAGTTGCTAAAGTATGAGGCGCAGGAATATGTAGACAATAATGAAACAAAAGCATAATTTTAAATCTTTCGAATGTCCAATGGTAGTCGGATTAAAAAGATGCAAAAAATGACTAATATTGGGTGAATTAAAAACTTTAAATTTTTAATAAAGGTACACTTTTTCTGTTATTATAATAATATTGTCTTCAATAACAAAATAAACAGTGTGAATAAAAAAATTTGAGTTTTTAATATATCCAGTATGGAGAATTCACAAAAAGTAACGGAATACATAGAAAATATTAAAAAATCTAATATATTTACAAAAGTATCTAGCATTAATTTTCCATTGTATTTTACTTAAGTAGTTATTTATTTGTATAAAATATATGAAATGAGTAGAAATTTGTCATTGATTAAATACAATGAACATATTTCATAGAAATTTGCAGACGAAACAATATGTAAAAATACTCGTTGTAGTTAATCCATGATATAATAACACGACATATCGTGCTATATGGGTTGGATAAGTTATTATTTTTACTACTGTCCTATAGGTGGCTCTCTGTCCAGCACATTTACTGTACTATATTATTGCAATGTTATTGGTTATTGAGAAGTTATGCTAAGTAAAATAAAAATACTTCTATTTAACGATTTAAACATAATGATGTAATATGGTTAAAAACCATATATTTAACACTCTTTTCAGAAGCATAGGGCAATGGAAAGTGTCTTACATTCAGAGAAGCCTTGCTCTTATTGAGTTTACCATTACATAATATTCATAAATCTTCTTAAATCTATTACCATACTTCATTTTATCTTTTATCTAAATACGCATATCATTAAAATAATTTAAGTATGTAGAATTTACTGCCTTAAGTCTGTTATTAGGCAATATTTATTGATTTATAATAATACATACTAATATGTTGCATCACTTCAAATTTTTATATTTTACATTAAACAAAAACGGTGTATTGTGAAAGAGGTTCAAACAGGTCATCGAAACTTATTTTAATAGTTAGGTAAATTTTTCACAGTAACGTACATTTTAAGGTCATAAAAATAATGAATTCGTATATTTCCTAGGATTGTCCAGTGTTATCTGTGAATAAAGAATATGTAGTTCAAAAAGAATTGCTAGTTCACAAAGAATACCTAGTTCATGTGTTGTGTACTAATAGAGTGAACTATACGTTTATTCCTATCCTAATTTATTCTCAGGACTAGACTACGGTGTAAGTGTACAGAAACGAGAAGACAGAACAACACTGACTGTGAAAAACAAAGAAAAAAGAATTAATAAAAAAATAGCTTGTTCAGCAAAAGAGTAATGCAGTAGAACAACAGTAAAATACAGTGGGATAATAAAACACATAAAAATGTCTGAATCTGGACCTTGTTTGTGAGAGGGTAAGAACCATATGAATTTACAGAGGCGGCCTGTCAATTATACCTACATTTTATTATTCATAATAATGATTATCTTATTCTTAAAGTGGTATTACAATTCTTATTTCTTATAGATAATTACCTGGTTTTGTAAAAAAATCAATTCGTTAGTCCAATTGAATGACAAAGCATTTAAAAAATAAAAGAAGCGTCTTTCCTAATACTTTGTCATTTTTTTTATATGGACGTGAACAAATCTACATGATTGATTGTTTTTTTATTTAAAAGATGAATCTGCTTTCGAAATAAGCCCAAATCACCCCAGACACTCTCACAGTAAGATATCGTGTAGCTTGCGTCGTAAAGTTGGAATAAATATTTGTAACAATTATTTTGTAATTTGGCTTTATGAAATCAAAACGACAGTTCGATAAATTACCTACTTATATGAACGTATACATACTTCATATAATCGTTATATATTTTTTTATTAATATTGTTATTTATGGAGAAATGTAGGTATCTGTGTACATCAAAAGAACGAAAGCAAGAATAATTCATTAATTCTTGTCAGAAATAAAATATGACGAAAGTTCTAAAACTTAATTTGCAAATATTATAATAATGTTTAGTATTAACTCCTCGCTCCACCCCTGTGAGAGCGTAGGCAAATGCAGGATAACTTTATAGCTGTATACAAGCATAAAGTATGTTGGTACAGGTGCTGGAAGGATGGAATCATAGAATAAAGAATGTTAAAGATGTTTGAAATCTGTAACACTGGAGGCAACTCTAGAAGCACTGACCATTAATCTTAAAAAAAGTAACTATGTCCTGAAAGACATTCACGTCGTCCGATTACCTATTCTATTGTTTATTTCTATAAATATTAACAACGATAACTATTTCGATTAATCTAATATTAAATTAATTAATATAGTAAAAATAAAACAGAGTTATTAATTCTTTTTAAATTAATTATTAATCGGTTACGGCAATCCACCCGATTCGGGTGATTAGTGAATTCTTTATAAATTATGTAATATGAATTTTCACATTGTAAACACAAACACCCTTCAACAATTAATATTAAATTGTTTGTGGATATCGCAGAAAGGTGTACAATATAATTATACTAAAGCCAACCAAGTTTAAGCGTGTTGTCATAATGAAATTCCTAAACGAGTGGATGGTCTTGAGAAGAATAATGACATTTCTATTCAATCTCGTTATTCAGTGATTTTCAGAGTGAAGAGTAGTGTATTTCGCTGAAATTCTACATCTTGTATACCTATAAGCTATCTGCCAGTATATTACGTTAAAAATAATATTAAAAATTCAAAGAACACCTTCCCAGGTAGTTGGCTGGCGATATCAGAAGTATGTAGGTATGTAGAGCGGAGAATGAACAAAGCTCCCGGTACGTGACTTATTATTTAATACACTTCTTCCTAACTTTAATTTCGCAACAATTTAAACAGAGCACTAAACAGAATTTTAAACGTATTTAAGCAAATTCATAAAATTTTCTATTAACTAACATAATTTACAATACTGATAAAAGAATATTTATAGTACTCTTTAAAACATAAATACTTAACAATATTCTTCAAACAAAACAAAATTCTTACCTATGTCATTTCATTCATTCATCGCCCTCAACGCTCCTCTCGAGAGCACAGGGCCTCGTCCATTCAGAGCGTCTCTGCGCCAATTGCGTCACCTCTTTCCACGACATTCCCTGCGCTCTGATATCGTTGTCATAGGAACGGTGTAATGTGAAAGAGGGACGCCCGGGCCGACGGAACCCCTGCGGACGGAAGAACAGTGCTCTTTTTGGCCAACTATCATTGGGCATTCTCAAAACATGTCCCAGCCAGGACCATCGTCTCTCCTGTATTACATCTTACCTATGTATGTAGGTATAATAATATGATTAATTCACTCGTGTTTTATATGCTCATCTAATACCTTTTCAAAAGCAGATGAAATGTGTAAAAAATTGCAGTTGCTTAGAATAATACCAACATGAATATATATTTATTACCATGTATGTAGGTATGATAATATGATTAATTCACTCGTGTTTTATATGCTCATCGAATACCTTTTCAAAAGCAGATGAAATGTGTAAAAAATTGCAGTTGCTTAGAATAATACCAACATGAATATATATTTATTACCATGTATGTAGGTATGATAATATGATTAATTCACTCGTGTTTTATATGCTCATCGAATACCTTTTCAAAAGCAGATGAAATGTGTAAAAACTTGCAGTTGCTTAGAATAATACCAACATGAATATATATTTATTACCATGTATGTAGGTATGATAATATGATTAATTCACTCGTGTTTTATATGCTCATCGAATACCTTTTCAAAAGCAGATGAAATGTGTAAAAAATTGCAGTTGCTTAGAATAATACCAACATGAATATATATTTATTACCATGTATGTAGGTATGATAATATGATTAATTCACTCGTGTTTTATATGCTCATCGAATACCTTTTCAAAAGCAGATGAAATGTGTAAAAAATTGCAGTTGCTTAGAATAATACCAACTTGAATATATATTTTTTGCGGATGTGTTTAATATTTTAATCATATGAAATAGTACCTACCTACCATTAAATTATGTAGATTAATAATTTGATTTTATGTCTACGCTTTAAAGCTCACGTAGCTATCAGAAACGATAATTAATATTGTAGCTTCGTATCAGACTTTGATACAATTAATTTAAGTCATGTGTCGAGAATTCTAGAGAAATTTAATGTGTCATCAATTCATCAAATATTTTCATTCATTCAATATTCACCTCTAACAAACGTTGCTAGAACCAGATTTCCAAATCTACTTATTATAAAAAAGCAAGACGGATAAACAATATTCATCACATGTTCAACAAGGACAAGAGATTTAGATTGTATATTATAGACGGATGATGATATAATTGTTATATATATTGTAGAGGTACATTTAGTTGATTACCTCAACTGATAAGAACAGGTCGTGATATATGAAAAAAAGATTTTGTCATTGTTACAAAATTACAGATAGAATTTTAATGCGCTCGTTAAAAATGAGATGTGTTATCACGTGTTAAATGGGTGTGTTTATGCATACAATGTGTATAGTGGTTGTGAATGATATACATTGTGAATTTTAAAATGAAAATTATTAATATGTAATCCTAATCATGATGTTGATATTAGATGTTAGTTATTAGATGCTTACCAGGCGACCAGAAACATCAAGGTGTTTTGGTTTTATTGATAAGAGACAAAATACCACCCATTAGTTTTTCTTCAAGTTAATCGGTATTTCTTGGAAATTATATTGATGTTTTGACCACCCAACATAGATAAATTAGAATATTAAGAATTTAATATTGTTATATACCAACTTAATTTGAATAATAATTTTCAGTATAGTCTGAACTTGAAGTAACTGATGTAAATTAACAAATTATGCACGCTCACGCGCTGAGGTCAAATTCGTTTGCTTGTTTGATAAAATCTTCTAAATATTATATTTAGAAATAAAAATGCTTTTAAATTACATAGAACCTGCGTTATATTGCAATTTATAAAGTGTTTAATAATGAAACCAGCAATTAGGTAAATTAGAATACCTATGTCAGATTATATTTTACTTTTCACGGAAAGTGTACACAAACCACACTCTTTTGTCAATATAGCTAGAGATTATCATACACAAATGCATTTTTTCCATGCCTCCGTTAACTCGAGGCTTCATTGTGCTAGCACTTTCTTCAAAGATTTCCATTCATTACAAGTTTTTTGATCACTTAAAACAAAGTCTTTCAATACATGTTTGCACTTATCTTTACCAGCTTCTTCTGTAATAATTACTTAAAAGAAATAAATGAACCAACAGAAAATACACCTTTTATTTATCCGTGACCTTTGTTTATAAAGACATTGGATTATATTACAGTAAAGTTGTGTGTATTCTGAATTCGGGAAGAGAGTAGGTTTATTGAAATGGAAATATAAATGCAAATGGAATGAGGGAATGAAATTGAATTCTTTAGTTTATAACGAGTTGTTTGTATACTATAAATACCTGGATACTGTTGTTCTCGTACAGTACTTATGTTTCAGACGTTGCTTATTTTGTGCCTCACGAATTTTAATCAAATTTGAAGGACAGAGGTCAAGATTGTTATTGTCTGCCGTGTCAAATAATAATGATTGTCTCGCTCTTGCATTTAAATGAATTTATATTATATTTTGTTTCAAATTAATGGAGTCTTATAAAATTATATTATTTAAAGGTAATCTGATGATTGTTTTAAACTGTGTAGGTAGTTTGTAGTCATTGTTCTTATTGAATTTTCAGTTTATGGGATCATTAAAGTAGGTACTCAAAATTTAATCAAAATTGTACATACATACTTTTAGTAGGTGCCCTTACTTATGAGTTTATATTTTTATGTATTTTTTATTCTCTTTCATTTTGTTAATGTTATGAATAGAACAAATTTTCATTAGGAAGAAAAATTTCTTTGTCATGACAAATCTTGATTTTTGATCATTTTTTTTCCGGACTCTTTCTTTCTCTCAGTAAGCAATAGGTTTGTTAATTCATGAAGGTGAATTTGATACTTAGGATCTCTTGGTTGAAAATCTCAGATTCGTTTATAAGTCAGAAATACTCGTATACCTTGAAAATTAACTGAGATATCAAAATACTGCCTAGCTGTTTAGAAGCAGCCAGACTGCTTCGCGACAAATTAAATATAATATCATAATATGTGTAGGTACTTAGAGTGTGTATACTAAAAAAAAACGTTTACGGAGTTGAGAAGATGTGTTATTTAAAATACTATGTTCTAAGAACTATTTTTTAAAAAAGTTTCTAACGACAGGTTAGTATATCATAGCACTATGTAATAATATTATGATTATAGGTATATCATCATTATGCCGTGTTCACACCGTGCTGCAAGCACGTCCTGTCATCATCACTCTCCTCTTCTCTACCTCTTGATAGTTTCATCCACACACCCTATATATCTCTACCTATCTACTAGCTCACTGTGCCTCCCTGTCTACCCTATCCCTCTGCCACTACTACACTGTTGCTAGTTGTTATAATATTGTTCTTGTTTTAATCTCTTCATATTAGCATAATGTCGTGCGGGGAATATCATCTCCATTTGAAGGGAATAATCCCGGTTTTGTGGTGACCATGTAATATGGAATTGGAAGTACAACAAGAAGTAAAATGTTTTGCTTTTAGTCTGAGGTTGACTGGAGGATATTATGACACAATCAATTTTAATCAGGTGATATATGGGACTCAAGTCCACCAGTTCTGTATTCATGACGTCACAATATTTGTTAATGTACATTTGTTTGGAGGCATATTTAAATTCAAAATCAAAGCGTCTTTGTTTTTTTTTTTAATTGAAATATACTTACTAAGATTGTCTCGTGCAGTCCCTGGTAAAATACTTTTGGGGGCCTTGTCGCTCCCATTCTTTTGTACTTATTAATTGAGATTAAGTTTTCGAGTGCTCAATAAAACGCAGGTATTTAAAATCTTGTGATTCGGTATGTCACCCATTTTAAATGTCTTATTTTTTGTTTGCATGGGGAGGACGACTTGCATTTTTATAACGAACAGATGAATCGCCGGCTACCCCACTCAAGGAAGATGCCGTGACGAGATGGATGGATGAGATTATTAATAGCAGGAACACTTATTTAAATTGTACTCTTTTGTAGAATATCACCTCAAGGGTGAATTTCAGGAAACTTAAAATAAAACCTCTCATGGCTCGTTAATCATGCCAAGTTTTGTTCACAACATCTGTCAGGCAGCGCAGAAAACACGATTGAAATATTGAGAATTGCACCAACAATAATTGTCCTGAAATAATATCAAATTTCGTTAATTATCAGGCAATCCGCATGACTCAAAATATTGTATATTCGATTACAACTATATTGTTACCCTATTTGTAGTTTTTAGATAGCCAGTGTTTGAACATTGAATATCAGTGAAGTTGTTGGTTGTGTAGCTTTTAATAATAATAATGCGGTATAGTTTTAACGGTAATGGTGTCTGTACATAATATTATGGTGTTGGTTAGCTGGACGCTGCTGTTTCGTGCGATACTTCATGTAGTTACAACACGATCTCTTCCCTGAACTGCCTCCAGATATTAATATTATGATTGTGTTACTCAAAACAATACTCGGTAACAACAATATAAGCAACAGTCACACAATCAACTGCTAATCTGTACCCCCAGTAAGAGTTTTATTTGCTACAAAGTAGTAGGTACGTGAGATATGAAAATTTTACATGAAAATTGATCAAGTATCACTGCAAAGATTTTTAATTATTTAAAAAAAACTTCATTATTTGCTTCATACAAGTGTACCTACAATGTAATGTCATAACTCGCATAAGAAAAATGCGACGAACATAACTCATATTGACTTATTTCAAAGACATTATTTTGACACAAATATTTTAATTTTTTCCTCAAATCTATTGCGCCCATTTTTAAAGTTTTTAACTTGTTTTAAACTTTAGTGAAAATTTGACAAATGTCTTGTCTTTCTCGGAGACCATCGAATAGAGTAGAAATTTTACTCTTCTATAGAGTTTTTTCTTTCACAATACACCGTTCCTATGACAACGATATCAGAGCGCAAGGAATGTCGTGGGAAGAGGTGACGCAATTGGCACAGAGACGCTCTGAATGGAGGAGGCTGGTTTTTGCCCTGTGCTCCTGAGAGGAGCGTTGAGGGCGATGATGATGATGATGAAAGTGTTTTTAACTGTCCTATGAATGACATGTTGTACTTATTGCGTGTAAGACATTTTGATATTACAAGTTCATTGGTATGGTATGCCACCCGTTCTGAATGTACTTGTACTTTTTATAGATGTGGAGGAGAAGACATAAAATATGTTCATAACATGCAGCTTGTCCGCTAGCTTCACCACTTGTGGAAATGTTGTGATATTAAAAATATTTTATGTAAATATGCAAAAGACTTGCAAATAATATTTTCCAAAACACTTAACACATAATGAATTCAAAGATTTGATTAATCAAAGAATACAAAATGGAAGTATTTTTATTAATGATCAAACTTTTGATCTTCCTCATAAAAATATAAAGTCTAGGTATGTAAATAGAATTTATTTTTATATTTGGTATTCAAAGAATCAAAGATAATATATCACCAAGAAATCATTTGAATCGCATTACAACAGGAATTATTATTATTATTACATAATAAAAATAACGTTAAGATTGGGACGGTTCTCCATGTACGCTGTCATGTTTGGAATTATTACAATTATTGCAAATGGGCTACATTTTAGAAAATATGGGCCATAAAATTCATAGAACGGGCACCAAATAAAACAAGTAAAGGTGCGAAACAGCCAAATAAAACTTAAACTTCAAAATTGAAGATCTGTATTTTGAATCTTGCGGATAACCCAAATTGACTTTTTGATTCAACGAATAAAGTTGCGAAACAGCCAAATAAATCTTAAACTTCAAAATTGAAGATCTGTTATTTGAATTTTGCTGATAACCCAAATTGAGTTTTTGATTCAAGCTGTTGCCTAGTAGGTACCTGTAAGGATTTTGATGTGTGTTTGGAATTGCCGTGATATGATTATATATATATTCATTTTACGAGTTAATTGAAAAAAAAAACTTTCGAAGATAAAATAGTGAATTGAACAAGTTAACTGACATTCCAGACTTTTCAACACTACTACTTCTACTATTCCATCACAGCATATCCCAAAAGTGCGGTAGCCAGCAGAACAGTTGTATGTAATATGCAAGCTGTTGATACTCTCCATTAAAATAAAAAAAAATTCAGGATAGGTGGCAACCTCATCGCTTTCCAACTCAAAAATTATAATCGTAGTATTCTTTTTACGGTTTTAAATTTTCATGATCGGTGATAACATTGAAGAGAAACCTCATACCCAGTATGTCAGGAGTCATAGATTCCTATTTATTTGTGCATTAAAATCAAAATTGGTCTCACAGACGGGCCGGCCAAAACTGCCACCGTGTAAATCTTTTATGCGGATCTGTGTTAATAGTAGATATATTTTCTTTTTTTCACCCTTGAAGCGTCTTGCCATGCCGATGAAACATTGAGTTACAATTTACCTCCAAGACCACGGCCCGGTAGAAGAATTTTGTTACAAAACTTTTTACCCTAGAAAAGATATCAATATAAAAAAATATCATGATTTGGATTGTAATTTTGAGTAAAACATCCCCCATAAAAATAAAATCTAGTGTGCGTAATATAAATTTGTTTTCGCGTTAGAAATGTCACACTTCACAGTGCTATGGGTGGGTGTCGTCTGTGAGAGGTGTAGCCATTAATTTTGATAAATTATACTTCCAGGGAATGAATTGTTAATGAAATAATACTACTACTACTACCTCTACACTCTACACCCATCTCACTTCCTCTTTAACAATCCCCCCCCATCTCCACTATCTACCCGTTGTATTAACATTATTATAAATCATCATCATTTTATTAAATTTTGTATTTCCAACATAACGCATGATACACATTTGAGAACATTTATGTAAATTTAAAAAAAAAAAATATTTTGATTAAAATACATCTGAATTTACGAGTCTTTTCAAAAATGTTTTGAAGAAAATAATTGACAATCGGTGTGGCGCGAAGGTAATTTCCTTGCCTTTGAGTCACGAAGTCTAGGGTTCGATTTTAGACTAGGGCAAAATGATGAATGAGTTTTTACTAATTGTTTTTGGTATGGGTGTTACGTATATTATATATATTGTATTGTTCGCGATTATACCCATAATACAAGACTCATATCTTAGTTTGGAATTAACTATTAATCTGTGCGAATTGTCTATAAGATTATGTTGTTAATAATTGTAAATTTGAATTAAAATCATATCAATAATTTAGTTTTCATTCGTCACTTGTCTGCCTACTACAGCTTTGACAATATTATTATACAATAAAATTAAAGTGAAAATAAATAAGTAAAAAATACTTTAGAGTTTTAAACTTGTTTAATTAATGGTTACACGTGTTTCGGGTTACAGACCCATATTCATACTCTGATTTTTTACTTATTTATTTTTAATTTAATAATGGAGTTTTACTCACTCAGTGAAAATAAAATTACTAAAATTAAAGTGGTTTAACGAAACGTGAGAATAAGGTAAAAACTCTTCAAATAAATTAAACGAATTGCTTTCATAAAATAAAATTAAAATAATATAAAATGTTTTGATTAAATATAATTAAATCGTCAAAATGTACGGATTGAGTTGGTTTCCCAACAATAATAATTGGAATTCTTAATGGTCTACTATTACTCAATAATCGGAGCTATACATCAAATCTTTGAACGTTTCTTTGTGATTTGAATAAAAGGAAAATATATGTTTTTTTCGTATTTCTGTAACAATAGTACGCGGTGTGGCCAGTTTCATCATAAACATTTCTACCTACTTAATACTAATTTTCTGTATGCTTATAGTATTACAATTTTTACACCCACATATTTTTTTATTAATATATGACTATACCTTAGTCTTATTATATTTTAATAGACTTAATATTGAATGTATTTATTTTTTACTCTTAAAAAACAAAGGTTTTAATTAAACCTAAATATTATACTTTCTCTAATGGAAATGGGCTGGTTATATAGCTCGGAGGGGGGCAAAAGATGTATAGAAAGACCTCAAAAGAGATGGCCGGTAACTTTGTCCAAATTATGGGAAAAAAGTTGGCTCGTGTTGCCCGTGAAAATAGGTGAAAATAGAAAAACTTAGAAGAGTATAATTATACATTCAGCAGTGGAGAGATGAAGACTTGCAGTAAATGAGTAAAAATGTCCTTTGACATCCTCTCAATAAATTATAATAATCCGAGACTTTAACATCGTGCTACCAACTACAGCAAACGGATGTTGTAATGAATAAATCGATTAAAATTTAAAACAAAATAATAGATAAATAGGTACCTGCGTGGGATTAAAAATAATCAAATTTAAATGATTAATTAACTTAAAAAAACATATAAGAAAATATTCAACTTCTTATGATTTTATTCATTGCTTAACGTAGGTACTCATAGTTTTATTATGACAGATTATCAACATCAAGTTATTCTGAGATGTTCATAGTATTGTTTGTGTTATCTCATATTGATGATAATTTGTTATTTATTTAGAACCATTAACGTTTAGTTATTATTCTACATAAATAATGTCAAATCTTGATCACATTCATTATTATTCAATGTCGTTATAATGTCTATGTATTAATAACTTTATACAGGTAGAAACTATTCTCATCCAAGAAGCATTAATGGCTTATTATTTCATAAATGAACAGATATATTATTTCGTAGACACTGTTTCACTAACTAGCTTGGTAAATTATTGTTGAATAATATATATGGCTACCTACACAATATCATATCAAAATGTTTTTTTTTTTTTTAAATAAGTATCTATACTTAGCAATTGTAGAAAGTTTCTAGATAGCCCTTTTTTTGGAAAATATTTGAACTATTTAGATTTCGGCCAATCAATTATTGATTATGAAGGTAATCGCCAAGCGATTAAACCAATGCAAATTAACATTAAAAATTGGTTCGGAATTTTGAAGTTTTATTTTTTGTATGCATTTAGTCGTATACTTTTTGCTGTAGGATTTCAATTTGTTTTCAGAAATTTAGTAGTTATATTATATCCCACATTTAAAAGAAATAAAAAATGCTGGAAAATAAATACGCATAGTTCTGCTTGCAGACTCCACATTGTATACTTAATCTTATTTTTTTAATCTTCTATTTATCTTTGGCGAAGGTAAGCAAAGCTTCACTTAAACACTGCATAAACTGTTGAAATTGAAATCATCAATATTGTCACACGAGTAGGAATTGATATCAATCCCGCTTCACAGTTGAACAAACCTCACCCATTAGCACTTAGCAAGGTGTGGCATGCATAATATTATTAGGCAACAAACACACGTTGACTTTCCCTTACAGCGAACACCTAATGATAACAATAATAATATAACAATGTCCCTCTCTATACCTCCATATTAACTACATACCTACCAACTAAATAACTTGCATATTATACCCGTAACCTCGTACATTCATATTATTATGTAGTGTCGTACTCCATTGCGCTTTACTAAGTTAGATATTACATCAAATATGTACTGACTACTGATGTTACATCCACTATAGGTAACTACTAAATTCATCATAAAGTATTGCATGTTTTAATCTTAAGGAGATTCGCTGAACTATTTTGCGCCTAGGAGTTGCTACTATTGCCACTTATCATCACGGCCGGCGGGGTAAATGGGTTTTTCGTTTGTTCGTAGACAATGATACATCAGAGTGATCTAACACTTCCATAGGATCACTACGTTCACGATTGTCAGCATCGAGAAACCGAGTCGATATAATGTTCGACGTGGTCAATAGGTATTCCTTTTTCTTGTATATTTATGTCATAGAATTTCTATGTGTCTGTAATTTTCTGTTATATTTTACTTTTGTCTTGATTGTTTACGTACAATGACAGCGAAAAGGTTTTTTTACTGTAATGCTGTTCATTGTTTCATTTATACGATAAATAATGTGAGATAATCTAATTCATTATCATTAACTCTATTTTTTTGTTAGCTAAATATATCAAAATCCCTCAAAGCATCTTAGATACGTTATTGTACATTTGTTAAAAGCTTGAATTACGAAGCAATTTAGTAACCTGTAACAAATATTGACTTTCGCTTTATTTTAGAAATCCGAGTTATAACTATTTTAAGATGTTTTTTTTAATGCAGAGAAAGATTTATTGTTATGTTTATGTCACTAATATAGAGTGTTGATACTCCATATTAGTGTTGATATATTTGGCGCAAATGCATTTGCTTGGATGGCGGAAATAAGACACATTTAGTGAAAAGTGTGATATGTAGGTATGTTTATAGGAAGAGATAGGAATTAAATGATAATGGATTCGTTTACACGACAGAGGAGAGACTCATCATTAACAACACTATCATAGTATTGGATGGAGAGACTGTGGGAAGTGAAATACCTGGCTCTAGTTGAATTATAGTAATTTTTAGATAATGATCCATACTTGAGTTACATAGATATTTACGGTTAAGGGGTACCGAAACTGGTTTAAATAATTATATGTAACGTAAGCGTGGTTCAATGTTTTGCTTGGCAAAATCTTTGACATTGTGCAGCGCTAATCTCTTTATAGAAAAAAAATTAGGTATCCAAGATTTTTCGGGCTTATATCCATGTTATACATATGTGTTGGATATGTACAGAATGTTTATATGAAGATAATAATATTGCAAGTAGCATAAATTTTGACAGAATATTTGATAAATTATTTAAAACGAAAATTTGAACCAGGATTATAAAATTACTTTCTGTTTATACCTAATATTATAGTGATTGATTCAGCCACTTTGACTTCGTTGCTGGATATGTCCAAAATATGTAAACGGTTTAGGAATATGTGACAACATTGCTTGATTTTTTAAATAAGATTTTTAAATTCATTTGCGAGTTTCAGTAATCATACTACAAAAAAAAAAACAAATAAAAATCAATATCTCAGGGTTACTCTTGACAAAACTAAACACGATCTTAATCTAGTCTTGATCTTGATCATACGACGCACGAAGGGACTATGGTTAAAAACACCGCGTTACCGCTAACGCGCGATCGGTTTGCGTGTATTTTTGGCCAATAGTCACTTCGTGCGTCGTATGATCAAGATCAAGACTAGATTAAGATCGTGTTTAGTTTTTTCAAGAGTAGCCCTGCTAATAATGCCTTGTACCCGTTGCCGGGTATTATTGAGAGACTGAATTTGATTGAGCATCCTGCCGAAAAAACAATATCTATGTACAAGGAAACACATACCCAAACGATTAATATTTTTAATATGAATTATCACTATGATTATTGTTTTTCATTACTACTTGCTGGTTAGCATTACGATTCGAGTAGTACCTACCTGGATATTATAGTTTGATATTATTCACTATTCACTGCTGTCTCTTTTCTGTTTCTAGTAATCACATACAGTGGAACCTCTCATAACGAGTAATTCGCATAGCGAGCAAAAAAATGTGATAAAGTTGCTCCCATAACGAGCGACATTTCGCATAACGAGTTACAGAGAAAGGGTAGGTAAGTCCCTTTGTAGTGGTTGTTCACTCGGTTTCTGAAATCATAAAAAAAAGAAATTTTAAGTCAATGTACACGAAAAAATGTTAAAATATTATTGTCCAAGCATAGATTATACATATGTGCTTTAGTTTTGGACCGGCTGCCCTAAGCAGTTGTTCTAAAGCTCACCTCCTGTTATAGGAGAAAAGGACGTCACAAACAGAGTGAGTTCGATTAGGTCAAACGGCCAAGTGGTCATACAGGGATGGACTAAATAACCTCAGCGGGAATGGATCCCGGTCGCCGTAGGATATCCCATTTGCTCTTCCACGACTCAACAAACCTCCGAAAACTCTTGAAATTTTCTGGATTCAAGGTTAGCTCTCCGAACCAGATTGGCCTGGGAGTATCTGGAGTCATACTGTCAATCATTTCTCTTCTTGCCTCATCCATAATCGAGCAATTCCAGAGGATATGTTCAGCATACTGGGCACCACCACCACAGGGACACCATGAGTCATCCACAAGATTTAAATCGAAGAGTTTCCCCTTTAGATCTCCATGCCCAGTGATTAACTGAGTCATAAAATGATCTAGAGCAATGAACCTTCTCTTCATTCGGACCTTGAGATCGGGAAAGAACCTGTAGACAAGTCTACCGGTTCTTCCCGAATCCCACCTCTCTTGCCAGACATCCATTGTCTTCATGTTAATTGCTTTAAGAGCAGCGTCTCTTTCCTGTCTTCTAGTGCCTCAGGTCACAACCATGCCAAAATGGACTGCAGTTCCATCCACACACAGTGTGAGACGCGCTGCCCGTTCTAATACCTCCAGATCCGCACAAGAAGACAGCCAGAAGAGAATAAAAATAACTGATGAAATGAAACGTAAAATCATTGAAAAGCGAGAAAAAGGTGTGAGCGTGGTATATCTAGCGCGCACATACGCGCACATACTATCGGTCAACATCAACGATCTGCACTATTCTCAAGAACAAAGATAAAATTAAGAAGATGGATGCTTCAAAGGGAATGTCAAGAATGTCTACGAAACGGCTACGTTCACGGTTAGTTTTCTAGCTAAAAATGGTTAATTATTTGTCATAAATTCATATTTTTATTTAGGTACGCTATTTTTCCTAATATTAATTGTATTACAAGTTGTTACACTCTTTTATAAGTAATTTTATATGAATAAACGTTAATAAAAAAAAATTATTGAGTAGGTTCTCCAAGAATACTTATTCTTTCGGCATGGAACGCATTATCGTATTTTACATTGATTTCTATAGAAAAAAATGTTTCGCATAACGAGTAAGAGTCTGGAACGAATTAAACTCGTTATGAGAGGTTCCACTGTATTACAGTATTAGGCATTACATTCTATAACTGGGTGGTCTCACTTGTATAATTATTTACATAGTAATATCGCTGTAATACCTAATATCTCATACATTGTAATGTGTGATGTACGTGTGAACAATTTGCATTATTCTTAAGTTCAACACCCCAAAACTTTTTTGTATACAGTAGTATCTACCTATAGTGTATTTTTATGTAGGTATACAGGTATACAGTAGTATCTACCTATAGTGTATTTTTATGTAGGTATAGGTACTTAAATTCAAGGTGGACAAAAAAGTTTTGGATTAGCAAATAGGAACAGGCAGAAGTGTTGGAAGGCCTCAAAAAGTCTTGATGATGGTTGGATGATGTAAGTAAGATTGCTGAACACAATATTGTTGATGAATGTAGCAAGCCCAGAACAGAAAGAAGTAGAAAATGATAGAGAAAATCTATGTCCAATGGTTGATGAGAAGAAGTGCATCCTTTATGAAATGTCTTTTTCAAAACTCAGATTATGAAAAAGACATTGCGTGATTTTATTTAGGGTTTTACATAATAAATACCAATAAAATACAACAAGTTATATCCTCTCTGAGATATGACCTCACGAGGAATAAATGGATACATAAATCATGCAGATCAGATCTTACAGGATGGACCGTGTAGAGTATATTTGAATAATAGAGAATACACAAGAAACTATAATTATGAAAGTTATAGAAGTAAATAATTTTTAGGCTTCTTGAAGTGCAGAAATGTGCTAAATATTTTCAGAAAAAAAAATATTTGTTGCATTTCAAGAAGACAGTCAATCTCATTTCAAATGCATAATATAAAAGATGTCTTATTTTTGGCACAGGGAGGACGAACTGTATGTTATTAATATGTAGATAGTCTATGGCTACACCAATTTTGGAAAATAATGCTATAATATAGAAGATTTAGATATATTATACGCTTAAATATTCCAACGTTGAGTAAACAATGTTTTTTTATTAGACTTGGTAAGATTTGTACATACTAAATTGACTTTATTTTCAACTATTAAGGTAGAAAAAATAGAAATAATCCAAAGTACGTATTTGATAAAAAAAAAAACTCGTAAATTGTTTTGTATAAATATTCGAAAACTTCAATTTGCAGAACCGAGCAGTATTCGTAGAGGCGGACGCATGAATGTAGGTACCTACCCACCAGCATACATTGGTCCGTATGTGTACGGGTGTGTAGCACATGTGGGTGCTTTCACTACTCGCATAGAGATGGCAGTGCCCACACTAAAATCACACTTTTGTCGTTGAATATGAATCAAAATACCTACATACACCAATATCGTAATATTTTTATGGACAATTTTCATTTTAAAATATTTTTAAGAACGATTTAAATACTTCATGAGGAAGTATAGGCATTCTTCGAAAAAGATGGGTTTAAGATATTGTTAAAAAAACAGGTTCGTATTGTGTTTGAGATGGATAAGAATAGAAAAAACGGAGGGGCCTATCTCCAGCAGTCGAAAGATGAAGGCTAACAGTAGGTATGTAGGTAATGTTCTGAATTTGAACTTATCTTGAAATTTTTATTCCTTTAGTAGGTACCTTTATCGAATATAATTTGGATCTGTAGTACCTATGAAGAAAAAATAAGAATAAAAACACTAAAGGGCATGTTTCATTAACCAAGTATGTATGTTTAAGTAGATATAAACATTAAAATATCAATTTATCAATTATTATTATGTATTATAATAATTTAGGTATGTATAGTTTTTATTATTATCATCATTATGATTACTTTATGGATTAATTTGACGGGCAGCACGCGACCATTTCTTAACACGAAATGCAAATTATTATGTCTTGAAATGAATTCGTAAAAAGGTTTTCTTTTTTTTATTAAAATGTTTTGAATTTTTTACCTTAAATTAATCTTTTATGTTTTGTTATTTTTTTAAAGACTTTGGAACCCAATAATCTCTCATCCACAAGATTCCCGATGGCTTAGAAGACCTACATTAATAAAAATAACAATAGAAATGATAGAAATAACAGAGCGTTACGCACAACAAAAATATACTTTTGCAAAACAAGTCACTAATTTCCTGAAACTATATGAGTGAAAATATGTCGTGACAGGGTAAATCTGTGCTAAATTAAATGACAGTTTATCAAATTTTTCGTTCGCTTAATTTAATATATTTTTTCTTTTCTATTAAATTGTGTGTTTGTTGTTTTTGTGTAGTGTGTATTAATATTTATGTATGCAACTTCTTTTATTTGCTTTTTATATAGGTACTTTATTTTAATAAGGTCTTAAATACAGATTATATCTGTTGGTCTGTTTTCAGTAGGATGTATTTAGTATGAAATTGGAGTAAGTTTTGATTGTGTATAAAAATTGCTATAAATTGTTTTAACATTGTAAAAGGTGGAAGCCGTTTATTGCTTGAATAAATAAATAAACTAATTAATAAATTATGACAACAAAAATCATGTGCATTATGTATATCTTTTTAAAATAACAAGACACATTTTTTCTGTTTTTCCTTTGTTGCGAATAGCCTGAAAAATGCTTCATTAATGATAAGTATGTGTATATACATATGTATTCTGTAGTATTTATGTGAGTAGATGAGGCTATGGGTTGGTTATTGAATGTCTTAGAAATGATTATGACAAACAATAGGGTAAAATCAAACCTTATTAAAGTAATTGTGTCATTTATAAGTAATTCATTATGCCTTGCAGATACTACAAACAAAATACCCTAAAGCCATCAAACGAAATGAAACTAAAAAGCAAAATGTAAAAAAATAAGCAGTAACAAACAATTCGACATAAAGATCGTTTTGGTTGTGTATTCTAAAAAAACGGGATAGGAGAGGGAATAGAAATTCTGAAATAAGACAAAGTCAAAGATCCTTTTGACATGTTTTTACTTCATAGTTGAATCCCTAAAAAAATGACATGACCTGCAAGATCAAACATTTCTACGGGCTGCTCTTATTTTCAAACACAACTCTTTATAGAAAGGATTTATATTTCAGGCATAAAAAGACATCTTCACACATTTATGGACTCATTAAAAAAAATTGGATATCATCTTTCTTCTACACCCAAGAGGAGCGTAAATAGGTGAAATAATTTAGCAGCATATTTTGTTAGTTATCAATGAATATATTACATATTTAAAAAAAATGTAAATCTTTAAATTACACAAGATCTTTTATTTTATCTTATTGCAGATGGTGTATTTTGAATGAAGTCAAGAAAGTATAAAATGTATGAATTCCCTGGATGGTTTTATGACGTTCACTTCGGAGAGTCATTAAGTGAATGAATTTAGTATAGACATGAAGGTTGCTTGCCGGTCGCTTGTACATATTATTATACTTATTAGCTTAGTAATAATCATATTGCTACTTACCCCAAGTTGTAGTAGGTTACCTCGTACTTACCATACTAATATCATAATGAGTTCAATTAGTTAAGCATAATGAGATATCGAATACCTTTATTATTCAATAAAAACCTGCTTGTTTCATAAATGATGCTTACATAATATATGAGAATAGTATTTACATATGTAGTAGAATTCACGTAGGTGTCAGATTATGCAGTTAGTGAGGGATATGGTGTGATGGGACTGATGGTATAAGTACTCGTAGCTAGTGTTGTGGAATTCTCAAGAAATAATTTTTGGAGAAATATACCGAGAAATTTCTCGGTAAATTTCTCGAAGTAGAGAATTTTCGGAGATTTTTTTTATTTTTTATTTAACAGTATAATAATAATAAATATTTTATTCAATCAATCAATAACAATGTACAAATGTTGAGATAATTTATCACCAATATGGCTACAATTAATTACGGAAACAAAAAAAATGTTAGGTACCTGCATAGAAAAAAGTGCTAATAACTGATGAAAAATCTTGATGTTTGACACCCCGCATGCCCATATTTAAGTTAAAAAAAAGATTGCAGGTACGTACATGGAAAAAAAGTGTTAATAACCTATGATTTGGGCCTTAATCAGCCCCACAATTTTTTGGATCAATGTGTTTGGCTGCAAAGTGTACTGGGCGAAAGGTCATAATACCACTAAGAAAACTTATGGAGAGAAATTTCTCTTCCATCAGAGGAGAAATTCTCGGAGAAATTTCTCGTTCTCGAGAAATTTCTCTGGAGAGTTTTCTCTTCTCACATCACTACTCGTAGCTATGTCAGGTATTTATTTACAGGTTGTATTTAGTTGCAGGTTTCACATACTTGTAATATACCTACACGTCAGTCGTTTGTAAATCTTAAAGTAATATATCACTGAGCCATTTTCATACAAGAACGTATTAAAATTAAGTTTGTATTGCACTTTTTCTTCATCAGACCGTGTTTGTCTGCTGCTGGATAAAAGCCTTTTCATTTGCACGCCAATTATTTCTATCTTTTGCCAACATTTTCACCTAGACCTTGCTATACTTTTTATATCATTGCTCCATCTTGTTGGCTGTCGTATTAAATCACTTTTTTGTTGGTTATTGTGATTTTACTAATCGCAAACATACTGCCAAACACTCACATTGAAATGTGTTTTATTTGAGGTAGGTATCAATTATTAAATTACAAATACGTGGCCTATCTATATCAGTTAAGTATGTTGGCAGATATTTCAAAATGTCCCTTATTAGAAGGTAGCAATGCTCATTGGTGAATATTAAACAATACTAAGGAGATACCTACACATTCTCCAATCGATATAATGACAGAGGACATAATTTTGAATGCATGCTTCTACATTTTAATGACCATACCGTAGGCTAAACTAACAAATTTTAAGCATACATATTTAGCTGAATCTGTTTGAATTATTTATATGCAGAATGAACATTGAAGTATGTAAGTATTTTGTTATGGAGTATCTAGCAGTACTGTCAAAGTCAATTCACAAAGGAGCAGAAGTAATTAGTGTAGTTGTTTACAAAGGACATCCAGAGCCAGTATAGAGGGTGGCTACTGAAGTATCTACACAGGATGAGGACGAAATACTTGATTATATTATCTCCATATATTTATGAACTAACTAACAAAGTTTCAAATCCAACAGACCGTAGACAACAACTTCATAATAATAATCACAATAATTTTATTATAACATTTTTTTTTATTTATGAAGAATACAAATTTTATACAATCAATATGAGCGTAAAAATTACAGTCATTATCCATTTATGTGGATCTGCAGGGCTACTCTTAACTCAATCTAAATACAATCTTAATCTAGTCTTGATCTTGATCATACGCTATGGTCAAAAACACCGCACTACCGCTACCGCGCGATCGGTATGCGCGTATTTTTGGCCAATAGTCACTTCGCGCGTCGTATGATTAAGATTAAGATCGTGTTTAGATTTTGTCAAGAGTAACCCTGCTGTTCTATGATAATACATTAATGATTATTATTTTTACTGAGATTACGATACCCAAGGAAGACATGGTTTAGGGCGCGCACTCGCGAACGAGACGAAATTTATTTTGAGATATGGCCATCAGGTATAATACATTTGGAGAGGAAAAAATAACTTGTAAGTGTATGAAGTATGAACGATAAATTAGTAATAAGTGTAATGGGCTAAATTACTTTGCATTCAATTGTCAATAGATTGAAGTGTTTTTGCTTTTAAATCAGTCTTTAAGAATATTTTTTTCTCGAAGATGAAAAGTGAATTTTAATTGTGTCGATTATACAATAGTTTGTTCAGCGTAAATACGAACATTCATAGATAGTTAAACATTTGTTAAAATAGGATCGATGTGATTTTGCATTTAAACTCCTCATATAAATATAAAAATATGTATTAAAAGGGAAAATCTCATTAAAATTACGTATAAATAAATACATCACATATTATCGATTTATTGCATTATTCTGGCGATAAGCAAAACTAATATAAATATTAATTAAATCAAAGTTATAAAATTGTTCTCTAGATATTAATGGAAAAATAGTTTTATTACTTTTGTTGTATTTGTGTATGTATTTTTGTAATTGAATCATAATCACATTAATGTAAAGATATGTTCTCTATTATTTAAATATATCAAAATATTATATTTTCAACTAAGATCTCTTTTTTATCCTCAAAATAAAGTTATTCATTTTTCTGTGAGTTTGAGAGTGCACCATATTTTAATTACCCGAATTTTCTATTCCCTACGGGATGTAGAGAACAACTTCTATGTTCATTACACACAGTAAGTTCACCGGCTACCCCACTATCGAAGAAGCCGTAATGGTATAAATCAATGAACGAATAATCGTTAAATTTAATTAAATACTAGGTGCATGCAATGAACATACAAGCAATGCTTTCCGTGCTAATAAAAATAATCAGGTGGGATAACTATCTCATCGATGAATTTAGAATGTAACTAATTAAAAAAAACAAATGTTTCTTTTGAAGTAATTTGACTTTTATTGAAAGACTTTTTTATCTTTCAAATACATTGTTTCAGAGTCATGGAGAATGCCAACGTCCTCAAAAGACGAAACGAATCTCTCTCAAGAAAAATCAAATTAGTAGAAAAACATTTGTATTTTCATTCCATTATAGAATTCTACAACTTAAACACCGACAAAGTGAATAATATTAAAATGTCTTATTTTTATGTATTCCTTCCAAACTTAAATTTAAATAAACGAATTTGATAGACTTGTACATAAAGGCGTCAATGTGTATTACTTTTAATATGAACGCATTATAATTTTAATACGAAATCTTATAAATTTAATAAAATCGATATCATATTGTTTTAATAGCCATCATATAAAGTAAATAAATAATAATAAGTACCTACATTAGATTGTGTAATTGTAATAATCTACAAACATATAAAATAATTGAGAAATGCTCTGTTTGTTATTGTGCAAATGTTCAATTGAAATAATAATTATTATGAATAAATCTCGTTTTATGTATTGTTTTAATTTATTATAATCTTAAATGTTATTATAATAAATAATTGTGTTTTTTATTATAAGATACGATTAAATTCATTAAATATAGTACATTAATATAATTCAATTTCATATTGTTGTGAAAACATTAAACAATAATTGAAATTGATTTATTTTATTAAAACTTTTGCATTTCAGGATTCTGATTTAGATTTTTATTAAATTTTATTAGATTTTTAATGAAGACATATGCTATTATAATGTCATAAGATCTTCTGCCAATGGAGTATGTAGACAGTGAACTCACTGAATGGAATGAATATAGAGGTTGTCCTTTTTGTGCCATAGTAGTTTGAGATTTGGATGAAATATGTGGTGATGGTGTGATGAGTCTCGGGATTCAGAGCATTACTACCGCTTCTAACCTACACTGAGAAAAGGTACATCTCCAAATTCAATTGATATTTCACAATAAATTGTTTTGCTCGCCTTACCATTGATATAATATGACATAAAGATCAAATTCAACATTACGTAACATTAAATCATTTTGCCTTTACCGATAACTATACTTCCCAACGATATGTTCGGCACTTACCAATCTTTTAGTTACCCAAACATCCGTGTATGGCGCTAGTTGGTTTAAAATCATTGTCAGGTAAGTACATTATGGCTTGTGAAATTGCCACACGCATAAAAATACATTATGATTGACGAAACGTATTTCAATAGTACAATATTGTTTTATTTATTTGTAGTATTTTCGTTATTATACAAATAATTAAATACTTATTTATTGTTTTTTAATATAATGAATACACTAGAATGGTTGTAAAATGTGTTATATTTTGATAAAAAAAAACAATACTTTGGTCATTATTAATTATTCTAATGGCAACACTAATATTCGATGACATTCGTCGATTTTCCGTTCGGTGTTTTGTTTGTTAATTTCTGTCAAACCGTTTTCGTATTTCGGTGTTTTTTTATAAGTGGATTGAGGATAATTGTTAAAATATGACAGTGCAAAACATTTAAAACAAGATCCCTCATAATAGTGCATTATGGGATGAAAAAATCACCTGTCATGGAAATGCAAGGTTGTAATTTCTTCTTATTTACTATTATTTTTGTATGATTTAAAGCATTAATGATTTTGATATTATGTTTTTACTTTATAGATGAAACGCAATGTGGAAAATAACGTGGAATTACAGAATGAAAGTGCACCATCAAGTAACCATTTGGTGAGTAACATTGTTCTAACCTTGAGTGCTTGTGGATGGACTAATTAGGTTATTTTAATTTAATGAATATTTTTTGCTTTACAGATTACAGGATTTAATGTTAAAAACCATGTGATGAAATGAAAGTGAAACTTCAACCATCAATTTGGTATGTAATATTGGACTAACATTGATTTTGTTTGTGAATGAACTAACTTTATTAGTTATCATTTGGTTTAATAAATCATTTTTGTACTTTTAGACTGTGGAGGAAACAAATGAGGTTGTGATTGAGCATATACATTGAAGGAGACCCACCGTCCACCTGGATAGTTCAGAAATCTGGGGGCTTACATTTATCCGACTAAATTTCTACACTAACAAATTTGTCCACACAAGTGGTGCCATAATATATGTTAAGATCAAAAGCATTTACAGCTCAACAAATAATGAATCTTTATAAAGTCCAGTCCATGATGAGTTGGTATGAGATGTTTAATTTGCAATAATTGTTTTATCAACAAGCCAAATTTTTATTGACGATTAACTAAAATTTGTACTTTACAGAATGTTGCA
Organism: Athripsodes cinereus; assembly: GCA_947579605.1. NCBI lineage: Eukaryota > Metazoa > Arthropoda > Insecta > Trichoptera > Leptoceridae > Athripsodes > Athripsodes cinereus. The sequence continues at coordinate 19,073,379 of OX388314.1, forward strand.
GAACATCAACAAATTGGTGAAAATGTTGCTTTGGATTTGGTGTCACCTACATCAACATCAAAAGTTTGTATACTTCAAATCCTGTTTTTTTAATTTCAATTCTTTTGTTTACAAAAATAACTTTTAGTTATATATATTATTTTTAATTTTACAGAAAAAAGGTCAAATGTAATTATCAAAAGGCTAGTAGAAAACAAATTAGTAGAATTGGGGCATTCATACTCAAACAGAAAAAGTCAACTGTTAGCATGAAAAATTTTTGTTCCCATAGAAAAAAGTTGCAGAGAAGAATGCCAAAATAAAATAACTCCCGTAGAGCAACAACGTGGTATGATTAGAATTTTTATTTTTTTTTATTTATTTTCATATAATGAGAACAAAATTGTTTTTGGTTTTACTACGATTTATTTTTTTAATAAGTTACCAGGTTTCGACCTATGAGGTCATTGTCAAACTAAATTTACTATAGGCCGTGTTGTTACTTAAATACTATGTCTTATTAGGTAGGTATAACAATATATTCTTAGAGCTAAGGTTTTATATAATGCAAAAATTATTGAGGGAAATTCAGAAAGAACAGTTGGTTGTGTTGTATATCAATATAATGGAGTTTTACAAAATCAACGTTGACTCAATCAATTTATTTATTTTGTTAATACACTTATTACAAACAAACAGCTATTACAGATTATATAGTATAACTTGAATATTGTATGGTTTGCAAGCCAGTGAAGTTTGTTAAATTATTTTACACCATATTATCAACACTATGTTCCAGCTATGTTCCAACAACAAAAATAAATAAAAACAAAATGCACTCGATTGCACCGATCGAGGCAATAACAATGAAGACAAAAAGAAAAACATTCAGTCGTGAAATGAATACGCTATTACAAAAAAAAAACACAAGCAATGACTGATGCTCAGGGGGGGGGATCAGTCCTCTCTGAATAAAAACTGAAGAGATCTAGAAATAGCACCTTTGAATTTTGGCAATGATGAAAAGTAAAATTCAACATCCCTGAAGAAAGAGTTGTAATTTCTGCACGACCTTTGGAAGAATCCTATAATACTCGTACGATATATTTATTATGTCTTTATAAATTGTCCTTATTTTTATATTTTTTCAATTGAAATTTTTAATAAATTATTATATTACATAAGAACTTAATAGAAAGAAATCATTTTAATTTCCTTGCTACTTTTTTTACTTATATATTGATCACAATGTTTATTTGTACAATGTGAATAATTATTCTAATAATATTATTATTTTTGCTAGATTTTTCAAATAATAATTATAGTGTTATTAGGAAAATAGATCACATTTTACAACTAAACGCGATTAATATTATTGGACTTTTGACAATATCAGTTATTTTAGAAGGATTAACTATGTAACAGTTACGAGACATTTTGAATGTTTTTTAAATATTCTACAATGCACATCCGTTACTTGATTTTTTAAAATCGCATTTAAACATTTTAAAAAATCAAGTAACGGATGTGCATTGTAGAATATTTAAAAAACATTCAAAAGGACTTTTGACAGCTAAGGTCATGTATAGGTACCTACGTAAGTATGACAAGTAAATCAATTGATTCGTACCAACGATTCGTTGTGCAGCGAACTTCAAGTTGATGACGTCACTGTGAAGAAGTTGTTGGTAAATGTACCAATGAATTATTGGTTGCGAAGTCAATAGATCTGTACTAGTGAATCGTTCGTACGAACTCTGGTCCTAATTTGATAGTACGTACCAATGATTCGTTGTGAAATTTCGTTAGTATTTTTCTCAGTGTACTTCACCATCACGACACAAGTATATATACTTAACCGAGTTTGAAGATGTTTGGGATATATTTGTTTCCTCAGGTTCATCTTAAAAAAAACAAAACAATTTTTATCAGGTTGGTATATATTTGTATCTCCAGAAAAATCTTAAAAAAATATTGCAATTTCTCCAGTTCAACTCTACCTAATGAATTTTTTTTTATAGATATTTTTCAATATGATAAAAAATTCCTGCAATCAAATCAGGAAATATTGCAAAACATTCTAGTCGTTTATTATCATACGGATATTAAATTAAATATGTTTATATATAATATAAGTGAATCAAGAAAATTTATTAAAAATACACATGTGGTACTTACATAAAGACGATATACTCTGAAAGAACAGTAATTGATTGAATTTAATATAACAGTTTGCCACCACCACCCCACTTGTGGGATATGCCGTGATGGTATAGATAGATAATATAACAGTCTATATGAATATATTATGCATGTCTACTTAATCGTAGCATAATTTCACGATTGTTATCGGGAAATTATTGTAATAAGAAAATGATTGATAATGGAACGATTGCTAATACATATAATTTTAAAATAAGTAATTGTAAATAATGCAACTGTGATTGGAAATATGTCTTCAATAGTTTCTAAGTGTACCTATTTATTATTGAATATATACAAAGATATGTAGTATATCCATGAATGTAACATAATATACTATACTATACTATACTATACCCTCACGCCGTGTCCCAAGTGGGGTAGGCAGAGAGAACGGAACGCCAAACAGATCTATCTTTACACACTTCCTTCGCTTCCTCCACATTCATACAGTTCCTCATACACGCACGTCGGTTCCTCTTACTCAACACGCGGCCATCCTTGAGAATTTGATCCACGTGATCAAGCCACGTGGTTCTCGGACGCCCGCGTTTCCTCACACCCTTTCTTTCAGATAAGTATATCCTCTTTGTCATTCTTTCCTCTTTCATTCGTTCCACATGACCAAACCATCTCAATTTATTTACACGCATTCTGTCCACAACAGTCTTCTTGCATCCGCTCATTCTTCTAATATCCTCATTCTTCACTCTATCACGCAGCGTTTTACCAACCATTCTTCTCAACGATCGCATCTCTACTGCATTTATTCCACTTTCGTCCTTCTTCAACCACGTCCATGTCTCGCTTGCATACGTAAGTGACGGTACCAGAATGGTATTGTGCACCAGCATTTTTAGCCATGTTTTAGCCATGTTTTAACATGGCTAAAACATAATATTAGAAGGACCTTATTGTGTTTCAGGCAAATGCTGATGATATAATATGAACGTGCATTTTACAGATCATTACGATGCTTCGTTTTCTCTGTCTACCCCACTTGACCCCAATTATAATATATTATGTTTTACAGATTATTGATCAACATGTGATATCATTTTACTGTAAAAAAATGGCACGGAATATTTTTAACCTACTCTATAATTGGCATTTCAAAGTAATAAGGTACCATTTTTACATGCAAATATCAAAAAGGTGTTCGAAAATTAAGTACCTATACGTATTTTGTTATATTTTTCAAATAAAAAAAAATTTACACCATGCATTTTTTTTGTAATAAGACAAAACTAAAAAAAAATATACCTAGGTACTCTTCATATTTTCAGATCATAGTTTGTTTGGTAAAAATGTAACGAGTAAAAATTCGAGACAGACCGTTTGCTTACAAGTCCGTTTGTTTTACAAAATAAAATTACATTGATATCAAAATACCATCAAATGACAATCGTAAACGAGTGGATGGCCTTTAAGGATAGAATAGAATAGACTCCACCTTAAATTTTAAAATATTAAATTAAATTCACGCATGATTTGCCACTACGATGCAAGCAGAAATTTTCATCCGCAACAAGAAATCATTATTATTAGAATCATTCATATATAGGAATAATGAAATTATCATTAAAATGAAGACATACACGATGCAATTGCATTAATTTTACTGCAATATTTTCTACTCGCTATGGATATTTACATCCAGTGTATGTTTATTTATTTATTTCTGTGTACAAAATAATGTAGTTAATCCTTACACGGGGTGTAAATACGTATGTTTAATATGTACAATATAAGTCAAACAACGAATAATCATCACATCTGATGATGAATAGAGTTATTCATTCATTCGTTTTATGAATTTATTATTATTATTATATAACGTGAATATTGTAATGTAGGTTGTATTAAGATTGTAAGTTCTGTAAAGACATTCTGAACGATTATTTCTATTAGTTACTCGTGAACAGAAAACATGTAAATCTTTATCGAAGTTCATGCATTTGTTTGATTGAAACAACATTTTATGCCCGATATGTACACTAATCCTGATACGACATAAAAATATATTTTTTATATGAAAATAAACAAATACAACTACTGGCAAGAAATGTTGCAAACATCATTTATGAAGAATTCGTATGCACCTCATCGATGCATTTTTCCCAGTTATGATCAGTACAATGAAAATCCACCTCCACCTTGGAGTAAATCAGTTTAAAAAAGTGATTTAGAATAAAAAACGCTTGGAGTAGAAATAGAAATGTGCTGTTTTCACAGTTTCAATCGATTTACCTTTGCATGTGAACCCCTCATTTGTAAGTCAATTGTGATGTGACATCACAACTGACTTACTGCCACATTAGCCGTGTGATGCAAATAAACAAAAAAGCGTAACCCAACAGAGTCCAAAAAACTTATAAAGCTCATACAATATAGTATGTGTACCTAAAGTACCTACATTAATAAGAGCTTTTCTAAATTGAATATTCAGTTTGTTTCTGAAACTACTTGAATCCGAGCATAGCCAGGTAGATAACAGTTGTGTTTAATAAATAGACAAATAAATAGAATTCCTTAGGAAAGATATTATTATGATTACGTTTATCGAATGAATGCAGCAGCAAGATAATCACATTGACATGCAAAAGTAAATAGATTCTTCTATATCAATATGATATATACCTACCAGAGACGAAAAAGATATTCGGCAACTCAATATCCGTCATGATATTGTTCTTAAAAATTACTGTAATCAATTTTTTATTAATTACATTTTTTTAAATTCTATTCTATTCTGTATTCAATTCTTCTCTGTAATGATAATAATTATTTGAATCTCAAATAAAAAATTATCAAATGTTGCGTATGGTCAGCACTTCTTCACTTTATAGTGTGGAGATATGAGATATGGACACTCAGAGTTAATATCACTAACCGCTTGGAGGCGTTTGAAATGACGTGTATCCACCGAAGGATATTGACAATATTCTGGACTGACATGAAAAGTAATGCTGAAGTATTGCGTAGATCAAATGTACAGAGATATGTAATTGTTAACAACAATTAAGCTCTGTAAAACTTCGTATTCTTTTACATAACGAGAGGTGAAAATGTGCCATTCTATAAATAGTCATGAAATGGAGGACTGACTTGTTGGAAGAATCCTCTGGCTTTTGAGAGCAGACCGGGATGAGAGGTATGGGGAGCTGTTTCATGCAGCCCAGGATAGATAAAAATTCTACCAAGTAGTCGTTAACGTTGGGAGGGGAGGCTCGATACGATAAATGAAGAAGAAGATTTTTTATGGAATCACTCACTTATTTGCGAGTCATTTGGAAAAGATAATTTGTTGATCGAGGAAGACAAAATGTTATATGTGAAAGTGTTCAATACCTAATTAGTTTGATTGTTTCATACACATATATGTATGTATGTACGTCTACTTAACTTACCTCGTAATTAGAAATAATCCTTCTCTACACAAAATAAGTGACAACAGTGTTAGTATATTCGGCTATCCAATTTACCATCGGATATCCGTTATTCGGCCAAACTCTTATCCGAATTTATTATACAAGTATACTGGGTTCTTACATAATATCTTGTGTATACTTTGCTTTGGCTTCTGTTATTATAATTTAAAAATTAGTTGGCTGAAGCATGCACTGAGGTCATTACCGTATAAGTTGAATTCATATGTAGGTACCTACTTACCTACTAGAAATAATAATAATAATGTGTACTTTCATTATGACAGGATTTATTTAATCAAAAGTACTACATACCTACATACTAAGCATTACATACAAAGGTTGTATTAAATGACGAATACCTACTTATAATATATCTGTATATGGGAGCGAAAATACACTACGAGTATGTTGAATTTTTCCCAAAGTGACTTATGAAAATAATATTGTAATTCTCATTGTCCTCTTTTTGATGGCATACACATTTATCTTGAATTTTTTAGATATTTTGTGATATTTACAATTTAAATTATATACTTTATTTTAAAGCAAAACCATTTTTATTTTATTTTATTTTATTTACCACTGCTAGCTAGACAGTTGTAAAACCTACAACTGTTAAGCTGATAACATGACTGTCAAGCCGTTAACATGATATTGTGTTGATAAAAAAAAGTCAGAAATATACTTAATAGCACTCATCCACAATAATTTTTCGTAGTAGTTTTATGTTAACAAAAAATGTGAGAAGCAAACGTAACATCGATGAAAAAAATTTGAACGGCATAGTGAAAAATTACACTACGTGACATGCTGTAGTTTCGCTCCAGCATACAGATTTGCACTATTAAAAATGAAGTCACATCTACGGCGTGAGTCTTTTATATGTTATATTATACATAAAAACAAATCATACCTCTCATTCACTACACAGTTAGAGCAAAATGATAAAAACAATAGATGTTAGAATTCGTGCTAAGTTTTCTTTTCAAATTTGTGCCTTTGTGGTTGTAATTATTTTTGTAAGACAACATTAAATCAGGAATTAAGTAGTAGTAATTATTATTCAAATATCTACAATCATACATTTAATAAATAACTAAAATAAAACACAAATTTTAGTTCTGATAACTTATTTATCTATGCTATCTCGACATCATCCTCTTTGTGCCATAAATAAGTAAGACATTCGAAATTAGAAGCATATCTCATCGCTGATTTATAGTAATATTTTACGGATACTTACATTACAATTGAAAAAGTGAAGAAAAGAATAGAATAACTTGTCGTTGTTATGGAAAAAGTCATTTAGTACATTTTTCTGTAAAATCCTTGAATTCGTTTTTTCACTAGGTTTAGGTATTTAATTAAAATTTTAATATTGGATATTGTAAAAATATCTTAGATTTTGTAGGCAATGAAAGGAACTATTCTTAAAAGGGAAATTAAAGAATAGGTAAGTACCTATATAATTCATATTCAGGATAATATTTTTTGAAATAAATCCATAACTTCTTTCAATATGCAAATAATGATTCTTCCATTAATACGACGATTTATTTTATTCTGAGAACTTGCAAAGTTTTCAATTCATCATCAAAAAAAATCTTTGAATGTTGGTATTAAGGATACAAATATTAATCTATAACACAATCATGGTAAGATACGGACAATAATTTGTAGTACTTGTAAAGCTTCAAGGGGCTGACCGAGTGATTCTACTGATGTATTACATATACATATAAAAATTATGTGAAGTTGGTAGGTATGTACCTACCTAATACATAATAATTAGTGTTAGTGTTCAGATAGAGCTCTTAATCACCTCCTAGACAAATCACGGCCAAGTGAGGTCGGCTACCTCACAATTATAATTATATTATATATTATTTATATTATTCAATCCATATATCTTGGTACTAGCAGTGGTAAATCCTCATTAGTTATAAGAATCACATGTGAAATATTATGGACTGTTCACATCGCAGTAATAATACAAAAACCATATTGATCTAGGTGCGTATGAATTATAAACAACCAATAGTAATTGAGGCGGTCGATAGCTTGTTACAGTCTCGAACTTTCTATCAAGAGATTTCGTTGTTGACCAAATCAATTTTAATATTACAAATTTTTTTGTGTATATTTTTTGAAGTACTTGACGTGTATTTGGTATTTTCACAAACCTAAATTTATCTCTAAAATTAATTTGGAATAATGCAATTGCAAAAAAAAAAAATGTTTCGATATGAAAAGGATTGAAAAGTATTTTTGATATTTTGGATAGTGAAAGTTAGCAAATAATATTGACTACAGTAAATATTCATAGACAAAATATTCTTCTTTTAAAGTTTTAATTTTTTACATCCCGTAGAAACAGGTCTAAAATGATTTTTATCTTCTATTTATCGATACTTGGCATTAAACCCCATATTAATTACTCGTATGAATTGGAGAAAACAAAATATAATAATTGTGTGACGAGTTTTCCACTTAGTTTAATCATTTATAATGAACATGGGGTCCGTGGTTCGATCCCAGGTGCCGGCAAACTCCCTTTCACGACACAAGCTTTTAGTAGCTTACTGTGAAAAGTGTATAAGGTTGTATTTGAGTTTATAACAAAACCCAGATACTTATATCTTTTCTAAAAAAAAAAAAGTTTAATATTTCTGCGGCCGGTTTCGTCTCGTTAGTATCATTAGCGAGCAGATAAAATCGAAAATATTGTTAAAGTAACATCTCGTATGAACGCGTCTTTAATTTCAATAGCTCGCACCTTACTCAACAGTCCGACATGATTGATTGCATCTCATCTTTTGTTCATGGCATGGCATGTCATGCTGCCTCTGAATGTTTTTATTTTCACGTCATGCAGTAGCAGTTTGTAAAGAGATACTTAAGTATTCATTTAAACTTAGCCCCACATACTAATAACCATCATTAAAATGTTTACAATCATACATAATATTCACTGTTTATACCATACCACACAATCCTATATAAATAATATAAGCTTAGCTTTTACATACAAAGGTTAGCTTTATATTTATGTATGCTCACTCTTCTATGATAATTATGCAGCGAAAATATATCAAATTGATGCAATACGTAATTTGATTTAAATCCTAAAATTCGTTAAAAAATAAAGATATTTTTACTTTATTTGAAAACAGAGAAATACCGTGATTTTTTATGTAGCAAAATGTGTTGTACCTAAATATAAATTATAACAACAATTTTTTGTCTCATGAGGTCTCGGGATCGATTTCCGGCCAGGGCAAAATGAAAGATGGTCTTTTTCTAATTTTCCTGGGTCTGAGTGTTACAAGTATACGATTAGGTATGTGTTTGTTGCATTGCATAATTAATGTGTATCGTCGCGTTGTTACTCATAATACAAGATTCATATCATAATTTGAGACTAGCTCGATCGATATAAATTGTCAATATATTATAATATGTATGTGTTTTGAAATAAATTATATCTACACCCGGAAGCTTACTTGGAAATAGCACACTGCGTGAATTGGTTGGACTGAGAGTTCATGTCTTATCTGTGAATCTACCATTTTTTTTAAAATTAGACGTCGTTTTTCTTATAAGCATTAGATACTCGTATATGCTTGTTTCATATATTTAATTTACGTTTTTATATTTGAAATAATTGAATATACTCAATATACCACCTACTATTGTTTACTAGTAAATAACGAGTTTTTTTTTTAACTTCTACGTTAGTCACATTAATAATACTTATGAGTTCTGCTTAAACAGCAATGATTATACAATCACCAAGTAGTGCTGTCTATAAATGACACTCGCAAAGAGTAATGAAGTAAAATTATTATCATTGAATGTAATAAGCAATGTAACTTCATACATAGGTACATGTGTACAGTGAAGCTTTAAAGCCTGAGGGTTTTACGTACATCTGTAAGCTCTGCATATTATTATTATTAAGCACATAATCAGTCCGCAGTTTCATAATGAGTACTTGTAAAGTCACTGAACTTCTATGTAGGTGTGTAGTAAGTATATGATATTACGAATTGTTTAATGATTTTAAGTATGTTTATACATAGGTAGAAAACAAAATTGTTCTTATTTACAAAGTAATGGACGGAGAGGTATACATATTATTGTGCAAGTGTTCCTATAATTATTTTCCCAAATTATATGTAGATATTTTTTATTGATTTATGAATGCAGGTTTCAATAATTTATCTGTAAATTCAGTATATAATTTTATTTTTAATTGCACCCACAAGGTGACATTATTTTATTAAATAAACTTCGTTGAAAATAAAATTCATGAAACAATTGATATAAAGAATCAATTATAGAACAATGAAGTTAAAATTATTACTTTTCCTTCAATATGGAATTATTAATAATAATAACTAGACATTTTTTAAGATGCGCTGTTTTGTGGAAAAAACACCGAAAAGGCCTATTCAAGAATAATAACACATCCTGAACTTAAGTTTTACACAATTAGACAGGGTTAGAGGAGATCACAGCAAAATAGGGTCACGAGACAGATGGTGTCATTTATGTAGTTGTATCACTCCATTCAGGTATACAGTGTTCGGACAGCGGCAGTTTGTGTGGATGGCACCTAGACTGTTTAACATCATGCCTCTAAAGATTAGAGAAATCACTGTTTTTGTTGAATTTAAAAGAGCATGTTATGGGTGGGTGTCTGATCTGCCAATGGAGAGATTGCAAGATATCTTAGGATTTGTTCCATGATTTGTTTTGTGTTTTATGTGGGGTGATATACGTGTGTTAGTATGTGGTGTGGGATTTGTGATGTATGTGGTTGAGGGATGTGTTGTTTTTTTTTCTGGTTTTATATGGAGAAATGGTTTGTTTGTGTGTTGTTTCATGTATGGACAGTTTACAGCAGTGTTTTTCTTGTTATGAATGTGATTGTGTTAATATAGGAGATGAATGCTTTTTGTGATTGTGTATAACGTTTCAATATGATTGATTTGTTTGTGAGATGTTTGCCCTAGAACAGGTTATACCTAGTTGGGCAGCATCAATGAAAATATGTATAAGATTTGTAAAAAAAGAAAAAACTTTGCCTTGAACTCCTCCACACTCTCCAGAGTTCGCAAATCATAGGGAATTTGTTCTACAGCAACGGACCAACCAACCAGTAGGGACGGTCAACATAGTAAGCCAGACCCAAAGTAGTCAACTAGATACTTATTTTATAAAAAAAATCTAATCGCCTGATCGAAAACTAATAAGCGAAGTTAATAAAGTCACTTGGAAGTCAACTACATATTGTGTTTTTATTTCAATATATCTTGAATAAAGGACTTCCAACAAGTATCTTTGGTCAATAATATCAAAATTTATAATATTTGTTCAAAATGACTTTGATTCCAAGGTATTAAATAAAAATATCATATAGAATATTCACTACAGTATGTATGTACAACACATTGTTTCATATCAAGGCACGTGGAATGATCTCTTTATGAACGAGTTTATGTGGAAAATCCGTGTCGATGTAGTAGGTACCTACCTATGCGAAATGACGATAAAACTTTTTCTAACACTAGCAAACGTATATCATATAAACTAAAAACTTATCGGGTGTTAGGTATAGGTATTTATGTATTCTTTTTATGTGTCATCAAAATGGTGTAAATAAAAAATTAATGATAATGAGACAAACAAACTTATTTTTCGTTATATACGATAACATATCTATTAATAACTATTTTTTATTTCTTTAATAAAGGTATCAGGGTCGAAGAAGTTTTGGTGGGAGACAGGCTTTATGATAGTAAATCTATGTTACTGGACAACCATAATAAGTATTGAAGAGCTATTTCAATAATTATGTAGGCCAGAGATCCATGGATACATGCTCTTGGATCCATGGATACAATAATAGTAAACGCTGGCGGGACCTAACGCTACATTAGATGAAGATTTTGTTGTATTTTTTTAAACAAAAGATTCCCTGAGTTTTTTCTTTACAATGGAAGTAAGCATAGATTTTGCAATATATTGTTTTGCATGATTCTGAATTGGTTTCTATTATAATAAAATTGTTTTTAAACATGACACTTTTATTTATACATTAAAATAGAAATCTAGAAAATATGTGTTATATCTGGTCTGTGCTGTTGTATGGTTGCGAAACTTGGACACTTAAGGTTAACACAATGAATCGGTTGGAGGCATTCGAGATGTGGATTCATCGAAGAATGCTTCGAATACCGTGGACAGACTTGGTGTCCAATACAGAAGTACTACGCAGAGCACATACAAATAGAGAGCTCCTGACAAATATTAAGGTTCGTAAAGTCTCATATTTGGGCCACATCCTGCGAGGCGATAAGTATAGGCTTCTGCAGTTGATAATAGAAGGCAAGATTGAGGGACGTCGAGGAGTGGGAAGGAGGCAGATGTCTTGGCTGCGGAATATACGGCAATGGACCGGAATAACACGGATGGGAGAGCTGGTCCGCAGAGCACGAGACAGGGAAGCATTCTCCAGAGTGATCGCCAACGTCGGGGGGACCTGATATGGCACTCATAGAAGAAGAAGAAAATATGTGTTAATATTAAGAGAAAATTAAAGTAAAATCTATTTTACAGGGTAGATTTCTTTGTATATTATGTAGTACATTTTGTCTAAATTTGTAATAATATATATAAGATAATATTAAAAAAATGTCTCCCAATTCTATTTATGAACAGGTTTACAAGCAAAGTTGGTATAAAAATATTTCTTTGATATAAAAATATCCTTAATACCGTTTAACCCCTTAAAGGTCTAGAATTTAAAAATATTTCCCAGGTCAGGTCCGCTCCAACGACCGGATGCGACCACAGAGAATACAAATTGGGAAAACATCTTGCATATTCTCCTCTATATCCCTATGTATTCTCACACGTCTTGTACGGGAAATTTAAATATCGTTTGTATTACTTTGTCAATGCATAAAGCAGTTTAAGTAAGGTTCGATATTACATGAATCGAGATTCTGGCCAATTTTGTACTTACCATGAAATTTTTATGAAATATATTGCCGTTTCATTTTTCAGGGCGTGACGGAAATTTTGTTGCCATTCTCAGAATATCATAGTTTTATATTTTTATTCATTCATAATACTTTCTATAGGTTTTGGGGTAGTCAACAGATGACTTGGATCTATCAAAATACACGTTCAATCTGCTGCATTCAAGTACAAGTGTATATCTTTCATTAAGGAACCAACAATACCACCGTACAATGAATACCGTAGACTTGGACATAGCTATATGATTGCGCATATTTATGTATGTATGTGGTTTGGACTGAATAGTTGTTTTGATTACCTGTATTATTTTATAATTTATAATATTTAACATTAATTTCTAAAGTTTGTTATATATTTTAATTTTGCTGTGATTTTTGAACTGTTTTCTTCTTGTATACATGTTAAATTGTATGGAGTGTAGAGTAGTGATATGTTTTGATGTAAATTGTATTAGTTAGGATTTTATTTTGTATTTAAAAAAGGCAATAGCCGTTTATAGTTTAATAAATAAATAAATAAATATTTAAGGTTTTGGAGGTGAAATTTCATTAGTATAGAAAAAAATTAAACAAGCGTTTTATTCTACTATTGTTTTATTCTGTGAGAGAGACTCTGACAATGTCCTTAGGTATAAGACGAAAGACGTCTCTGTCACAGAATAAAACAATAGTAGAATAGAACGCTTGTTTTATTTATTTCGATATGGAATTCTACTACCTAAACACCGACACAGTGAATTCATTAGTATACTTTTTCTATACGAAGCTTGAATTTTCTTAACCATTTCATATATTCTAACCAAAAATCATAGATTTTATATTCTAACTCTGTATCTATATGTTTACGGCCTAGCAGCCCTAATTGGGTGAATAGTAAAATATATGTTTGCTTGTCTCTGGAATATTTTTTCGGTAATCTTTTAAAAATCTACAGAATTAGCTATGGTAATTCTGTGAGTAAAAACGTAGGTACTATAGGTACGTTGCATAGAATTCAGAATTTTCAATCTCTTCGTTTGTGATACAATACTTTATTTATTTATTTATTAAAATATGTACGGGAATACGTGTTTCACATGTTTATATAAATATAAAAACATACATAGACATAACACTGTGTAAAATGATTTAAAGTGTCGAAGATTAAACAGTAACCAGAGAATATTATAATTAGAATAAAATAATTGGTAAAAATTTAAACGATTTTATTAACAATATGAAATAATTATTAACAAATAGTAAAAAAAAACAACATCTTTCTAATATCAACAACATCACAATACGACACATTGTTACAATTGTATTAAATTCGTTACACATTCGAATTCTTATAGATATTTTCTGAAATCCATTCATATTAGACTATGCATCTTCATACGATGATACAATAAACCAAATGTCCACGTATGTAGTATAAGGATTAGTTAGGGAGGTAGAACAGCCATAGAAGAGCAAGTAGACAAGTTCTATTACATATAATATTAGTATTATTCCTATTATTATTATTATTAGTACCTACCTACAGACTAGCAGCAGTAGTGGTAGTAGTAGATGTATTAGATTTGGTGGATTTAGTAGAAGTTCCATCCTCCCCCCTCCCCCCATTCTGTTACCCCTTTATGTCTCCTACTTCCACCCCTGCAGATCCCCTCAGGTACCTACCGAGAAAACTTATGTATGTATGTATCTATGTACCTCTGGTTTAATATAAACGCCCTGTCCAGTCTCCTGAGAATAAATCAGGCCTCTTGAAAATGTAAAATGAATTTCTAAATTAAAACTAATTAAAGTAATAATTCTAAATTAATGCACCAAGCAGGTAATCATGGTTACCTAGATATTTTATTTTGATTGTGCCGTTTTGTGAACACCATGGCAGCATTGTATTTGGGAATCATAAAATCTCATCTATGTAGTGGTCCTTTTAAATTGTGTAAAATCGTGGTCGGTTTCAAAATTCAAACACTGTTTAGATCAACTATGTAATCTTTGAACTTTCTTTGGTAACATTTAAGAAATATAAGGGCTGGTAACATTTAAAATTGTAACTTAAAGGATCTAAGAATTGAATCTTTATAATTGCGGGTTGGCTGGAAGAAATTGCATATACTATAAGCCCACCTTTTAGTATTTCTTTTTTATTGTAACCGTATAAAATGTTTGTACCTACATTATATTAAAGCCAATAAAATTTTATTTATTTATTTTTATGCGTATATGATATGACTTTATAATACCATTCTATTCATTATTTATTCTTTAACAATGTTTTTTGGAGAAAGGCACTAGTAAGAAACTGAGAAATTTAATAAAAAACGATATTATCTAGCGGAAAAGAATCAACGAAAATCCAGAAACAAATAATATACTTATTTTAATATTATTGAGTACGTAGGTAATTTAATAAAAATAATTCTCGTAGTTTGAAGATGTTTGGTATGCAAACTCTTGCAAACTTCCCCGTGATCCTGTATCTCAAGAATATATCCCATCCAGTAGCTGGTAGATCCTCCTTCTATCACCCCACGTCTACTCCAACATCATCCCATATACTCAACCCCTCACCGCAGCTCTGTTAGGTACTCCAGACTAGTTATATTCCAACTGGAGTAAACAATACAATAATTGAACTTATATTTCTTAAGTGCTTCAAAAGTTTCTGTACATTTTGGTACTACAATTTTAGAGAACACGATATTGCGGATAAACTGGTTTCTCTTTGAATTTTTCATTCATTGTTGTTTTTTTTTATTTAAATACGTATTATTTGTATTGATAAAATAAAGTATTGGTCAAGTTTAATTTTCAATATTTTTTAAATCAATGTACCAGTAGTTAAAAGAGTGCTTAATTCTTTGTTTCTAAATTTCACATTTATATAGGTTTAGACATTGATCTAGATTTGATAATGAGAGGATTTGAACACAGGCTTTCTCTATTTTTTCTCTACTTTCTGGGTGTCGAACAATTCAAGTATTATCACAGAAATTATTCACTGTTTAAATAAATTGATTCGTTTCAATAAATGTAATTTGATCTTTTACTTATCAATGAGTTTTAATAACTGCTCTTTACCGGTCATTTTCTGCTTTGTTTTCCCTACTCGAGTCTAGTTATATCCCAACTATTATAAGGAGTAATCGTTTTATAGTGGCAAAGATCTTCCATCTCCCTTTTGTTTGTGAGTTTCTTACTACATATTATTATCTACTATTACATATTATTATTGTTTCTAGATACCTACTGTTATCTATCGAATGAAAAGAGATAGATATACCTTTTGTGATATTGATACGATACTTAAAAGTAACATTACAAACTGTCTAACTGATTTAATTCACATAATATCACCATCTTTATCTTCGCGATATATCCCTTAAATACTTTAGGCAGTGTCACACATTCTTTCCTTACTATACTTACTCGTAACAAATGAAAATTGGGTTCACTCATAGCCTGAAAGATTTCTCTTACAATATCATAAATTTTTCACGTTTTAATTATGAAAATTTAACGATTGACGTGAATCCAAATAAGTATATTTGAGACTTTATAAAGGAAATGAGCAAATCAACTATTCTGGATGTTGGATTCGCCCTTTGCTTTTATGAAGTAGCTACTATTTTTGTTGTTAAAATCAAGAAATATGTAAGTACACTGATGTACTGATATATAAGATTCTAATACCCGCTTGTTCAAAATGATCTCATATATATTTTAGTCTGTTCTCACGTGTATTTTATTATTACTTTTTTAAGCTAACATTACAGCTTTTGACCAATATGAAAAAATATATGAATGTTTGTGTATTCACTGTAAATTCATGTGTCAGAAAAATCGAAAGTCTGTGTGCGGTTTACTAAGACTTTATCGATGGATGAAGATGACAACACTCTAAGCGATGTCGAGATTAGAGTTACTTTTGAAACATCTACACCATCAGAGAATTCACTAGTGATGGAATAACCAGTGTAATTAATTAGGTACTGTGTCTCATAAAAATAAACCATTCAGTGGCATACCTTCGTCATGACTGAATTGAAAATATCAAATAATGTCGAATATATGTTTTTTACAGGACACTTTAAAACTTACAGAAAAGACTGAAAATACATATCTTGTGGGGAGGTTGCTAGTAGAGAGGTACAAAAATTATGTAATATGAAATAGAATGACAATATGTCAGTAGATCGATATGGTATTATTATTTTCCCTTATTACGAAGTATCATCATTTTTATTCGAATACAATTATTATTCACAATACTTCTGTAGGTACTACCTACATTATTATTTTTATATTATATTTTTGATATTTATTGTTTTTATTATAAATTATCATGAAAGTTCAATAACAAAATCGTAAGTCATAAAATGTTCTCTTAATGATTCTCGACGTCCTTTTAATAACGTGTTCTTTTTCCATTTCATATTTTTTTGTTCTGAATATACTATTAAAACTTTGAAAGTATCCTTGCTACTGCGTCTTGGATATAGGGTGACCATTGTTAAATTTTATAATTTTACTGATTAATATTTTATCCGTGACAAATAAGCCGTGGAGCATTTGGCAAAGAATTGGTATCCCACTTTTTTCCGTATATTTTAAAGTGTCTTGTAAAGGCAGGTTTCAAGACATTTTACATATTAAATTCAGCGATAAGGCTTGCCACCCATCCTGAAATTCTTAATTTTGGGTAAAATATTATTATTATAAATTTCATTTTTTTTTTTTTTTTTTTTTTTTTTTTTTTTTTTTTTTTTTTTTTTTAAAAAGATATATCTGGGTTTTGTTATAAACCCAAACACAACTTTATACACCTTCCACAGTAAGCTAAAAGCTTGTGTCGTGAAAGGGGAGTTTGCCGGCACCTGGGATCGAACCGCGGACCCCTTGTTCAAGAGGCCGAGACTCTACCCCCAGGCTACCGACGAACTCGGTGTTCGGACGGACGGACGGAAATATTATCGTTATTATGTAGTTATTTCGAAAAGATTATATCAAATTGATTTTTATGCTTAAACTTGTGGAAAGACTGGGATAAATTTAAGATAATACTCACCGATACTGCAAATACAGAACATTGGCGTATCATCATTTGGCACACAATTGTTTTAAATCGTAATCATATTGAATCGCATGAAAATAATGAAAATGTTTTCAGTAACAACAGATATTAGTAGTATAAAGTATCTAATAGATCACCTGTCTGTTATTTTTTTAAATATCTTTTTCTAAGGCAAACGAAGAATTTCTAAACAAAATAATATAAATATGATTTGTGATGGTCACCTCAGTAAAAGGGTGTATGTGTAGAATGAGCAGGGGTGTACTCAGGGTGACATACATCGTATACGTACACATAACTCACGTGTATTAGTGTAAGAAGCAGAAATATACATACATAATAACACACGCACATATAAGGCAAAGTTCTTATATTATCTCCGCATAAATATTTTAGTAAGTTCAAATATATGCATGTCAATATGAATATCATCAATACGCAGTTGTTAGAAAAGGTAGAGGAAAATAATTACCTACACTACGTACTAAGTCTCATAATTTAGACATGCATCAAATTAAATTAATAACAAATTTGTAAGGTATTGTTTATGTGATAATTATTGGTATTTGCATGATGTGAAAGATATTACGAAAACGAATAATATATGAAGTCGATATTTACGACCGACGGTACTTGGTGAAAGTTCATGTTGAATTATTACCTATAGGTAGTAATAATTTAACTAGTATCTACTACCTTTGTGACTTAATTGGTCGGTGGCGGCTTTTATGAGGTTCCGCTCTCATCATCAGGCTAGCGTAAAGGTTTTCCACGAGTGAGGAGAGAACATTACGTTAGGAGTCATCTTGATGTGTCATGTCTCAAAAAAATGTATATGCATATTATATAAATTACACCAACTTATAAAAAAAACCTGGGCTAATATCAAATAATAACTATTTGCATCAATACGTTGCCAGTTTTAAATTATTTATTCAGTTTTTACCATATATCTAAAAAGCACCCATTTAAAAAATTGATGAACATAAGCGAAGCCGAGTTTAAATGCTAGTTATAATAATAATAAGAGCAATAATGTATGCACACATGTGGGGAGTGTGTGTTTGTGTGTGAAGGTAGTAGGCACCAACAGTTGTGATTATAATATGTATCATATTATTATTATTCTTATACATATTATGTGTATTTCTTATATTTTCTAACAGCGGCAGTTTTGTTAGTAGTGGTAGTAATATTATATATCTACATATTATTATATAGATGTTGTATAGTATTGGAGAGTAGTCCCTTTGTTCTGTCGCCCGCCACCACGCTACGCCACTGGCGATGCATGATGGGATGTTCGCAGAGACGTTCGTAATGAATTATGTAAAAAACATATATTAATGTAAAAATTACCGGCGAAATAGATAATAAAAAATTGGTCTGCAACGAGTTTGGATTTTCTTCTCCGTTCCTTTAAAATATCTTGAAGTAATTTTGTCCATATCACAATTTCCAATCAACAAGATAGCAATTGATTGAATGGAACAAGTGTTTTTTAAATGAAAATGTGTCATTTTAAACGAATCAATAATAATAAGATATTTCCATTGAAAAATACATGTATGAAGAATGAACAAACTCCATTATGAAGACCAAAGTCTGTAAATGGTAATATTAATTTTCTGAAAATTGAGGCGATTCTTACCACCTCAATCAAAGTTGTATGTACGAACACTATATATTGTTAATAATTTTTTGCAGTTTTTACTATAAAGTAAGAAAAATATTGAGAAAATCATATTGTTGTGCATTGTATAGTTACCACGAGCCGCAAGTATGATAGCAAGTACAGCGCTATCTCGTAGGAATTTTAAATTGGAGAAATCGCTCAAATGTAAACGATTTTCTTTTATTCTCTATTCCTTCTTAACTCACCCCCATCTACCCTACCCCACAGCTACCACCCTGGCACACATATTACTCTCCTTGTCACACTCCTACATTATACGTATTCAAATTGTAACTTTGTTTCGAATCACCCCTCTCTCTTACACCCCTTTGAGTTGGAGACTTCTTCCTTATTATTTGCACGTAAAGATGGCAATTTCTTTCACACAAAAATTCAGATTTTCCTTTTCCCCTTTTTAAGGAGAGTTGAAAGGATGACGTCATAATATAGATAATCGTTTTATTTGTCAAAAGAATTTACACTTTTTCCATAATATAATATTAAAGTTGTCTTATTTTCTTCTTTATTGGCACTCTTTTTTATTGGCGTTGTTTATTGAGGGTAAAGGGTGAAAGTTAAATAAAATAATTGACCTTGACTGTCAAACTCCGGATATTGGACATTTCGTTATTTTATTCTCTTCTTTTTGTTAAATATTAGGTAACGAAATGTTTTCTCTAATAAAAATAATACACGATACCTGAAAAAACTGATCATTAACATAAAGTCATTGTAGGTATTTAGTTTTAATTCAACAACACTTCAAATCTGATTCGTTTGCATACGAAAACGTTTTCTCAATTTAATACTTTTTTACTTTAGGTAACTATAATTCGAATGTTTAAGAGTTTCAAAAAATGAAATTAGGTATGGGTAGTTTAAATCTGAACTTTAATGTATGTAAACCCTACTTGATTGTTATTTTACAGACCTTATTCAGCAAAATAAATACATTCCTTTAGTATGTAACAAAAGCTTTATCATAGTTTTGATATACCTAAATAGGTAAAAAAAAAATTCGTACATTTTTTATTTTATTTAATATCCTTAAAATTAAAACCTAAAATTTAAGAAAAAAAATAACAATCATTTTTTTATTCTAGTAGTCTATTCTTATGGTAGGTACACAGCGGAAGACCTACTCTTCAATTTTCATCATTGAGGAAGATATTTAGGTTGTTTAAATGTCTTGATTTTATGTTGGCACGAAGAGGACAGTTTGCATGTTTCTTACATGCAGCTGATCTGCTGGCTACCCCACTTGTGGGATATGCCGTGATGGTATAGTAGTAGTAGTAGCAGTAGTAGTTAAATATAGATTTTAAATTAAACTGCATTGGTAAATTTCAATAAACCAGGTAGGTAGGTACACTTATATTTAGCTAGTGCCAACCCCAAATTAGCATTTTACTAAAAATATCTTTCATTTTCGTCAAATTAAAAGATTACGTTTTTTTGGCATCTCAGCTTTATATAAACGCGTCAAAAACTACATTTTTTTTATTTATAGCTATGACGAGAGAGGTTTCAACAAGTTGTCAGTAAATTTCGTGGAAAGTAATCGGCTGTTTGAGATGAAATATGTTCTGGTACCTATAACACTACGCATTGCTCGTTTTACATTCTACTATAAAAAAAATCGCGTTATCGAAAAAGAAAATATAATATAACACAGAAGTCTTTATAAGCATTCTAAAACTATGTAATTTAAATATGTATAACAATACAAATAAATAATTTTACTATAGTTTCGGAAAACTATTGAAATAGTTTAAGATAATTTCTTTGTCTTCTCATTCATAGATGGCGTTGGCGTACACTTCGAACTACATTTAATAGTGAGTCGTGGGAGGAAGTGATATTGTCCGTTTTAATGTAGTGTAAGGAGAATTAACTGTATATATTTGTGGGATGACAATATATCAATTATTTTTCTAAATATTTATAAAATAAAGTAGGGCGATAGGCGATTTTTTTTTTATCTATACCTATGTATGTGCTCGAAATCAATTTATGTCACCAGTTATATAAAGTTGAGGGAAAACGCACTTTTAAGTCTATTAAATCTTCAGAATTATGATCTCGTCTAATCAAAATGATCACTTTAAAGGACACCTACAAACATTATTTTTTTCAGTCTAAGTCCAACAGACTGTAAATGATTCCAAAATGTCTTTTTTTAATTTATTTATTTATTTTATTTATTTATTTCAATTTACAGGATACATACAGTTGATACAAAAAATACAATGGTCTATTACATATTTAGCAATAAGCAAACCAGTGAAGATCCCTATATTACCCTTATGTGCTCTACTAAACATACATAACTAAACATAACAGATAAAATCAACAAACAACAACTACAATAGAACAGAGTAAATTATGTTAAGAAAATTAATAGAATAATGCTCACTAAGCAATAATCGCAGGATTAAACAATAAGCAATTTAAATCATGTAAACTGGAGTAAACATTACAATACAAATTACTAATAGATGCATACATATTTAGATGATATGCAACGGCGAGATAATCACTATTTCTTCCATCTACCTAACCACGTGTGTTATCTAATATGAGTTGTTTGATATCGTCATAAAGCAAGTATTAGTAGATGAATAAAATAAAAAGATTCACTTTTAGAAGGCAACAGTGTTACACGTGTGTGTATATTAAGAACTTTTGTGGTAAACTTTTGCTATTATCTTAAGAGTCAGATATTAGTGAAATTCGCGTAAGATGAGACTGGCATTAGCGAGCTTGTGAAGAAAATAAGAAACGTCATATGACAGAATAAATGGGGGAGATGAAATACTACATATATATTCTCAACTGTATTTAGAAAGATTGAACTTTTAATTTAAAAGGTTCATAATATAACATAATCCTGAAAATATTTTTGACTCATTACAGCTCTTAAAAAAATAGATAGCCAAGATTTATTACTATTATTAGCTTACTTCTCATGAAACTTTTTTTCTGAAAACTTTAACATAATGGTAGAATTTAAAAATTGCTGCAGCATCAGCCAAATCGCACGTCTTTAATTTGAATTTTTAATTTGGATCTGAGTATATAAACTTTATTTCCAAAATTTAAGAGTTGTGGTAATTGGATGTACCAAATATTAAAGTTCTTGTATTCTTCATATATTTAACAAATTATATAATATTTAATTTATATTTTACTCATTTCATTAAAAATTACATTAAAATAAATGTACATACTACGTCTTTAATGTAAAATATGCAGTGTTTGTCAAAGGAATAGTTTAATTTTCAATTAATTTTGGAAAAGAAACTAGATAGGTACATGTGTACATTTTATATTTCTCTTCTATTCTCCATTCTTTGCTTGATTTTTCTTGAGGTTTCTTCGTCTGTGAATCGCTTCTTTCTATTCTCACAAATAGTATACGAGTACCTATGTACAGCAAAATGGATAATTCACACAAATCGACCTAATCCTTATATTATGAGTACTAACGCAACAATGCACATATACAATGCACCAAATACAAACACCCAGTATCAGGACATGTTGAAATAACTTTATTTGTCGGAAATTTCAGGAGTCCAAGGACTCCTAATAATCCGTTTAGGTGACAATTTATTTATATTTCAACTCTCTCTAGTCTAGTACCACTATGCCAGTGTTAGGATCTCCGACCCTACCACGTCAGTGGGCGGGGAACCCTGCTAACGTAGCAGATCCCATATTGAGACCCACACATCCACGAATGCCTTAAAGTGTGAAGCGTTTGTGACATTTAAAAACACTTCCCCAAACCAGATGGGTTGAGGAGTGTCAACAGTCATACCCAGAATCATTTCCTATATTAAATATTTGGTCTCAGGACATATTGAAAATCGTCATTTTTATTTTATCCTGACCGGGAATCGAGCACAAGACCTCGTGACTTAAAAACATGAGCGTTACCTCCGCGACACTTGGGTTGTCATGTCTAGGTATTTATTGCATACAACCTATGCGGTGTTAAATTGGTGGTATATTTTTTCCAGCACTTATTCATATTCAACACTCAAAAACCTTTCAAGGTAGTATTTTTTTATAAATACAACATTAGATAATAACAGTTACGATAAAATAAAGAATGGAGATTATTTAAATGTAACTAAATCATAATACATAACATTATACATATATTTACGAGTATACTTATATATACTCTTAATCCTTGCATGAATTTTATCCTTTTCTTCGCATACTGTAATATCACAAAACATAAATGTACTAAATAATATGCCTACCCGAACCATATATCTCATAGCGTCCTATCTATTTATTACAAGTGTTGTCAAGTTGTAACGATAGAAAAAGTTGGAATTAAAAAATAAATGTTTATTGTACTTTATTGAATTTTATTAAGTGAAATCTGATTGACAATGTATTTGACAGACGAATGACGTCTTCGTCAATAAAAAATCAATATACAGTAGAATAAAGCATTTGTTTTTAATGTCATTATGGAATTCTGCTACCTTAACACCGACATGGTAATAAATACATAACTAATAAGTAAATAATAAAATAAGTAGGTAAATAATGAAAGTTAGTAACGGATAGAAAAAGTAATAAATGTTATTACACTCGCGAAAAGGCATGTTACACCTATTATTATTTATTCGGTCATCAACGGCACAAATCCATTTACATAATTATAATATTATGGTATATAATAATATATATGTAGTTGGTACATTTTGCTAATATCCACATGATAAAAAATTTAACATAACCCTTCGATGCACCATTGAAACTAATTGAATACATTATTTGATGTAAAAACAATAGAAAGTTAAACATATTTGATATCAATAAAACACTGTTTACTTTTCACTATTGATTTATCAATACTCAAGCGCTTTCGTCAAGTTAGCTTGAAATTTTCAAGAGAGAAAGAAAATGTCAAGCTAACTTGACGAAAGCGCTTGAGTATTAATAAATCAATAGTGAAAAGTAAACAGTGTTTTATTGATATCAAATATGTTTAAAATGTCTTTTCACAATGTGAACACACAAACTCTAGATCATTTGAATAGAAATTTACATCAAGCAAATAGAGAGAGAAAAAATAAATTTACAATATTGTTAATTTATATTAAAAGAAACTTTGTATTTTCCACTAGAATAACTTTTATTAGAGTTACAACGTTTTCGGAACTACTTGTTCCATCATTCCACAGTGTTAATCACGAAACATTCGAAAAATTATTATCAGCTTGTAGGTACAACATTTACAATGTATGACATATTTCGTTTTTGTACTTTAACGTTAACTCTTCTAAATATATATTTCTTATGATGAGTACATATAAATTTTGTAAAATTAAACAAAACTCATAAATGTACCTACATCCATAATATATAACTACATTCTTAGTAAATAAAACATTCGTAATGGGTGGCAACAAAAATAACATTTATGTGCATTTTCTTTACTGGATTGTGAACAGGAAAAGCACCTGCCATAAAAATCTAATAGATGTCCCAGTTTCTGAAAATATTTTCATAAATATACTTTCAATTTTTTTATTATATTTCAAAAATTTAACACTCAAAAAAATATACAATATTCTCTAAAGAATATTGTGCCAATATTATTTAGATTTTGTTGCATTTATTATTTAAATCCCGTTATTTTATTTGGGTGCATCTCAATTTCATACACAAATATCCTCTTCCACTACTAATGGTAATAATAACGTCCCACCTATGTCTACTATTTCATACTATTGTCACCAACAATAATATTATATTATTATTGTAAACCCTCTCCCTCTCTCTATCCACACACTGCAGAGCACATAACTGTGTCTCTCTCACACGCGCCCAAATGGCCACCATACACTCACACAAATCTCGACTAAAACTCCAGATATGACAAACGCAAAAACCATAAAATTAAATTAATGTTTTTTTTCTCTTCTTTTCTTTCTAACTCACTCACTCCTTCTCTCATATTATTATTATTCTTTTCTTTTATTATTCTTCGACACTATACTCCGCGTAGGAACTACTTTATTTTTCCCACTATGCTATACACAAATCAGAGACAGGTCGTATTGTTATTATTATTTTATAAGATATGATAACATTTTATGAACTGAGAATTATTTAGTAATCCATTTTATTTTGTAGATATTTGAACACAACCTTACCTTAATTATAAAGATAATACCTTCATTGAAAATTAAGCGAAAAGAGGAATACCATTTCTATTTTTCTATGTTTTCAAACAGCCACACAAATTCACTCTGACTATTGCTAATGTGGTGTTCTCACTTTGGCGAATATCGCCAGGCACCAAAATATCGCCAGCCATTTGAACCGTGTGAACAAAATGACAGCTAGCCTGAAACGATAAAAAACCAGTAGAAACGATATCGTCTCGAGTTAACAACCTTCCAACTTTTCGGCCGATTGAACGATTCGCGCATGCGCAGATGTGCGCGGCGTTCGTATCTATGGTAAAGACTTTATAACCTATAAATTTTACAATGTTTCCCGCTTCGTGACAGCTGTTATCTTTGTTGTTGGTTTGTGGCGTTTGTTTCCTTAATTAAAAGGCGCCTTATAACCTCTACTATAAAATTTTCGACTAATAATAAACACTTCGCGATCTCCATCTCGACGCCATTTTGAAAACAGTGTCAAAATCAAAGCGCATCTGACAGATCGTTTCTATATTGGTGGACTGTGTGAACAGGTGTGACGATCAATAGATGTCAGGCGAATTTTGTTTTTTCGCCTGGCGATATATTTTGAAATTCGCCTGGCGATATTCGCCAAATGTGAACACCCCATAAGGGCGTAAACCGAGACGGAAGGATAAATTGCAGATATTGCCCAACACTCTCTGGATTCATAAAATATTATGATAAATACATATTTACCTATATTGACGTCTTTACCCATAAGAGTACCTGTAACATAAAATATTAACCCACTAAATTAAAAAAAACTATGTCTAACAATTTTTGACAAATTAATGTAAAGTTAGATGTAATACATGTAAAAACTTACAGTTAAAACATATTAATTTTCAATAAATATTATTTTTATCTCTCGATTACTCAGGACATCGTCTTTTGTACAGGGCCTACCACTGTTTATTTTTATTCTAATACTCGTTTAAATATTCGTGTGTATATAATAATATATATTATGAAGTCCATATGTATGTATGTATGTGGAGTGTCTAGTTGTAGTATACCAGCTTGTATATCACATCACCCTGATGCACCATTATCAAGAGAGCCATACTTATTCTTTAGGATGTCCTCATAACATTGATTTAATACTTACATACACCAGAAATAGCTGGAAGGACCTAATAAATACTATATCCTGCAAATGTATGATAATAAAAGGGGTTAAAATGGGAAATGCGTGGGGTCTTGCATTAGAATGGGACGCATTCAATTTTGGTTCAACTCTTTTAATAATACTAATAATAATACTTTGTTGATAAAAAAAAATCATGAGCAATAATTGGCGAGCTTATTTTTACTTGCAAATGAAAAAAAAAATATTTGTAAACACTTGAAATAGTTTCAGTAGGTACTTAGTGGCCCTTAATTTTTTTTTTTGGAACGTGATACACCCGTCAAAGAATTGATCTTCCACTCTTTTCCCGAGATGGAGTCCTGCAAAAGGTAGGTGTTCGAAAAAAAATCATTTTTTATGTTAAATTCAGCGATGAGGTTTGCCACGCATCGTGATTTTATTATTGTTTATATTGGCAAGAAAGGACAGTTGGCATGTTTATTACAAGCAGTTAGTCTTCTAGCTACCCCGCTTGTGAGATTATTGACGTAATTACCCATCAATCTTAAGTATAAACAAGAAATTCAATGGATGAATTGGTAATGCAACCAATCAAATTTTGCGACCAAACATTTTGACGCTGGAAGGCTTGAAGGACATTTACCTTTATAAAGTAAAATCTTTAGTCCATCTAGTTCATTAAACCTCAAACCTTTCAATTGCTAAGGGTAATTTTTCATACAACTTATTTGTGAGAAAAGTATGATCCTACTGGAAATTGAACCGAAGCAGAAATTGTGTTAAACTACACAAAATATGATTGTATCAAACCAAACACAGTTCGATTCGAATGTCTAGATAGGAAGCCCAAAACTCAAAAATCAATCTACTGACCGCCTTAAATATATTTTTAGGATTTAATGAGTTTAACTTTTATTGCTTTGTAATTAGTAGGGGTATTTATTAAAACTACTTAGTCATAATACTCTTTATTACAAGTAAAGTGCATTATGAGTTATTAGTTAGGTGAGTTGTATCTATGTATCAGTATGTACGTATGTCTTGTATTGTATTTTATTAATTAATAAATGATGTTTATGGACAACTCAGTGGGTGTCGTTCTAATGATAAGTGGAAGTTTAATAATTATAATTAAAAATTATATGAGAAGTGAGGGATCGAGTGGCTGTGCGATTGATAAAAATAACAGACGTATTAAGTTTTGTTGTTTGACAATAAAATACTTATGTACCCATGTTTGGTACTTCCACATTGACTATGTGGAATTTTGTCAATGTGGAAGTACCTACTTGATACACAAATCATTCATTAAGGGTCAGAAAAAAATGTACAGGATATAAGTCTTTTAATTTAGTAAATTAAGAAGAACTTCCACCATGTACGGTCGGTCAACGATATTAATTAAGTTATGTTTAATGTCACAATAGAGATGTCTTTGATATTTGAAATCAATATGAGAAAATGAACGAAACAAAACAGCAAAGCAAGTGTCAATTTCGTAGCTAAAATATACAATAGTTACGAAAATTGACACTCTGCAGTGGAGAATAGGCAAAATTTGAAGATTTCAGGCGTAGTTTGACAGAATCAAGTGTTAGATAATTTGAAGAACATCATAGAAACGATGTGCCAAATCAGAGATAAATGAAAACGGATATCTAATATGGCTGAAAAGGATAATATGAATTAAACCTTTTTTTATAAATATGTTTTATACATAAATTATAACTGTAGATATTCAGTCGTTCTTCCTCTGAATATAGCATTAATTAGTATCAATTTGCCTGTACGGTCATCTTATTCATTTCAATACTCATTTAGTAAAGAGGAACATTACGTAGTAATAAAAATATACACAGTGTGTCCTCTTCTTAATTAATATGAATTATGAACTTCTCAAACAATAATATGTACCTACTTATAGTATAATGTTATACAGAATGTCCCTACGCAGATAATTTTTCTTATCTGCATTTATTTATTTATCTACAGCAATAGCCTTTTTTACTTGATATTTATAAATAATTTTTACATCAATAAAATTGAAAACTAAACACTAACATATACAAATGTCAAAGATACAAAAACCCATAAAAGACAATATAAAAGATATTAAAATTTAAAAATACAATGTGTACACGTACAGAATATAAAAAATCAAACCACAATACAAATAAATAAAATGTCAAAGATATGAAATTTAAAACATATGTGAATAAAGATAAGAAAATTTATTTTTTTACCTGTCTTCCAAAAGTAGGGAAGCTAATGAATTACCTGCATGCAATAAACATACACATCTTCCTGTCCGTGCCATTTTATTTACTTACTTAATGCATCTTTAACAACTTTTATTGTATTTAGTCGATATATTTGCTAAATTATTTGACTGAATAAAATTTAAAATAGCTTAACTCAAAATTTGAAACTCGTAAGCTGTGCCAATTTTCAATTTATTGTAAACTGTGCCTGTTTACAATATATAGGTTCTTTTTAATAACGACACGGATTTTATACTAACACAAATATATATATTCAATAATAAATCCTACTTATAATGTCGAACACAACTTAGTCAATCACGCAGCGAACCAGTGCAAGTCAAGGTCGTATCTATAATGAGCGCGTTCCCTATAGGAAGCTAACCTATATAGTCATTATCACCTTGTTTACTTGTAAACAAGGTCCAAGGTTCACTTAACCTGTTCAGTGTACAAAGTCCATACACTACACAATTAATCAAATATCTATTCCATAATATCTTTGATACAAAAAAACTGACCCCAAATATAACTGTAATCTTCATAAAATTAACAACGTTGTTGAAAAAGTGTATAACGATTTTTATTTTCATGGATGTAGTTGAACATACTGTACATTAAACGCTTATATTATTCCCATTTATCACTCATCTAAATTCATCACTTCACAACTAATTAAAATTAATTAAATAAACGTTAATTTTCTACTCATTATTAAATCAATCTCTACTGGAATGAAATTGCATCATCTATGAATATAATTATAAACACACATACACATAATTTTAATAATATAAAATATCGTGCGAGGATATTAGATGTGAGATAGTATATTTTATTCTGTAGCAAATAAGAGTGTGCAGTGTCTGAGGATAACGGTTGTCCTGACTAAATATGATTTGGAATAGCTAAAAGAGCACTTTTTTCGATTACTAATGATTGATAATTATTGAAACACAAGGTATCTGATGACTCAGACGATTATCTTTCACAACAATATAGACGAACTTTAAAAGCAGACATGGTGACTCAATTGACGCAAAATCACTTCATAGAGTCAAAGAAGCTAATATTCACCGTGTGTTCTCGAGAGAATCATCAATGGGCGAAAGAAATAGAATATATAATTAGGTAAATTGAAACAAGTGTTTATTTCTCCTAAAAATAATTGATCACGAGAGACGTCTTTCGACTTCTCAGGTCATGATAATGATAATAAGAAAAGTTTTGAAGCTCTACTTGTTGTACAAATTATCGACCAACAGTAGGTACTATCTAACCATGATTGTGTTATGAATTGATTGTATCCTTACTAGAATAACACGTCATGGTTATGGGAAAAGTCATTATTTGAATATTAAAAAAAAATCATGGTTTCATTATAAAAGAATCAATCCTACTTTTATGGACCTAAATATTAATTTTTAACTACGAAAATTGACACTTTCTCGCAATGTCGTCTACATTTGAACGAAAACGTAACGCTAAAATGTGTTTTGACTAGGCCCACTTATAAGTAGAAAGACGTCTCTCTCGTGTCTTTCAGCAATAAAAAACAATTAAAATAAACGGTTTTGTTATCCAACATACAAAAATACTCAACATCATCTGAGAAGTTGTAATTAATTATGATTTTCGTTGTAACTTAACAAATCATTCAATGGCTATTTATATCAATGAAATCTTTTCTAAGATTAGATTTAATTAAGCATGCCATTTAAATAAATAACAAGCACAGCAAGTATCTACCTAACAACAACAATAGAGAATTAAAGGCAATGTCTAATTGAAGCAATTAAGTAATAATGACAATTATTACTGTGATGATGACTTGTGGTCTAATGAATCTTTTCATAATTCAACCGATAAAGGGATGCGGTTGTTTTGTTGTATGGGGAGAGAACAACTGAGAGTTTGTATGACTACCTACCCTATTAGAGATACACTTTACACATCTATGGTTTTACTAAAACATCGTTTTTTTATTATGCATGAATCTCAGTGATTAATTGTTCTGTTTTATCTAGTAATTTAACTTATTCTTTAAATAATGTAATTAAGTAAACTTAGGATTTCGAAATATAAACAAACTTCTTCTTCTACAGGTGCCGTATTAGGTTCCTCCCGACGTTGGCCATCACCGTGGAGAAATCCTTTTTGCCCTGCGCAACTCTGAACAACTACTCTAATCGTCGTATTCAAGTCCAATCTAGAATATTGTGCAGCCATGACATCTGTCTTCTGCCCATTCCTAATCTGTCTTCAATCTTAAATTGAAACGTTAATTTGATTAAACATTAAATTAATGATACATGGGGTGAAGACTTAAATAATGATAATAAGTAAATTATTTAAGTGGAGTGTATTATGCACAAGATTAAAAAAATGAATGCCATTTTAGTATTTTGTTGGTATTTATTTTACAAAAATCCATATATTAATTTTGATTTTACTTAAATAGGTACCGTATTCTAATTTTTCTTAAGATGGAGTCACTCAGAGTAAAATATGTTTTATTTAAGTACTATGGTAAAAGAACTTGCTCTTAATAAACGAATTTAATCGCTTTAAGTGACCAACATGCTTTAACTGACAAGCCATGCATACAGCTAGTATCTAAAACCTACTCCATACAAACCATAGATTGTCTCAAATTGGTTTATTTTGGAAGATTGTTTAATAGCACAATTATTTAACTCGATATATGGATTATGTCATCGTGTCCATCCCTCTTTAGAATATTGTACATATCTAATTATTATATTATCATTTCTCTTCTTCTCTTATGATTATGATTGGCTGGTTGCAATTATTTTAATCACGACTTGACGAAGGCAGTCAGCACAACTACGTACTAAGGTACCTACTAAGTTACTGGGATTGTTCTCCCAGTATCATTATTTTAATTATAATAAAATGGATATATCTTATATGATAAACTTTCGTATCTAGCTACTAGAATTAATACAACAATATTTATTTTATGTCTAATGAGATATCTACTAGAAGACACTGAGTTATTAGACAAAGGAAGAAAGTTTAGAGATCACAAAAGTCTCCCGTTTTTTTTTGTAAGTTTTTGAGTAGGTATCCTATAAAAAAGCGGGTATTTGTATCATAGGCGTAAAATATATATTTTTTCCTATTTTATAATAAATTTATTGATTTTTCATCGCCCTCAACGCTCCTTTCGGGAGCACAGAGCAGAAACCAGCCTCCTCCATCCAGAGCGGTTCTGAACCAATTGCGTCACTTCCTCCCACAACATTCCTAGCGCTCTGATATCGTTGTTTTAGGAACGGTGTATTGTAAAAGAGGGACTCCCGGGCCATCGGAACCCTTGCAGATGGAAGAACAGTGCTCTTTTGGCCACTCTCAGAACATGACCTAGCCAGGACCATCGTCTCTCTTGTATCACGGAGATAACAGAAATCTCGCAACAGAAAATTTATTAATTATTGTCTAGTTATTTGTGACCAATAATCCCGTGAAAATATTTATATCATATGGACGAACCTTAAGTTAAAATCGATTAATCTTTAAATCCAAAATAGCTAATATTAATATTGATAGCAAAACGTATGATGATAAGTTTAAATCCTAATTTACAGCAAAAATATCAACATAAAACTTAGAATTAGAAATAAATGTTCTATATTTTCTATCGTTTCTTTGTGAAAATGCATTATAAAAGATTAAATTTCAAATTAAATTAAAAACATTGTTTAATTCCACTAAAAATTAGGAATTCTAACGAAGCAAGGTTGTGTTAAAATTGGGAAATAATTTTTACCACACACGTTTACTCATCATTCGGTACAAAAGAACACATCTTCTAATCAGACAAAAATGTGATTAAGTGAAGTGTCTATACATATAAATTAAAATTATACAATTAGATAAACATAACATTATTTATTTAGATGTACAGGAATAATAATAATAATTATTGTATTGTGTTTAATCAAAATGGTGATCACGATGTTCAAGTCCATGATGAACAAGACAGTTCTGACTTAACAATGAGAAGGTGTCTTCTATAATATATCTACATAATATTAAAATACATAATCGATTGTATAATTATTAATGATTCGTGATCTTACTTATGCAGATGTGGATAGAGAATGCTGTCACTGTTACTAACCAAGCAGTTGGATGTGTTTGTTCAAAAATATGTTCAGTTATATAATGTCTTAGGAATGCCCAAATTGATGAAAAAAAATAAAAAAAATATACATAAAATGTAGATTTAGGGACAGAATCAATTCAGAAAGTAAAATTGGAAACACGGACATCATATTTCTGAAAGAGAGTGTCTCAATATTATTTTCTTAGTGTCGGAAAAATTAAACATGAACACATGTTTTCTTTATTTAAAAATAAGGAATGGATTTTCAATACATGCATAATATATGAAATTAATGTACCTTATTTATCTTGTTTTAGCTCCTGGAACGAGATAACATAATATAACATGTATAGACAATTCATACGGATCGAGCTAGTCCCAAACTAAGATATGAATTTTGTATTATGGGTACTAACGCGACGATAGACATATACCTATACAATGCACTAAACACATACATGTAACACCCAACATTTAATATTTTTAGATATTTTAACATTTGCTATTGACAGCTTTTTCTTCAGTAACCGATTGGCATCGGTATTTTGATTTTTAGTAAACTTGAAGCATTTCCTCCTCAATGTTCTCAATAGGTATATTTAAGCATTTTCATATCGTGATAGCTAGAAGTCGTTTGATTTTGATTGATTTGTATGGTTGTGGTTGGATCACTTTTATTCTCAGCAATGATTATTAATTCATTTACATCTTTCATGTACACAATAGATAAAAAAAATAACAACAAGTATAAAAACATTCGGAATGTGATCAAATACCGACACAGCCAATACTGACATCCAAAATTATTATATTATATTTTGGCAAGTGTGTTTGTGTGTTTCTTTTTTTGAATATCAAAGATACACTCACTAATTTACGATGAAGCTGGCAGGGCTAGGTGTTAATCATACTCGTAGACAGACTTGGTTCGTAGTGGCTAGAGATCCTGGATACAGCAATCAATGCAAAGTATGTACCTAGACCCAATGAGAAGTTTGATGGTAATATCGAGAATTTGAATCAGGTGTGCTCTCAGAATGTTGTTTTATAAGTTTTTGCTCAAAATTTATAACCATGATTGAAAAATAAAATTATGAACACAAAGCAGGGTCCGTTTTGGAAATGTTGAATGATATCCATGATTGTTACTCAAGTTACTGCATTAATAAAAAAAAATTACATTTAATATACATAATTGAAGTAAATCAAAAATATGAATCTTTGCAATTTTCTTTTAAAACCCTTAGCTCTACAATTAGAACACCACATTGAATTAATATATTTAATATGTGTATTGATTATGCATACTTTGTTAATTATGCATACCGTGTTAATTATGCATACCTTTCCGTTCTTGTGTTAAAGATAGATTCTTTTAATATTAATTGACATTTGATTAAGATTTGTATCATATGAGATTTGCGAAATTTGCGTTGGAATAATTTATATTGATGCATTGAATGATGTTAGCCAACAGTCTATGTCTTCGAGAACACCATCAAAGGGGGAGGGGGGGAAAGAAGAAGATAATTTGACAAGATATAGAATATAGTAAAATGAAGCATATTAGAATGGACAGAATAGTTTCCATTGCTAAAAAATTGTCGTATACATTACGCTGGTGATAAATGAATAAGTAAATAAAATAATAAATGGAATAAGATTGAATAATACTCGTAATATTAATAATAATATAGTGGATATGAGATATATGATGTTAATGAACCTTTTATTATAATACAACCAATCAAGGATAATATTATATCCCTAATGATAATACGTACGAGTCCTGTTTGATTTATTTTATTCCGATCGAGAAATAATAATAATAAAAAAAATATTAACAACAATAATAACAAGTGGCGCGGTCCTTAAAGGGTTAAGTGTCCATTGTCAAGGCTTTTTTGACAGCTTTAAATTAATGATATATGGTTGATCAAGAGTTATCCTTTATCTGTTTTTCTAGCGCTTTGAATATATTCAGACATTTAAAAAGTTTATTATAATGTAGTTGGAATTGTGTGAATGCGTTGGAAGCGAGTGCACCGTGTTCATTATGCATACCTTTCCTTTCTTGTGTTAAAGATAGATTCTTTTAATATTAATTGACATTTGATTAAGATTTGTATCATATGAGATTTGCGAAATTTGCGATGCATTGAATGATGCATTGAATGATGTTAGCCAACAGTCTATGTCTTCGAGAACACCATCAAAGGGGGGGGGGGGGGGGAAAGAAGAAGATAATTTGACAAGATATAGAAAATAGTAAAATGAAGCATATTAGAATGGACAGAATAGTTTCCATTGCTAAAAAAATTACAAAAATATATAATCTTAGTGACATCCATCAAAAAGCTCACATATGTGGTAAAGAAACAAAGCAGCTGGGGAATTACAAAATGCTAGATAAAAGATTCATAGAAATCACGACCCTTGGCAAAACGTATCATCATTTTTATGATTGTGGATGAAACAAATGAGAAATAAGATAATTTGTGTATTAATAAACTTAGATCTTTTTATTAAAATTATATTAAAAGTTATGAATGTATCTAGAGCAAACCTTGACCTTAAATATGTTTCTTATACAAACATAGTAAGTTCAAATGTCGAAGTCTGTTTTAAGTTGCGAATGATTTTATAAACTATATACTTTTATAGCAATGTCGTACTCGTATATAATATCTACCCTTTATCATAATGATTAACTATGCAAACCGTTTACATGAAGTTTCCTAAAATATACAAAGGAAGGCACAACTGTAATATAAGCGACCATAATAATAATAATCATAATGACAGGCAATCAACTTAATAAATAGTAGGTATTACGTATAGTTTCTCATACACGTATAATATTTACAGTGTAGGTACTCTCTCGTCCTACCCTGTTTGTTGTCGAAGAAATGCGCATTGTCATTGTTCAGCTTCATAATAGTGTCACTTATAATATTAAGAAGGTGTTTTATGCAGAATCATCCTCACCACAACTTTGGCTGGTCGAGGGGTACCTCAAGGGACCCCCCGTCGATCGCCAAGGGTTAGAGCCGAATCCCGCTGACAATCGGTCATTAATATTGATTTGCGGTCAATCAATGTTAGGTTTCTTTTTGGGTTGAGGGTTTGTGTTTGTGTGTTATATGTTGTTATTGTGACGCTTCTTAACCGAATTAACTTTAGCCTCTCTGGAAGGTTAACTGGCTAATATTTAACCTTTGATTAGTTACGCGAAGCTTTTAATCTTTCTATATACCTCTTATACAATAATTGGAATGCTTTGATTTGGAATATTAAAAACAATTTTGGTAAACGTTTATAATTTTGTCGCAGACGGGATTCCGTGTAACTAAAAAAATTATAAAAAAACAATCATAATTAATTGCACATTAATTTCGGGAAGATATAGCTTTTTTCACAGGCATAACAATTGTTTAAGTTTCGTGTAAGTAGACCTATATTAATTACTAAGTTACATATATGGAGAATCTGGTTCATATTTTGGTTTTCTAAAATCCTTGTTTTCTTGCATATCATATTTTGGGCACAGTTTCTTCAACATTCATTCTCTCTGCATTTCCAAGCATTTATAAGGATTGCGTCAACGCACTCAGCAAAGATATGTAGTGTCTCTTTAATACAGGGAGGCGATGGTCCTGGTTGTGTCATGTTTTCAAAATGTCCAATGAAGGTTGGTTTAAAATAGCATCGTTCTTTCATCCATCAGGTTTCACTCGGCTAGTGCATGGATGTGACTTATGTAACGCAGAAAACCCTGTGCCTCCGGCGAGCAACGATTCATAATTATATGGGATTGGATCATTACTTAATGACTTCCACAATCATCTCCAAGCATTGATAGTGTAAAGTAGGTGTGAAGCGGTATAAGTGACTATTATAGAGTGAGTGTGTGTAATGGTATTAGTATGTAGGTATGTATGTGTAATATTGGATATAATGTCCCTGATTACAATACAAGTCCCATCCCAGGCTATGGAAGTCATTAATTATTACAAGACATGTCATATGACATATTATTGTTGTCTTCGGAATGTACACTCAGACTATCAATATCCAAATCAAACAGATTCAAAATGTGCTTCAAAAAAGAAAATGTTTTAATTAAACTGGTTTAGAAACTCCAACTTCTGCTTAAAGCATTACATTCTTCAATTTCTTTAGTAAAACATCTTTAAATCAATGGAAAATGTAGAAAAATTGATTTTTAAATAAGCGGGCAAAAATGTATTCTAAGAAAAAATCGTTCATTGTTGGCGATTTTAAATACGGCCATAATGAAAGAAAACGTCATTGAATTAATTTGATGACTTATTTTCATAGCAAGTGTAGTTTATAATATAAATTCCCAAATACGATAATTTGAAATATAATTCATATTTTTAACATTGATTTCAAATTAGTTAAAAAATATTGGTACTTTTTTCTCTCTTTCCAAATTACATATTTTGATTTCCAAGATTATTTCTTCAAGAAATTTTTCAGAACGACATACTTACAAATTATTTTTTAGCTTATTCATTAAATCAAAATGCATGGATTGAGTATACATTGAGAAAAGTAAACTTATTGGGAGGTAAGAAAATCAAGTCAATATTATTGTATCTATTATTAGCGTGAGGTGACTAACTTCTTACATTACGAGTAAATACATACCCACATATTATTATTACACATACAGTATATTAGAATATGGTATACTTAGGTATATTTTTATTATAAATGTATGTATATTCTGAGTAACTATATTAAAATTATAATAATTATCATTACAGCCTACTAATACAAGTATGAGTAATTATGTTTACTAGTATAAATATCATTCACAAAATTCTTCTTTCATCGCTCGATTTTATTTATCTCTTGATTGTAGAAATTATTTAATCCTTATATATAACAAATAGAATAAAAAATATGAATATATAGTACATACATATATCATCAAGAGATCCCACCAGGATTTGCCTTCTTTCGCCTACTCTGATTAACACCCCTTCGTTTTCGACATGTTCCGACCAATGGATTTTCAGCATGCGGCTGTAGCACATCATCTCAAAGGCCGCCAACCGTCCGCTTTCGCTCTTGCTGATGGACCAGGTCTCGCAACCATTTGGTAAAAATTGCTTGCATTTTGGTATCATACCTATTTATAACTAAATTAATAATGAAATAAGGTTTTCACTTATTTTAGAGGCATTGAGTTCGTCGGTAGCCTGGAGGTAGAGTCTCGGCCTCTTGAACAAGGGGTCCGGGGTTCGATCCCGGGTGCCGGCAAACTCCCCTTTCACGACACAAGCTTTTAGTAGCTCATTGTGAAAGGTGTATAAGGTTGTATTTGGGTTTATAACAAAAAAAACCCAGATATATCTTTTTAAAAAAAAAAAAAAATTAACTAAGTAACAATTTCTAGACATTTTTAAATAAAATATTATTAAACTTGAATTACAATGTTTATTTGTTACATTAATTTAAAATACGCTATCGCGATTTCAGTGCACTTGCACCAAGATTTGAAAAGCTCGTCAATGGTGCAAGTGCACTGAAATCGCGATAGCGTATTTGAAATTAACGCAACAAATAAACATAGTAATTCAAGTTTAAATATTTTATTTAGAAATAAGGTTTCTAGGCAGATATGTACCATATTGACAATTAATAAAGCGAATGATTAAAAATAAAACAGTACCTACAACAAGTGTATAAGGTTGTCAAGTTACTAAGATGAATAAAATTTTATAAAAAAAATACCTATTGATTAGCATTGGCGAGGAGTATTAGAAACATTCCACGTTTTAAATGAATTAATGTGACGTTACAACGTGCGAAAACGAATAAAATCTCGTACTTGTACATCCACAGAAATGCATGATTTTATTATTTGTTTTAAATAAATATATTTCCAACAAATTTGACGGAGCATAGTATAATAATAATATACATGGAACAATATCAATAATATGGTCCAGGTTTGAAACCTGTTTATGAATAATGAGTTTAGCGTAGTATGGTGAGGCAAAAGTAACATTTTTGATAAAGTGAACACTAATGAAATAATGAAGCACGGTTGAAGAGGTTACATAGTTTTGTTTTGTTGTATTTTATTATTTTTCTTTTAATGTACCTATGTAGATGTAAGAAGTTGATGTCATTGTATTAAATTGATTATTAATTACATATTTTATTCCTTTATCATTTATTTTCCTGTAAATTTACGAGTATCCCATGGTAGGCATGTACCTACAAGTAAAATTTCGAGTTTGTTTTAAGACATCGCATTCTAGCGAGAAACTCGCCCTCTGTACATTGAATCGTATAACTCATATTTGTACGATACTGTGTATTAATTTGAATTATTGTGACCAATTAATAATAGGTACAATAAATTAATAAAGTAAGCTTAAGATAAACATTAAAAACCGTTAATTGAGTGTGAGATGGGTCACCCATCCTGAATAATATCTTATTTATTATAGCATAGAAATGGATGGATGGATGACATGTTCTTGAGGTGTCATTTTACGGTCCTTTAACCGTCTCAAGGAGACCGCGCAGATGAAAAGAACAGCATTTTGATTCACATCATGGTTTTGGTTACCCCACATACAAGATATACCGTAAAGTATTGATACCGAAATCAATATTTTCTTGTGGAGACTTGAAATCAAATAAGGATCTTTATGTCGGAGTATCCTCAAGTACACTGAACTTCCAATACACTATATATATATTATTTTACTATTGTGATAAGAGTCTAACAAATATGAGGTTAAAATACTCCCAGTGGTGATATACTCCGCCTTCACGATACGATCATATGACTTAAAGTATGGTGCTATTTAGGAAATATGGATTGATCACCAAATCTTCTCGAAAAAAATTGTCTAAGAAATCCTTCACTTCACACTTCAACTTCATAGACCTGTACATAAAAAGTCATCACCCTGTGCATAAAAAGTCATCATCCCGTAATTTAAATGTGAGTAACCTCACTATCAACTTTTGTGGTCAGTTAATTTAAAATGTCAAATTAAATATTCATTTTTTTGCACATCTTTTAATTGTCCAAACCGGTATTTTATACATATGTATGATATGTATTCATATCTCACATTACAGGCTATTAAAAAAACATAGAATTTGACAATCACACAATATGACATATGATTTTTATCAATCGCTGTGTATGATCACACTCACAACTCTCGAGTAAAAAATAACACAACCGTTTAATTATTCTATATGTAATTTTTTTGAAATCACTCTATTCGGGTGGATTGCCGTAGCCGATTAATAATTAATAATGTAGCATTTTTATACAATCAGAATTAAAAATAGTTACGAAGAATTAGTAACACCCCATCAATATAATTGAATTAAAAACTTTCTCTTACTTCTGTTATGATAATTAAACTTTAAAGGTAAGTATATTATATTAAAGTATGGATATATTTTTGACTTCCCGAAAATGAAGAATATCACAAGTATAATAAGAAATATTTTGTTATGATCACATTTTAATTTTTTAATTAAGTGTAGAATTTTGAAGCAATATTTATAGATATTTTTCGGAATGAACCGAGAATAGTATCATTACAAACAATTGCTTCAAAAATGTTCATTTGTAACATCAATGACAATTCCGATTTGTCTCAATATTTTTAGGTCATCTTTTAAACATTTCTTACACTACAAACAATGCACAGCAATACATATTTTAGCAATAATTTGAGACGAATGTCCATTCCGCTTAACGTGTCCCTTGGATTTTCAGGAAATATATATTTTACGAAAATTTGCAAAAACGATCTCATTTAAAATAATATATTTAATAATATTTAATACATTTCGGTCATATAAATTTAGTTCTAGCTAGGATACCGTAGTAACATAATGTTGGTAATTTCCATCATATTTTTTTGTTTTTATTTACTGTATACTTTTTGTGTTATGGAATTTTTAAAATTATTTTGACCTAAAAATACGCCTTAAAATAAAACGTAAAATATTTTTTAACAAAAACAAAAAATCATGCATTCAAGGGTTAACATCTTTATTTAATTTGATTACTTGGTATACGTTGGTTATGTATTATATATTGTGTGTGTTATATGAGTCTGGATGATATAAAATATAATGTTTTTATTTTTATTATTTTTGATATTGTTGGTAGATATACGTTATCAAGATGGAGAGGTCATTAGCGACATCCATTATTAGAGACGCCTTCAGATCATTAAAGCAGATATCATCAATTCTTAATTTCACATCTGTAATTTGATTAGTAAATGCGCCTTCGATTAAAATAAAAATTACAAGTATGTAGGTACATTCTTACAAAAGTTCCACTATTGTAAATCAATATAATATTTTTGAAGACATCACGATATCATCTCCCATAACAACGAGGTACCTAAACTAGTTCGGCACAGCGTCAAATTTCTTATTTTTATTTCATCTAATTCTTTACTGTCACATACAGGTCGTCCTCGCAGTGACAAAATTATTTCAAGAATGCCAGGCCTCATCGAAGATATTCTCCTTTCTTACAAGTAAGTACCCTCTTGTACAGAACACTCACTTAAGGTTTTTGGCTTATTTTATTCCTGTGAAATATTGGAACATAAAGTGATAATATGAAAGAAGTCGTATATTAACATAAATACGGAGTTCAGAAAATATGCTTTTTAGGCGCCATTTTAATGATTTAGATTAAATGTTTTGTATATTCGTCATTCCGTTTCTGTCCGTAGTCAGTCATGTCGGGAGACAAGCCCGACGATACCAAGGTCTGGGAAGGTCCCTCTTTCACAATACACCGTTCCTATAACAACGACATCAGAGCGCTGGAAATGTCGTGGGAAGAGGAGACGCATTTGGCGCACAGTCGCTCTGAATGTAGTAGGCTAGTTTCTGCCCTGTGCTCCCGAGAGGAACGTGAGGGCGATGATGATAATGATGTTCGTCATATATATTGTAGTGTGTCCACAGGTTACCCTATACGTGAGAATGCCGTGTTGGCGTGAATTAAAATACTTAATTAATTTTGTTAATTGTTAACACAAGTTCACATCTTTGGAAGAATTATTATAAAAATTAATATAAAGATGAATTATTTGAACGAGTCACAATAATTAATCGACAAAGATAGGAGGACATTAAGAATTTTTAGTGGCCACCAACTCTTAACTAACAGAACGAACAATACACATCAAAACCACAACTAAACACTAAGAACTAAAATCCCATAAACCAACGAGAATGAGACATTATCACATAAATATTCAACAACTTAAAAATATGACAAACGAAAATGAGCTTCATGGAACATGAATATACGGTTGAAATTTATTTGAAGTTTGATCAAGATGTTGAATAAATATAT
Source organism: Athripsodes cinereus (assembly GCA_947579605.1). Taxonomy (NCBI): domain Eukaryota; kingdom Metazoa; phylum Arthropoda; class Insecta; order Trichoptera; family Leptoceridae; genus Athripsodes; species Athripsodes cinereus. The sequence goes on from OX388314.1 coordinate 19,115,890, forward strand.
TTTTGTGTATGGTTTTTGTAAGATGATTTTGTGATTGTAGGTGTGTAGTCGATTTTGATCTTTATTGCGTGTCGTATTTTGGAAGTGTTTTGTATAATAATGTTTATTGTATTTAAATCTCGACTTGTTCCATAATGGACGAGAAGTCATTTTAATTATTCATCTTATTACAAAGACTCGATAAATCATAATCAAGATAGCAATTATTATTATTATGAGTTTTATTATTACTATTGATACTAGCTTACAAGCCCGGTATTGTTTAGAAAATGCAAGCCACGTAGTGAAATGTCAATATAAATCCACTTCATCGATAGATTTTTGGTTTATTTGGGAAACTATGAGCAGAAATTTATTCATTCAGTCTTTGTAAAGTAGAGGGCTTTTCGATGACAAATATGTATGGAGATTGAAGATTCATATTTCACTTTTGCTAAACTTTCATGGCAAATGATGGCAGTTTTTTTTTTTTTTTTTTTAAAAAAAGATATATCTGGGATTTTGTTATAAACCCAAATACAACCTTATACACCTTTCACACTAAGCTAAAAGCTTGTGCCGTGAAAGGGGAGTTTGCCGGCACCTGGGATCGAACCACGGACCCCTTGTTCCGGAGGCCGAGACTCTACCTCCAGGCTACCGACGAACTCAAATTAACTTTTAAAAGTACCTCATTTATTTAATATAAATAAAACAAAAAATATGTAGACTTTTACGATGTAGGTACTTTTATTTTAGTGACCTGGTTTCGATTTGTTATGTTTTTTTCAAACTAACCTAAAACAAATTTTGTTCTCTTTGTATTAGGTTAGTTTGAAGTAGTAGGTAGGTGAGTATGAGGTTAGTTAGAGAAAAAAATTGTATTAGATTAGTTTGAAAAAGACATAACATGTCGAAACCAGGTCAGTATTTTTTTTTTTTTTTTTAAAGATATATCTGTGTTTTGTTTGTTATAAACCCAAATACAACCTTATACACCTTTCACAGTAAGCTACTAAAAGCTTGTGTCGTGAAAGGGGAGTTTGCCGGCACCTTGTATCGAACCACGGACCTCTTGTTCACGAGGCTGAGACTCTACCTCCAGACTACCGACGAACTCAACAATGTACATCGTAAAACTCTACAAAGTTTTTTGATTAATTTACATTAAATTATGGAGGTCTACAAAATAAACAGTAATAGAATACAATATCTTATTAATGTATTCTAAATATAAAAAGATTTGTAAAAATGTAAAAAAAATAAGAGTTTGAGTCAGAATATAAACAAACGTAAATACGAACATGCTCAAATATTTATATGTGGATTAATATCACGAGATAAATTGTGTCACCCATCATCTATTGTTATACACGTTTGTCTTTAGTTGTGTGTAAGCTTATACTGACACCGTTAAAAATTGTGTATTGTTGAAGAGAAAACGCTGGAATTTATTGATTTTAATTGTAAAATAATGTTAAAATTATAAGATACTAAGAATCTATTATTAAAAAAATATTAACTGTATTCGATTTTTTATATATACCTAATACTAGCATATTATACTCGAGTTATTTATTAATTATTTTGTTTATGATTGCTTTGAGCTTGACTCTGCTCAGATATTAGTGTTTTTTAAAAGATCGGCTGACCACATGCCTCGTGCCGTACCTGGAAATATATTCTTAATGGCATACAAATTCACAAATAGGATTTATTGTTCTAACGACGTGAAAGATCGAGGAAGCTTTCAGATTGGTGATTATCAAAATCTATCGAAAGAGCTCTCAATTATTTGAATTTAACGTAAGCTGATAAGTTTACGGCCTCAGAACAGACAAAAGACTAGTCAGTGAGGCATTAAATTTTATTACTAATTATTTTTTTAAGAACACATGTTATGTATTTTTTTTAAATTGATAAGAAAAAGTTTTGTTTTGTTTGAAATTGTTGGAAATAAAAGAAAAGGTTGGATGTAATTTCCTCAAGATATTGGGTTTTGTCGAACTTATGGTAAGACCTATGTCCAACACTTGACGAGACAAAACTGTTGATAATGATACGGTTTCAAATGTAGTCCACTATGTACTTTGTTAACTTTATGCAAAACAGTTTATTAATCCGAACATATTTATTTCTGTTCTACCAAAAGTTTTAAAGAATGGAATTACCTACAATGAAATAAATAGTGTTTTTTTTTAATTTTATTTTTTTCATAATAGAATTCTACTACCTAAACACCGACACAGTAAATAAATAGAATTACAGGTTTTTGCTAGGAACGGTGCAACGTAAATTGTAATTGACACTTTGTTTTGTTTAATATCTAATAACTAAGAGACATAGAATAATTTTTGCGTACATACTTTTGTTAAAAAATAACATTAATCACCTAACAAATTAGTAGACAAAACTTTCACGTCATTTTCACAATCATCTGTTGCTGTCAAATTTTACATCGGTTGGTATATCGTGACTGTCTTATGTACGTTCTTTGACACTAGAAGTGTGAACAAGACAAACATACATAGGTACCTACCTTATGATATAATACTGGTTTTAAAATATAAACTTATAAATTAATATTTTCCTTTTAATTTTACAAGATTAGGAAAAGATTGAATAATTTTTATTATAAAATCTTCAAACATTTTTATAAGATGTGATTTTAGAATTCTAGGTCTGGGTGTTATATGTATATGAGTTTAGTGCATTGTACATATATCTGTGTATTGTCGGGTACATATCCATAATACAAGATTTTACCTTATTTTGGGACTATCTCGATCTTTTTGACGATCTTAGTTTGGGACTATCTCGATCTGTGTGAATTTTCTATGAATATTGTGTTATGGTAATTATTATTATTATTAATAAAGTAACCCCCTTTTTCGCAGTATACCAATATTGTATAAAAAATATCAAGGAATTGAAAACGCGGTGGGAAGATGAGGCCACATAAGACAGTTTTAGGTGGTCTATGGTTTAGGCTAACACAAGAGTATCCTATGTCTCTTTTTATCTAAATTTATCTCCATCTATGTATTCAGATCATCAAGATATGTATATTTCTAAATATATTCTCGTATACGAAAAAATAACTAGGTAAATTGAAACAAGTGATTCTTTCTACTTCAAATCTGTAATAATAATAATAAAAAGATGATTTGTATTTGGCGCTGTTTCATGGTCCGTGACCATCTCAAGAGCGCCGTGGCTTTTTAGTTAAGTTGGAAGCATCTTCTAGGTCAAACATGAAGTTCATGTAACGCTGCTGCCACTGCAGAGGACTCTCCATCTTTATTGGTATCAGTTCTCTGCCTCAGGCCATCCCATATCTTGGTCATGGTGTCGTTCGTCTCTACGTTCTTGGGATGACTCTGGGGCCATCCACGAAGAGTGCAGATTTTCTCGATAGCCGACTCGAAGTATTTCTTTTCGAGCGTTCCACTTTGGTTGACATCAAAGAAAACGTTGGACACATAGAGAAGAACTCTATAATAGAAAGAAACACCTGCTTTAATTTACCCAATAATGGAATTCTACTACGTGTGCACCAACACAATTAATGAAAAAATAAGAGTACGAGGGATCGTTCGATATGCTTGTGATGGGTTGGTGTGGAACCTGTCATAGCCGAAGATGGTTTCTTTCAAAGGTTTCTTAGATAAACAACTAGGACTAATATGTATGAAATAGTCTACATTTGTGTCAAAATAATTATGTTGTATTATGGATTGTTAGAAAGAATTTTCTAAAATATACAGTCTGTTCATTGTATTGGTGAAGTATTGAATGTATAAATATTATAATAATTATTTTTTTGTTGCCCAATATGCATGACTTGATCTGATTATGAAACCCCATCATAATGATGTTGATACAAACGCATACCAACCTAATCCTATCTTCAAATGAATCATAACGAACTTCTTACCAGGTAAAGGTTAATTAATTTCAATCCGTTTCAAAATCGTGCTATTAGAAATGAACAGTAAAGGGGTACTTAATTTATGGACCGTAATACTTTAATTTATTGTATCAATGCATTAACTTTGACAACAGACAATGGAAGTGAATGGATAATTGGATTTTATGTATTAATTTAAATTAAGCACAAGTAGGTATATGTATGTGCATTGATTGCGAGGCATTTCGTAATTTCATTTCGAAATTAAAATTTACTAAAAAAAATTTGCTTATAATCTCATCTAGTAGGTATCTATTTTTTTTATATCTGATTAAAACAGTACAGGATAAAAATTCGTAGCTTATATTTTTATATTGACAAATTGACATTCAAAAATATCTGTCTACCTAAATATTATGTTTACCTGTCGAAATTAATTTATTATTTATGAATATTTTATCTCTTTTTACATTAAATTCAGCGATGATATTTGGCACCCATCTAGAATGTCTTTATTTTTTGTTGGCACGCATAGAACGGTTTTCATGTTTTCAGCTGGTCTGCTGTCTGCCCCACTTGTGGGATATATCATGATGGTGCAGCAAAGTAGTAGTTGTTTAACCTATTTTAATTTTTTCCACAATTGTTCAAGTTATTTCATGCGAATATTCGATTGACAATCCCTGTTAAAACATACTAATATAATTAAGTATACTACATGTAGTGATGGAATGACATGCAGAAATAGACAATAGAATGATTATTAACAAAGCAGATTATTATTATTAAAAATAATAATAAAAAATTATATTATATTATAGATATATAGATATAATAATAATAAACTAAAAAACTAATCAATGTAACAATATTTTATTATTGTATTCAATTAAAATAACAGATGTAATTAGTGTTTCTACACAGGCTCGTTACAAGAATTTTATTATTTGGCGGTGTACCTTTGAATGTTACTTTTTAAACTAGATGACGTTTTGATGTTAATGTTCTATGAATTTAATAATTTATATATCTAAGAGAATGTAACAGTTCAACTGTAATGTTTATTTGAATTGTCGATGCAGATTGTAAGTGTTGCACATATTCAATGAATATACATATTATAACTATTTTGAATTTTGAGTATAATAAAATAAGAAACACATTTCATGAGTACCTGGATAAGTGAATTTTTCCCCATTAGCTGAGAAGTGTGGGTGGCATTTCTTAAGCTTTGATGAAAGTTAACTTAATTTAAATTATAATATTGTTCTTAATTAAAAAACCTATTTTAAATTATGCACGTGTTATCAATTCATCTTTTTCTTCTCAGCTGGTGACACCTTTCGCGAGAGATCAATCTTGCGTTTAATTTATGGATATAACTTCAACGATACACAGAAGGCACACATACATTCACAGACTACTCATTACAATAATACGCCTTCGCTTCCATCACTATAACACGGTGGCGAGCAACAGCGGACGAACGGTTGCTTAATTAAAAACAATATTTGGAGCATACACTCATTAATTATACTATGAGATCTGTATATAGGCATATCTATTCATCTAGTGAATACGGATGCAAGTCATAATATTGTGTCCTATTTTCAAGGCAAAATTCATCTTAAACGGACTTACAACCTTGAAATCAATTTCTAATTTTTTTTACATAGTTTTTCTTCTAATGAATTGAGCTGAGAAGAATGTGATTCGTTTAGTGCAATTTCGTGGAAATAACGTGACCTATCTCGATGATATTGTTAAAGAAGGTGCTTTAAGAAAAGTGTGGCAAAAGCTTAGTTTGGTGAACTGTGAGGGTACTGTCAAAATAAAAGCTAGTTTAAGTTACCATCATCTCTGCGAAGTGAATCTTTTGATATTTTCATCGAATGGCGGTGCTTTTTAAATCCTTCTAACTTTCACACATTCTTGATACGAATCCAGATAATATTATGGCTGAAATTTAGAATAAATAAATATCATTAGAGGCTTATTACATAAAATTCGACTTTTATTAACTTTTTGACTAGCCTTTTCTTTTCCGTGAAGTTCAAACTTTTCTTTGTATTCAAATATCCTGTAAAAGGCAGATGTTCATAAAAATCACGAATAAAAAACACCCTTTAATTTTCAACTGAGCGATCATTGATATTTTTTTATTTTTATAGACACCACAGCTTTGACAATAATACAACAATACAATTAATTATTTACAACGCCAATTAAAGTATCTTAACTATGAACAATTTAACAGCACAATATTTAAAAAAAAATATTGAAAGAGTAAGGGAAAGGAGGGGGAAGGGAAAGAAGGGGGAAGGGAATGCAACTTAGTTCAATGTACAATGGTATATCAAATAATAACTTATTATATAGATAGGTATATATACAATGTAATTAAATGTCTTTTTATCAGCACAGCACAGAGTTAATTTGCATGTTTATTAATTCCAGATAGTAGCTTACACACTTGAGGGTATGGGCAGATTTTTTGTTAAAGTTCTCAAATAAGATCTTCCACCAGACTTACACCATTTCACCTTAGAGGAACAGTTATGTAAGTAGTAAGTAGTGTGTACCTACTTACTTATCAGTGGTTGTCCCCTGAATAATATTGAGTCTCATGCGATGAGTGGACCGCGTGTTATGAATATGTATGGCATTGCATTGTATGGTAACACACAATACAATAATAATAATATGGCAACTCTCTGACTGACTGACTGACTAATCAGCTGAAACTGAATCATTTAACTTTTTGATTCGATTCAATGAAATGGTGAAATGATTGGGGGGGACAAGGAGAAAACGACATCAAATAAATTCATTATTTTTAGACCCTGAAATTACAAAGTAATGATTTTTGGTAGTTTTCCAATGTTTTGCCGGACCAAGTAGCTTCTTGAGGGTTTAATTTTAGAATAACCAAAATGTCAATTATTCACAGTAAATCAATTCTGAAAGTCAAAATGAGGTTTTCAACGTGCCGTTACAGGCTTACAGTGGAGCACCCTGTAAATAATTGTTCTCTCACTCTTTTCCGTAAGTTTTCGAATGTACCGTAAAAGGTAGGTGTTTAAAAAATAAAGACATTTTACATCTTAAATTCAGTTTGCCACCCATTCTGAATGTCAATTTTTTTTTGTCGGCACGAACAGGGCAGTTTGTATATTTATTACATGCAGCTTGTCTACTGGCATGGAACATTGTACCTGCAGATTTTGCTAAAAGAACGGTACGACTCCTCATTATCTCTTAGTAGACTGCAATGCCATGTGATTTGTAAGAATTAGGACCCTAGTTAAGCACTACGTAGTTATGGAGACAATTCTCATCTTTGATTCCTTCGAAATCTTAGAACTCATAAAATGCTTGAGATTAGAGGTGACGCTTTGACAGGACAACTTCAAAGACAAAAAATACATCCCGTCTAAAAATGAAAAAAAAAAATGTTTTCGTTGAGTCTGGTTTTAGTTGTCATTCCTCCTTCATAAAATAATACCGGATGGTGTCGTGAAAGGAATTAATTAAAATCACTAACACAACAACAATACACTGCAATGGGTGCATCGTGATTAAGTGAACACTATTATTGTGGATGTCAAGAGGCTGACTATAGCCCCCCCGGGTAGCATTTTGCCTGGATCTACTCTCTGCACACTAGGCCTTAAAATCAGATCAGAAAACTAAATGCTCTCTGTCAAAAAGCTAATGCCAAGGTGATATTAAACATTGGAGAGAAAAAAAGTCTACCAAGATGAATCAAATGAAAAATATTTCAGTATTTACAAGTTGGATCACTAGCAGACTCATTATATGTGTTAGGTATATAAAGAAGACATTCAGGATAGATGCTACACCCAATCGCTGAATTGAAGATTTTTATTTTTGCCTTATAGATGATATTTCACTTAACCATGAAGTCCTTAGCGTGAAACAGTTCTTCAATTCTGTTTTTTCGTCACTTTACATGGAGACTATATTGTTATCATTCAATTTATTGCGCGTGCAATTTATTTTGCAAATTTAAAGCAAAAAACTAATATTTATCTCTTAACAAAATGTTGTTTTTAAAGAAAACCTAAAGTAACCGTATTGCAATAGCATCGTTACTTTTGTTTTGAATAGTTTTTGAATAATCATAAAAGGCATTTCAAAAATAAATGACTGTGTATTCTGATGTATTGATTGTAATTGCAATAATGGTTACATATATAAAGCAAAAGTATTATTTACAAGACATTGTCAAGAATAATAATATGATCACCATACTAAGTATTTATTGTTAATACTACCACTACTGCCTGTCTTCTTGGAAATGATTTCAATGCGAAGGAAATTCAAGAGCGTTAATGAGTCCCCGTCAGAACTTAAGGCAGATACTATATACATATATTATATATCATAATATATGTATGTTATGTTGTTACATATATTATCATTTTATACTATGTGTCCATATTTGATATCACTAGTACAATCGATTGAACAGATATCACCGATTCGTTAAACGCGCTTTTAAAACATTCGATAAAAACTAATGTGGTTAGATGGAAGAAATCACTATAGTGATAATCTCGCCACTGCACATCATCACATTTTTTCGTGTGTATATTGCTTTATTTAATTTGTTATATGAATGATGATGTGCAAGAAGAATAAAATAAATAAATAAATAAAAGATGAGGCTGATTCTAACAATAATAAAAACATTTTAGTTTTTTTTTAATGTGAATAGATAATAATAGTTATATTCATATAATACTTACGTATTTGATGCAGTAGGTATACTATATTTACCGATGTCTTGAAAATCATTTTTTGAGAAAGAAAGTTGGCCTCTGCTCGACGTTTCGAGCAGGATTCAACTTGACATAAGCTAAATGCCTGCCTCCACGACACCCGCACAACCGAAGTTTTTCACTTCCCCTCAACGCCCCAGCTAATTTCAGGTTGAATCTTGCTCGAAACGTCGGGAAAAACGAAACTTTTTAAAGACTACTTTACGAAACTCCTAAAAAAAAACAGAATATTTGGAAAAGGTGGATGTTCTTTGCTGAAAATCATTCAATGTCATTCAAAATATTATTTTTAAACAATAAGCTATTTAAAAATAATATTTTTATTAATTTTTTATAGGTGTTTCAAGAATAAAAACATAGTGTCAAATGTAACAATATTTTTACAGGAATTAAGAAACTAATTCCGATAAATGATAACACCGTTAATATGGGAGGTAATGTGTTCATACGTAGAATGACTTGTTTTAATTGTGCATAAATAATGAAGACTTACAAAGAAAAGTAAATAAAATAAAATTGTATAATATTAATGAACTACCTTCATTTATTTATTTATTTAAAGATATACCTATAACATCATAAATACCTATACTGTATAGGTCCTTGTATATGTACTAGGTAGGTACATAGTCGTTTAAGTATTTGTATGTATGTAAGTACCGATATAATATAGTCATGCACTTTGCTGTACTTGTCTTTCGAGGTACCTATTTGATTGGTGAAACTGAGCGGGTTTTGAGACGTTTAATATTTCTTTTTTCACTATAAGGTATCTTTTGTCTATCCCAGAAATAACATACATAAATAAATAAAAACGTCTATTACAAAAACGAACAGCTCGTAAAACATTGCCAATTCCTATACCAAATTTAAAATTTGAAAAATGGTCCACATAGTTAACAGTTTCAAATCATATTTGGTGATGATAGAGCTCTCTGAAATGCACAGAAGAGAATAAAATAATTTAAATAATTATCTTAAATTCAGCGATGAGGTTTGCCACCCATCCTGAATTTATTGATTTTATATTGTCACGGAGAGAAAAGAACACTTGTGGGATATGCCGTGATGGTATAGTAGTAGTTAATTTTTTTTAAATGTCTTTTAAAATACCTAACTCCCCTAAGTAGGTATAGATAGTTTTGTTTTCTATAAAAATATTTGATTACTATTATAAATAAATTGTCAGTGTAAGTTTATAGGTATATATATATTTTCATGTTGCCTATTAAGTGCTAGTGTTGTGAATCATTTGAAATACATCGGAGGTTTACTTGTTTTGCATTCTCCTTATTGAGAGATTTACCTTTGCAGGGATGTCAGATGTAAAAAATTAAAATATCTTTTTATAACTTATATTATACATTAAAACATCTTGATATTTATTGCCACTACAGTAAATATGTTTTAAAAAATAAATTAATTCCATTTGAAAAAAATATGAAGAAATTAAATTATTATAATTATTTATATAATCTAAGCTAACTGAATTTATCTAGTAAAATTGGAATTAATAGTTAAGATATCCAAGTAAATACTTCAATAAGTAAAATAATAAATAAGACATTTTATCCATTTGGACGATTCTGCCACATAAACATCAGAAAAGGTATTGAATTTTGTATTTTATAAAATTAAAGTAATTGGTTCCTTAAAACCAATAGGTTTATTTTAAATTTACGTCTCTTGACTTTAAAATGGCGACAATTGAATTCGCTTGAGTATCAAATAATTTTCTGGATTTCCCGAACGAACTTCACGAATTCAAATCATCATCATTTTTTCTTTAAAAAAGAATTTACCTGTGTTATTTTACCAATGTATTTTGTATGACAAATAAAATTCATAACATAAATTAATAGCTTTCAGGCAATCATTATCATTTTTAACTATTTTAATTGATATTTTGTTTCCAATAAAATAAATAAAAAATTGATCTCTAAAATTCGTCTGTATTTTGTGTCATCCTTGTTTTTCACGAGTTGTATTATATTGTTTGTTACCACCTGAGGGGAAACGCGCCAACACTCGAGCGAGTCCTGACCTCACAGCCTCAACCACTAATCAGTCCTGTAATACCCACATCTCCTTTTCGACTTAGACGACTTGTTATTATTCTCTTACTTTACTAGGATTGTTACCCTACAGGCCTACTATATCCCATTTTAATGAAACTGTTTATTTTCTGCAAATTTGAGCTTAAAATATAAGCTCATAAAAGTAAAAAAAAATAGGTTATCTTATTACAAGCAATTTTACACACCAAATACAAGCAAATACAAAGGACGAATTTTTTGCCAGGAGAGTTTAAACAGGAGAGCATGCATGAGAAATTTTATGACAGTGACTGAAGCGAAAAAAAGAAGCGAAAAGACTGAAGACGAAAGATGTATGTAAGGATAGAAAGAAGTAGCGCTTGATCCTTTCTGCCTACCCCACGAGGGAAGCGACGTGATGCATGTAATGTAATTTTTTGCCAAGGAGTGATTTTGTTCCAACCAATTCAAAGAGAAAAACAAAAAAACAACGTTAAAATGATATTATAATAAACCAAAATGATAAAATTAACAAATGTATTGTAAAAATAGAATACAAAAGAATAGGGTTGGTATTTAGATTTCACACATATTGATGTTAAGAGAAAGTGTTTTTATTTTTCGTGTTGTCTAGTTAGCTTTAATTTACTGAAATTTAATTCAAAATCACAAAGAGGATAAACCTGTCTGAAAGGAGGGGTGTGAGGAAGCGCGGGCGTCCGAGAACTACATGGCTTGATCATGTAGATCAAATTATCAAGGACGGCCGTGTTGTGAGTAAGAGAAATCGACGTGCGTGCTTGAGAAATTGTATGACTGTTGAAGAAGCGAAAAAAGTAGGTATGTAAGGACGGATCTATATGGCGTTCCGTTCTCTCTGCCTACCCCACTTAGGATACGGCGTGAGGGAATAGATAAAGACAGATTAATTCAAAAGTATTGTGCCAAATGATTCACCATTTTCCATGTCTTTTCCATGTTTTTTTCACCTACAGGACCAGGGTATTGTGGAACAATGTCGTTTAAGTTTTGAAGTTTTTGGAGCGAAAAAAATGTAAACTTAAATGTGTACTAAGAGGCAAATGAAAATATTTATGATACACTTTTCATTCCTTCTCTACATTTGCATATTATCGTTTAACACCCTGTAAATTAGAGCGAAGATTTAGCACTGTAAATCACACCAGAGAGCGAGCGCACCATCAAAATCATGACACCTCGCGCCATTCCATTTAAATAATAATATGGACATTCGTTATTATTTAAATTCAAATTTATACATTCACCCATTCCACAGACAATAAGAACAACAGACGTTTTATAGATCTTCAAGTACTTTTTTTAATGACAGAATTTTTAGACGAATGAATTCGAATTTATTTATGACCTAATAAAGAAACTAATTATTGAACAATATTTTTTTTATCTGATACTGTGGTAATGACATCAGAGCGCTAGTAATATCGTGGGAAGAGGCGACTCAATAACCAAACAATGCCTTGAATAGAGGAGGCTGGTTTCTGTCCTGTGCTTTCGTAGAGAAAGTTGACGGGCTATTGAGAAAAGACGAAGTTTTTATAGTAAGTACGCATTTGTTATTTTCTGCAAGAATAGGTAAACAGCTTGAAAATTTGGGGTGAATGGATGATTCAAGTATAGTTATGACGGCCGGTGTGACATGGAAGTAATGCTCTTGCCTTTGAGTCACGAGGTCCCGGGTTCGATTCCCGGCCAGAACAAAATGAAGAATGACAAAACCAATCAGAAACCTCGATTGGAGAACCATGTCTACACAATGCAACATTGTGTAGAATCTAATCGGAAGAAGTGAGAAAGATGTCCCAACGCTTACGAATTGGCTCAAGGCTGGCTTAAGTGATCACTTTGATCTATTTGAGATCTGAAAAATGAGATCCCAAAAAGATGGTTGCTTCTAAGGTTTGCATAAAGCGTCTCTCGATTGGTGGACCTTACATCGTGACAGTGAGAATGGTGGAATTGGTGAACGTTGTCACCTGTACCTATATGTGTTCAATGCATTGTATAGATATATGGCATCGTCGCGTTAGTACCCATAATGCAAAATTCATATCTTAGTTTGGGACTTACTCAATCTGTGTGAATTGTCTATGCATATTATGTTATGTTATTAAAATTTGATAGTATGTAATATTGGTAATATAGTTGGTTGGTACACATTTTAATCTGAACAATTATAAACAAAAAAAAATGCTTATGTAAATTCAAAAGCTCAGTTTCGAATGAATAGACAAATTAAAATGATTTTAAAAACACTGTATAATTTCCAAATTAAATTTATTCACCTCAAACGTTTTCGCCAAGGCTTCTACTTGGCATCATCAGGAGTCCTCCTGATGATGCTCAAGGCTGGCTTAAGTGATCACTTTGATCTATTTGAGATCTGAAAAATGAGATCCCAAAAAGATGGTTGCTTCTAAGGTTTGCATAAAGCGTCTCTCGATTGGTGGACCTTACATCGTGACAGTGAGAATGGTGGAATTGGTGAACGTTGTCACCTGTACCTATATGTGTTCAATGCATTGTATAGATATATGGCATCGTCGCGTTAGTACCCATAATGCAAAATTCATATCTTAGTTTGGGACTTACTCAATCTGTGTGAATTGTCTATGCATATTATGTTATGTTATTAAAATTTGATAGTATGTAATATTGGTAATATAGTTGGTTGGTACACATTTTAATCTGAACAATTATAAACAAAAAAAAATGCTTATGTAAATTCAAAAGCTCAGTTTCGAATGAATAGACAAATTAAAATGATTTTAAAAACACTGTATAATTTCCAAATTAAATTTATTCACCTCAAACGTTTTCGCCAAGGCTTCTACTTGGCATCATCAGGAGTCCTCCTGATGATGCCAAGTAGAAGCCTTGGCGAAAACGTTTGAGGTGAATAAATTTAATTTGGAAATTATACAGTGTTTTTAAAATCATTTTAATTATAATGAATTTCCAAAGTGTTAACACAAAAACATTTGATTTATTGAATAGACAAATGTTGAGTAAGTATTGGACAACACGGGAAGAAATGGAGATGGTCTTCATCCAGGAGTGGACGGAAGTGGGTTCAATAAGGCTCTTTATACCCTTGCTGCAATAAATCAGCTAAGTGCATAACAGTGTAACAAAAATGGATAAAATTCGTATTATAACCAACTAAGGTTGCTAATTTGTAATCGTTATTTTGACGACGATCAATTAAGTATGCGCTTACTTGATTTTTATTTTAAAATGTTAATCACTAAGTTCACAGCGATTAAAAGAACAGCAGTGTAAGATAAGTATACTTGTAATAAATAATCACTTCTTTGAAACAAATACTTAATAAAAAGTACTTAACGGTCGGTTTCATAAAAAAAGATACTAACGATAAAGCCATTTCAATTTTTATAGTTCGTTTAACTTTCACGGATTAAATATTTCCAAAAAAAAAATAATGTATACTACTATAGTACTGTACCATCACGGCATATCCCACAAGTGAGGTAGATTAGGTTAGGAAAGCCAGCAGACCAGTTGCATATAATAAACATGCATGCTGTCCTCTCCTTGCCAATATAAAATCAAAACATTCAGAACGGGTAGCAAATCTCATCACTGAAATTAAGATGTAAAATATCTTATTTTTTTCGAACACCTGCCTTTTATGGGACACTCGAAAACTTACGGAGAAGAGTGGGAGACCGATTCCTTACCGGGTGTCCAAAATGTCAAAATAAACATTATCAAATGTCCTCAGGAAATTGTATATTTGCTACATCACGCTACGTTTTTGATGAATGATTCGATGGCTCAAAGATTTATTTATTATTTATAACCATCAGTTGTCACGCGTTATTCTATAATATAATTTTGAATATAATGAGTAATGACATCTGGTGTTCCGAAATGAAACTGAAGAAGATCCTCTTAATTTGATGTTAGATTGTGAAACGCAAATTTTACATTCAAGATAAAGGGACTTAATCTTTTATGAAACCGGGTGTGATATGAATCTATGTAGCTATTGAAATGGTATTTTGCCCTTCGCTATAAAAGTAGCAGGAAAATGGTTGGTCCTGGAGAAATAAAAATAGCATTCGTTCATACCATTCGTTCTCTCAGTTTGGACGCATTTATTATAAAAATTGCCAACAAACGTCTGGTCTCGGCATACGCTTATTTTTTAAAATAAATATGCAGATGATTTCGCAGTTAATCTTCATTTACTCTCAAACACCCTCATCGTGAGCAAAAATAATAAAGAATTGAAAATTATTTTAAAAAACGGCCGATCGATGTAAAGTTATATCTTGCGAAGTTAAATTCATATTAACAAAGATGGTATTTTTTACCGTTGCATGATTTCACCATTTCAAAATAACATTTTATGCGAAGGTTGTCAGGTTGTTGAAAGAGTATCTTGATTTAAAAAATCTATTCATTGATTAGGTACCTACATATTATTAAAGGAGTGTTCTAGGACGTTCTAAAAAGAGAGATTAATTTTTAATTCACAGTTGTTCTTTATTTTTGTTACTGTTACTTTTGTATGCACTTACTCTTATCCATGTCTGGTATTGTTTACACGTTACAAGGTTTGTGTTCCATATCCATTCACTAATTACATACAAATTTACTTAAGCCAGACAAATTAACAAGATCGTTCATTCCTGAGAGATAATAATGCTTTAGACGCTGTTGGAGAATGGATTTATGATCTTGTCACAACTGAAAGCTTAAACCCTGGATCGTGATTAAAACCAGAAGAAATTTTTTTATTTTTAAAATGAAACTATCATTATGAGATAGGCAGAGATTATCAACCGCCATTACTCATATGTATTAATAATAATAACTAGACATTTTTTTAAGATGCTCCGTTTTGTTGAAAAACCACCGCAAGGGGCCATTCAAGAATCATAACACCTCCTGAACAATAGGGTCTTTAACCCTGCCTTGATCACCTCCACACTCTCCAGAGTTCGCAATTCATAGAGAATTTTATTCCACAGCAACGTACTAGCCACACAGAAGGCACGGTTATCGACAGGTTACATTAAAACTTTATAAATCTACCATAAATAGTCTTAAACCTCGTTTACATTTGTACCTAATTTACAAATCGTAAAGAGGTTCTGAATGCAAAGTTTTTTTCTGAAGCATTTTATTCTAGTAGATATGCCATATTTCTAATTGAAAAATGTTGAACCTACTATAACTTACTTTGATGTTATGAAATCCGCTCTTTTTGATTAAGTAATCTTAAAGTGTCGATTATTAGCCACGATCAATATAATTATTCTGATCACGGATTTATAAAACCGATGCGTTGCCAAGTATCAGTTTAATTTAATCAACATCTTTTCATTAAAGCTCTATCAAAAGCTTTATCAAGGAATAATGTATGCAGGTACTGACAAAGTGACTAAGTGTTTACATGCTTTCTCACTAGTATCTACAGCTGCAATGTGGATGCTTAAAAATGCATGAGTTAGTACATAAGGAAATCATAAATAAAAACTAATAAATACTTAAATATTTGAGATGTGGTAGGTACTGAATACGCATGTTGTGAATCTCGTGGACTGAGGACAAATATGTCTATCATTCAAAAGATTAAGGTCAAAAATAGACTCTAATCCGTCTTGAAACTCACCTTACAGTTTCTTGGACATGCCGAGAGAAGAGTATCAATAACTGGAACGTATAAGGAGCACGAAGAAGAGAATAAATCAACGCTGGTAAAACGGAGTACATATGTAATAGTACATGCACGAGTACTCACACCCCACTAATGGTTGGTAATTCCCAAATATCTCAGGTAAGCAAATTCAGGTACCTGGGAGCAACCATAACGCCAGAGGGTGATCTCCGGTCGGAATTACCAATCCGCATAGGAGCAGCTAGCGGGGCTTTCAATAACATGAACAAAGTTTGGAAGGCGTCTGGACTCAGCATCAGGACAAAATGTCGCTTGTTCAATGCGTGCATCATCCCAATCCTTCTATATGGCTGTGAGTCTTGGCACTTAACCAAGGCTCAAGAGCGGAAGATACTCAGCTTTGAAAACAAGTGTCTTAGAAGAATTTTGGATGTCAAATGGTATGAACATGTTACAAAGGATGCTGTGCGCCGGCGCACCCAGCAGAGACCTGTAATCTCCGTAATACAGGAGAGACGATGGTCCTGGCTGGGACATGTTTTGAGAATGCCTAATGATAGTTGGCCAAAAAGAGCACTGTTCTTCCGTCCGCAGGGGTTTCGTCGGCCCGGGCGTCCCTCTTTCACAATACACCGTTCCTATGACAACGATATCAGAGCGCAGGGAATGTCGTGGAAAGAGGTGACGCAGTTGGCACAGAGACGCTCTGAATGGAGGAGTATGGTTTCTGCCCTGTGCTCCCGAGAGGAGCGTTGAGGGCGATGAGGTGAGATGAGATGAAATTATGGCTATCACAAGCTAACGAGTGGTGGAAGCAATGAGTATTACAGCGTGTCGGGAGCACTGGAGAACTGTAATGAATTGTGTAGCAAAAGTGATAGCAGGTCACAATCCTCAGAATTAAGGGCAACGACACAGAAAAAGAAGGAAATCATTATCCATGAAGATATAGATTTATTTTATTCAATTAGTATGATTTCGAATTGAAATGGATCCGGTTTGTTAGCAGAAATGAATAAATTATTAATAATAATATTAATTTGCCCACTGGCATCAATAATAACTCCTCTACCTACGTATATGAAATCTCATAAATAAAAAAGAACATACCTAATATATCACAAAGAATTCATCTGTAACATAAATAAGCACATCCTTATTACAATGGGTAATTATGATTTTTTTTACATTTGTCATGATCTGATAAGAGTGGTCTGCAGTTGTATATAGTTGTCTCCTTTCATCTCATTGAGAAATAAAATAAAAATCATATTGTGTACATACATATTATTATTATTATTTAAGTCATCGGCCAGGTGAAGTATATAGAATATTTAATATGTTGTGAGTAATCGTAAAATTTTGGTTACCTAATGAAAAGTCTCTATTTTTGAAATGAAAATAAATAATAATAAAACTCCTTAAGTCTATGAGCACTTTCTCAGCGATTTCTTTCAGCTGACCAAACTAAAGAATGAGATTTTGTCTACATACATATTAGGTATATGTAAATAATTGACAGTAAACATAAGCATGTGTTTTTTTTACAAAACTCACTGATAATGTGTAAAACTTTTATCTTTTCAAAAAAAAAACTTATGACTTGATTTTCCAAACTAAATATTATACTGGTTGGCATTAAGTTTGAAAGAACAATTATAAATTTTGTTAAAGCACCAAATAATATTTGTGTTTACTTAAAAATAATATAAAGACAAGCACATATCTCGTTAGCATACCTATAGTTTGTATAATTTATATGTCTATTTGTAAAATAAAAAGACGTAACCAATTTCAAAAGTATAGGTATCGAATACTGTAATATCAACGAATTATCAACTATGTATGTCATGTCATCGGCTCTCATAATTATGATTTTATTTCTCGGGAAACTGAGTTAAATTTGGATATTATTTAGTCATTTTGTAATAACGTTGATTAATGTGGATTGCCTGTAACATTTGTAACATTATTCAGCCACACCCATTCTTTGAAGATGATCAGATAGCATTCTAATAGTTCACTTAATACACATATTAAAATATCACGATCATGATTATTTATTGAATCTACAAAACATATAAAATGTTCCCTAAACATACAACCATCTCACTTTCAACCAATGTAAAGAAATGAATAAGAAATATAAAACGTGTTTGATAATAATATAAATTATTAATGCGATTGCAGAATGCGTAGGAATTCAAGACGCGTATCAAAACAACAATAAAAACCCATAATGTCCATTATTGTATGAAAATGTTAATAAATTATGCTGTATTTATTTCAATTTGATATCAAACGATTTTCATACTTATATTCATACTGTATAGGATGTATTTTGCAGATTTTAGTATTTAATGTGCTTAAATACACTTTGTTATTAATGATTTTGATATATCTCCATTATTATTGGCTATGAAGGATACTTTATTAGTGAAGGACACCTCTGGGATTGAGTTGAATGTCCTGTGATATGATTGCACTTATTGAATCGATGGACACAAAGATTTTCATCATATTTATTACACATTTATATTACTTATATAACATATTAATAATAATAATAATATGGACAATTTGTATTTGGCGCCGTTTAATGATTCGTGACCATCTCAAGAACGCTGTGACATTTTCTGAACAGCATTGTTTTCAGCTTGCTTCTGAATGTGGCAGTATAGGTTGGTTCTGTCTTAAATCCGTTGTTTATCAGTTCTAGGCAGTTCCTCTCTGCGAATTCGGAAGTGTTTGCCCTGTTGGGTTCTACAAGCTTGTTGACAGTGGTGAAAGTTGATCGCAGTGGTCACCTCAGAGTTTCGTCGGTAGGACAGAGCTCAGCGAGGGATAGGGATGTTGGAGGTGTAGGTATACCTACATAATGACAAAATTAAATTGAATCTAGTATCTCTCACAAGTTAGTGAGGTAAATAGTAGACCAACTGCATTTAATGAATATTCATGCCGTCGTCGCTGAACCAAACATTATTTGTATTTTTTTGACGAATTTTAAGAACACTCGAAAATTTTGGAAAAAGTGTAGGAAACCTATGTCGGGAACTCCACGTAAATGTGTAATAGCCTATATCCCACAAAGGTAATGTCTACTATTAAATGGAACATTTTCAAATCAATGTGCAATAAAAAATAATATAAAAACATAATTATGTCAAAATGAATGTCCCAATACTATTTTCAAGACTCTATAGTAGGTATATATGTACGTAGTTGGATGATGTTATTTTTATTAAATAATTGTTAACATTTTTACAAGAATGTTATTATACAAATTTTTTGATATAAATATGTCACGTTAATAAGTTTTCACGATGTCCAACGCTTATTTTATGATAATAATCGAAAATAAGAATAAATAAATAAATAAATATATATTGGGATAATGGTAAAACATACACCTAAATTAACAAGATATAAAATTCAGCAAAAAAATACAATTTTACAATACGACCGTTGTAACATGGCAGATAAAATCGATATACCTATCTAATAATTATTGTAAGCGCCAGTATTAGCATACTAATGACGCCATTACGTTGCAAATATTTTGGTAATTTTTGACACTTTGGATTATTCCCACGACATCCTTTTTTTATTGTAGTGCGTTATGGAGATTTTTAGAATATTGGATTTATAAAAAATACCAATTTAATTTTGTCAATGAACGTAGTAATTTTTGTGACTTTTATATCTTATTATACCTATTTGATATTTATAGTATAATTTGAAACAAAAAAAGCTGTTAGAAATGTTCTTTTTCCGACGGGTTGAACGGCAAATATTTTTAGTCCCCAAACACAGCGTAAAATTATAGTTGACACTCGATGTAATAATAATAATAATGAAGAGTATTTAGAGCGCCATCTTTGTGCCATAGCACCTCGAGGATGCTGTACCTAGATGATATTGGTTTATCTTTAAAAAAAATGTCTGTGTCAAAAATTTAAATACAAAATGTAGTTACTAAAAGAAAATGAATGTGATGAATGCTTACACAAAAGGCTAACATTTTTTGATGTTGGATGATTTGTTTCTTTGGAGCCGTTTAACGAACCTTTGACCGCCTCAAAGGTGCTGGTGAAAAGGGTTGCTTTCATTTTTCTTCTAAAATCGGTGGTGTTGCTCTGAAGCCACAGATCAGCAGACAACCTCTTCCATTTTTATCAATAATTTATACCCATATGCTTTTCAAATGCTCTAAGTAGAAACAAAAATATTACACATTATCAGTACGATATTGTTATCTATTATTTAAAGAAAAGTACAGCTTACACTGGAACCTTAACACCTTTAGACCAATGCGACGTCAGCACGAGAAAAACAACACAGAAAGAAGAATAGAATTTTGTTGTTGAAAGTTTCGAAAGTTGCATATGTGTTTAGTGTCTATTGAGTTATATGCCACTCATTCTGAATATTTTTAGTTTAATTGGTACGCAGAGGACGACCTCTATGTTAATTACAAGGAACAATTAGTTTACTGGCTACCCCGTTTGTGGGAACCCATGATAGTATAGACAGATAGATACGTTGACGGCAGGAGTTCCTCAGGGCGGGATCCTTTCACCACTCTTATTTTCGCTTTACATCAACTCAATAGTCGAACATATAAATGTAGGCTACCATCTGTATGCAGATGATTTACAAATTTACTCACATTTCGAGTTGGATCAAGCACAGCTTGCACTCTCTCACATAAATGGTGAATTGGACCGCATTTCTCATTGGGCACAGCAAAATGGTTTGTTACTGAATACTTCAAAATCTCAAGCAATCCTAATAGGCAGTTCTCGCCTCTTACCTAAAATTCCAATTGACACTTTACCCAAACTCTACCTCAATAACTCTGAAATTTCTCTCTCAAAAAAGGTTAAGAATCTTGGTATGTTTTTCAATCAACATTTATCCTGGCAGTCTCAGGTTGGAGAGGTAAGTCGCAAATTTTTCTTTAGTCTCCATTCTCTTAGGCGACACCAAAATTTTCTTCCCCGAGAGACTAAAATACTCCTATCACAAACCTTACTTCTACCTTTGCTGGAGTATGCGGATGTGGCCTATCTGGACATCAACAACGAACAATTGATGAAACTGGAGCGTTTGCAAAACATCTGCATTCGTTTCATTTTTGGACTTCGAAAATTTGATCATATCTCTCAATATAGAAACGAGCTCAAATGGTTGAAAATGTCACAGCGTCGCAATCTGCATATTCTCTGCCTGCTCTTTAATGTTCTCCGCAATCCCTATACTCCGAGCTACCTAAAATCTTGTTTTACGCCTTTGGCATCTCATGGTTTGCCTCTTCGTTCTGGTGCACTTGGTACGTTAACTATTCCCACTCATCGAACATCTTTTGTCACATCTTCCTTCACTATACATGCAGCTCGGTTATGGAATGATTTGCCTTTACTGATCAGACTTGCTCCTTCAATTTCCATTTTCAAAAGTAGACTGAAACATCATTATCTTGCTCTCAATAACCCATCATAATTCCATCCCCTTCCTTGTCCCCCTTTCCCCATTCCACTTTATGCATGTATTATATATATATATATATATTTTTTTTTTAATTTTTGTATGGGTATATTTATTTACTATTTTGTATTTTTTCTATGGTTCTGGCATGTACTTTATTATTTTTCTTATTTTTTTTTCAAACATCAGGTTGGTTGGCAGAAATTGCCATTTGGCAATAAACCCGCCTTTTGTACAATGTACTTATTATTGTCACAATAAAGTTTATTTTATTTATTATTTTATAGATATTAATAATAAATTGACAGCGTGCGCTAGGGCTCACCTAATAAATTATCAACCATTTCGTAAGCCAAGTTAATTTAGTTACAAGATTCTTGATACATATTATAATAATGTAAGTACCCAAGGTAAATAAAGGTATTATTTATATTATATTATTTATATAGATATAGTTAGAACATACATATGTTTGTGTGTGTATAAGGTGGTAGGTGTATTAAGTGTTGGATATCGCACGAGCAGAGGGAGAGAGTCGACGTGTTGGGTCCAAATGTAATAACAATAATTTAAATAGCCTCAGCCTCTCAAAATACTTAATGAGAACCGAGTATCTAGATAATTTTGAATTGGTACATCTTATTTATATTAGAATTATTTAATACACAGGGTGAACATTATTTCTAAATACTAATTAAATATTTCACTTTCCTAATCTGTCTTAATTGTAGCCTTATTTAAAAATATAGATCTTTTGGACACTATTGTTAAGATTAAAAGTATCATTGCATATTGTTGGTATTTATTTTGTAAAACTCTAAATTAATCAGTAAATAAAATATGACGGTAAGTTTTATAAGCGTGACTCGAGTTTTGATAATATGTATTCTCTTTTTCAAACGGAGTCTTACAACGAATTTACGGTAAATAATTGAATTTTATTTCTTGATTAAAAGGATCGTGCCATCGACGAGGTGTGCTTTCTATTTAGAATGTCTAATTTTTGGGGCACGAAGAACACGACCTGTATATTTCTTGCACTCTGAGAGTCTACTGATTTACAAGATATGCCATAATGATATGCAATGACATAAGATAGATGAATTCAGATTATTCTAAAAATTTTCATCAAGATTTCTGTTTATCAATATACTTAGTTCATTGTTGGTAGAGAGAATGGGCTGTGCACGAAGTAAACAGCATTTTTTTAATAAAAATAATCCTTAGAATAGATTAGAAACTCTTGTACACTCATCGCTAAAACTGATTAAAACCCTAAACATAAATATTATATTATGTGTCAAACTAATTTTTAAACAGTTGAGACAAATTTTGTTGATGATTTTATAAAAAAAACTTCCTTTCATCATCATCATCATCATCATCGCCCTCAACGCTCCTCTCGGGAGCACAGGGCAGAAACCAGCCTCCTCCATTCAGAGCGTCTCTGCGCCGATTGCGTCACCCTTTTCCACGACATTCCTTGCGCTCTGATATCGTTGTCATAGGAAAGGTGTATTGTGAAGGAGGGACGCCCGGGCCGAAGGAACCCCTGCGGACGGAAGAACAGAACAATAACTTTGGTGTCTAAGATGAAAATTTTGATAGTTTTTGACACCCATATTAATTAATAAAATATTTTTCCATTCACATCAAGTGTCCACTACGGGTTCATTTCGCGATATTTCATGCAAATAGTAGTGAATGAATGGTGAATAATATTATTATGAATGAATACATCCTTTTAGTTGTAATGTACATAAATTCATCAAAAGCAAAACAATAACTTCATAATTTCTAAATAGATACATTAAGATGTAAATTTATTACATCAAATATTGAATTCATAATCATGAGTGTTGTTTATTAATATCTATTAGAGATGTAATGAAAACTTACTAAATCGGATTTAAGTAAATATTTTTTTTAAATATACGAATTTTCATAAATAACATAGTTATGTTTATTTTATGGACGTTAAATTTGAAAATTAATAGTAGTTGTATTAACTCATGAAATATCAACCCACAAACGGATACTAAAACGATATCCGGTAACCGTAGTGATAGTAAATTTAAGTCGGATAGTGTCATCCTCACCGGAATGCCATGGCGACATCGCCGGCTACACAGCTCAATTATTCTACGATTTGCGACGTGGCCAATCCGTAGCCACGTGAGTTAGTCCCAATACATTTCGTTACGAAGTATTTGGCTACGTAGCCGGCGACGTCGCCATGGCGTCCCGGTGAGGGATGTCACTAAGAGACAATGTGGTTGAACTTTATCGTTGACTGAATGCAAATGGCTAAAAATTTGATGAAACGTAAAAAATGGAGGAACCCTTCGCCCAGGAGTGGAAGGAAATAATATATGTTGAAAAGAAGAATAAAAATACGGCCGGATTGCGTATAGTTTCCGGATATTAGTAAACGCTATATTATTTATTTTACAGAATTAAGTATTAAGATAAATAATAAAAGTAGCAGGGTATCAGTTGGTCACCTCATTTGTACACAAGTCACACATATGTTTAATAAAAATAATAATATGTTTGCTCAGAATCTCATTAGCATATAACTTCATTACTTACCTGACTGACTCTCTATATACATACACCTGTGTAAGATGCAAGCATTATGTCGTTATCTGTATGAGTCGTAGGCTTATTTGAATTTTCCAACTCTTTACGGAGAGACTGTAAGAGCATTTTTAATAATAAAATTGTTTAATATGAACACATATAAACTAAACACTAAATAACAATTTAGACTAAATGAGACTAGGTTATATAAAATTTGTTCATTATATAAAATTATTTAGCCGTGGAGCGCCCGGCAAAGAATTGGTCTCTCACTCTTTTCCGTAAGTTTTCGAGTATCCTGTAAAAAAACAGGTGTTTGAAAAAATAAAGAAATCTTATATCTCAAATTCAGCGATGAGGTTTGCGACCCATTCTGAATGTCTTAATTTTGTGTTGGCACAGAGAAGACGGATAGCATGTTTATTACATGCAGCTGGTCTGCTGGTTACCCCAAATGTGGGATATGCCGTAACGGTGTAGTAGTATAAAATTATTTTTTCACTTCTAAAAAAGTTGATTTCTACCGAGAAGTAAAGAATATTATCTATTCCATAATCCGAGTTCCCCATAAATACTTTTGAAAAGCCTTCCAAGTTTAAGAAAAGGTCAGCTGTCTATAACGATGCTATTTTACCATTAACTTAACTCGAATTCCTAAAAAATGGGTAATTGCTTAGTTGAAATAGTCTTATCGATATTTTGAGATATCACAAATTACATGATGTCTTAAACTTCATATAGGAACTCGTAAATATTCTCACTGCTAATAATAATAATATGTTTTTTTTGAAGTCGAGCATGGAATTTGAACAACAGATTTTCAACTTAAATGAGAATACATAAAGAATACTTAAAAGCACCATGATACAAATATACCTACATTTAAGTAACATTTTTTATATTTTTTAAAAAAGAACATTCTCTTTATCAATACAAGTTGCATTTATGTGATTACAGTATATGTTTGAAAGCTGACGCAAATAGACGTGAAAATATCACAATTATTTGACTGGTATTGAAATTACTGAAACACACCCAAGTAGGAATACTTATATTAATTTTATTTATTGATTTGGCCAACGTTGTGCTAGTTTCTTAACATAATTACAAATGTTTGGAGTCAAAAAACTTTACAAATATTGCGCTTGAGAATGACAGGTTACCTGTTGAAACCTTGGTCGCGCGTAGATTAATTTTTAGTGGTATTTGTAAATTTTTTTGAATCCAAACATTTGTAATTATAAATATTAATTACCTAGCATGTGGATAAAGTTAGGCCTTTAAGAATGATATTTTATTCTCCACTCGCCAACAACATTTTGTATAAAGAGTACCTACATTAATTATACAAACATACAATACATATTATGATTGTATATAGGTATAAGTAAAGAAACATATATGATAAATATAATTTATGTTTACGTTTGTTATAAAAGAAGGATATTACAGTCTTAACGTGTGTTTTCGATTTTAAATCCTTACATTGCAATAACATGTGATGTTTTTAATCCAATTGATTTTACGTGATATGTACAAAGGCATTGAAATTGTCCATTCACTCGATACAACTTTTAAGCGAATTATAAGAAATCAAATAATATAAAATAAAATATGTACTTAACTGTCGAAGAAAATATATTTAGTCTTTTCCATCTGTTGATAAACCATTGTTTTTTATCCATTTCCAAACAGTAATTGAATGGGTGAAATTTAATCCAAAGTAGATGGTTTTGTAAATTATTCTTCTGAATTGGAATCCCGTGGAGCACCCGGTAAAGAATTGGTCTCCCACTCTTCTCCGAAAGTTTTCGAGTGTCCTGTAAAAGGCAGGTGTTCGAAAAAAGTAAGACTTTTTACATCTTAAATTCAGTGATGAGGTTTGCCACCCATCCTGAATGTCTTAATTTTATATTGGCACGGAGAGGACAGCTTGCATGTTTCTTGCATGCGGCTGGTCTGCTGGCTGCCCCACTTGTGGGATATGCCGTGATGGTATAGTAGTATAGTAGTAGTTCTTCTGAATTGCTTAAAAACACAGTCTTTGAATCAACAAATAAGTGGAAGACAGTGTTAAAATCAACCATTAGATAAATTTAATTAGTACCTACCTTCTACCAGCCTCCATAGAATCTCTATTTAAAATAATATATCAAATTTATAGTATAGATCAGCACCTGATGATGCGAGCTCGGAGTCCGCGAAACCGGTCTTGCGTTAGTCTTACTCAACAGTAACATAAAACAAAAATAATAAATATTTATTTTATTTGATAATTTGTATCAAATTTGTCTGCTGAGTGATATGATTCGCGTATTGTTACATTCCTACATAGTACTAAAAGCTGTATATTTTTATTCGATTACTTCATTAAGTTTAAGTTATGAGTTATGTAAAAATAAGTATCAGTGTATTTTATTTTTATAGATTTTATTATGTTATTTCATTCGATTCGATTTTTTACAATCTAATCGAATTAGCCTGATGTCTAAGGTGAATAAATTATTATGAAGGTGTTTTCTGTTTAATTTATGCGTGACGTTATCTCGCTAGGGAAGTCGTTTGTTTTAATTCGGAGTTGTTGTACAGATTGAACAGTCAACAAAATTATTCGAATGATATCTTATTAGATATACATACATTCTTATCGAAAGATGGTTATCGATTTATAACTTATCGATAGATACTTAACTAATACCTATTGAATGATATACATGGGTAAAAAATTGGAAGAAATGGCTATACTGCGATAAACTCGCCAATAGTGAAGTATCGAATGATAGAAAGCTTTCTATCGATTATAATAGCCACCCATGTGGAAGACGAAAGAAAATGAATACAGTGATAAAATCATCGACATGATGAATGTTTTTAAACGAGTAGGTATTCCACAATGCATTTCTGTTACTTGATCCTGTTTTTAAACGAGTAGGTATTCCACAATGCATTTCTGTTACTTGATCCTGTTTTTAAACGAGTAGGTATTCCTCAATGCACTTATGTTACTTGATTATCAAACATTTCAAATGTCTCGAAATTGTTGCATAGTTAATCCTTCAAAAATAGATGATAGCATCGACATAAATTTGAAACGAGAGATTCCGAGTTTAAATCTTGCTGTTAATTTACTTCGCCTTTTTTGTGGGTGTTTTTGTTTCCATACCTGCCTAATTTAAATTCCAAAACAATGTTATCCAAATTAACTCTTACACTTTCAAATAAAACCACAATTCCATTATCAACCCCAAAAGCACCAATCGAGTAAGAGTAATTGAAGTTTTTGAAACAATGACAATATGCAGAGAACTTCGACTACTATTAACACAACATGACAAAAAAAATAGAACCGCATAATATTTATGCATATTATGTAGTTCTAAAAATAAATGTATGTACTTCTACTAATTATTATGCATCACCATGGATAAAATAAAAATAATGGTAGTGGGTACTTTAGGAACTATTTACGATATAATAACGCTGGGGTAGTGCCTACAATCTGTTACAACATATTATTTATAATAGTTAGGACGATAGGGGTTAATCTTCAAATCTCTATTAGTCGCTGAAGGGTTATCAAAATTGGCATTGTTAGGGTTGTCAAATTCCTTTATATTTTTGGACTATGTTTGTTAAGACTACAAATAAGATTGAAATATATTTTTTTTCTATTTAAACTTTTGACCTCACATTTATTTGTAGATTATTTATTTTATCACGGATTAATTTATTTAAAATGTTTTTTTTTTTAGAAAAACAATATCAGAGCGCAGGGAATGTCGTGGAAAGAGGTGACGCAATTATTGGCGCAAAGACGCTCTGAATGGAGGAGGCTGGTTTCTGCCCTGTGCTCCCGAGAGGAGCGTTGAGGACGATGATGATGATGAAGATAAGAAAACTTGTAAAAAAATTATAAAACAATATTTTTATAGGATGAAAATTTGAATTTATGTAGTAATGAAACATTGCAAAAAAAAGTAAGGCAAAAACGTTTACTAGGCAAACAAAAAGAGTTTAAAAGAATTGTCTAAAGTAAAATATTGTTTTATTTTTATAAAATCGAGTTACTTTTATAAATATTCTTTGTGTGCATCCCTGAATTTAGTTTACTTATCAAAGCACATTCTCTCAGTAGAGGCACGTGTCAAAGTTTTAAATGGCATGCAAAGGGTTAAATGTTCTTACAACGAGATGAAACTGTAATACAATAATATATTTAAGACCTTCTCAATTAGTATACCATCATGGATATTCCCACTATTGGGGTAGTCAGTAGACGCCCTATTCATCCACCTACTATCACTGATTCTGTTACGTGATTAGATGTTAGAAATCACTTGTAAAGTGATTATCTCGCCACTGTGTAGGTATCATCACATTTTTTTTATGTAAACTGCTTTGTTTATTTTTTTTTATGTAAATAATGATGTGCTAAAAAGAATAAAAGTAAATAAAATACTAAGTACTTTTTCAGTGCAAATGCCATGGTCCATCCAATATTTTATTTATACTATATTATATCTTGACGCCGTATCCCATGTGGGTTAAGCAGAGAAAATGGAACGCCATATTGCAGATCTATCGTTACAGACTTCCAATATTTGATATGTTTTTGTATTAATTATTCCGCTGATCTCTGTACATAATGCGAGTATATTAAATCGTATGATTCACATCCACAAGACTCGAAATTCTCTTACGAAATCCTCTCTTTCCTCCTTTCACAAAAACCCATTATAATGGTGTACCTACAGTGAACTCACTTCATTGAATGAACTAAAATTCGTCAACCACATATCCTAAAGAAAAATAAACGAAATATTATTTTTTCAGACAAGTTATATTTTGAAAAAATGTTAGACATAAATATTCGTTAAATTAAAAATATACGTTCATAAATATGGACAAAATTTGTTGTAGATAGGCATAAATGACAAATAGTTGGTAAAGACAAATGACGAACGGTTGAAAACACCGATGTATCTAACTATCTATAATTCTATAGGAATAAAGCGAATTAGTATGCAATATTACAATGTGTTTGTGTGCACGAATCAGATGACGCACGAATGGACAACGACAAAAAGCTGTTTAAGTGGCAAATGAAAAAAATCACAATTAATACTAGTAATAATAATGATGTTACATGCGTTGATCCGTTGTATTCGTCTCTCCCCTTTAATCCTTTGTTCTATAATATGGAGCTTTATTATTTTGAATGCAGCTGCCAGTAACAATAATGTTAATATTAATGATTTTCACTTTGTGATTTTGTACGTGAAATAAAAAATCATTAATATTTTTTGCAATGAGTAAAAATATAAAAAAGTGAATTTTAATTCTTTTCCAGGCCCGGTAAATAAATTGTACTTTCTCCTAGTTTTTTTTTTACAATTTTTTTCGTTTTTCGCATATGCTTATATACTTATTTTATTTATTTATTCAAAAAATCGCAAAGCAGATTACTAAGTTCTTTGTAATAAATATTATAATATAAATGTAAGTTTAATTCATGAGTCAGCTGTTATCCAAACCATGCGCCAAAGATAATGTAAAACATACCTTAAGTTAACAATCCAGTCATCTTGGCATTCCTATCCACAGTCAAATACAGTAAATATAATTATACATAATAATAACACGGTATGAAAAGAGAGAGGGTAGGGTTGATTTAAAGAATAATTAAGATTAAAATCAGATCATTTATGATTTAAACTTTAGATTCATATTCTTATGCATATTTAATTTGTGTAATATGTTTATTGCTTATTCGATAATAAAAATATTCCTTTCCCCAATTGGCTAAACTTGCGTCATTAACTTCCGTATTCTATTGTATTCCATAATCCATTCTGTTCTTCTCAAGGGCATCCACTCGTTTGCTACCAATTTAGATTTACGTTTGAATTAGGTAGGTACATATAATATAACTGTGTGAAATTTTAATTATGAACCGTGAAAATTGTCTTTACTTTTATGGTACCTAAATTTTTAGGCGAATATGATATTTTCGATGAATTTTTGTCGAATTTTTTTGAAAATATATGTCAAATTAAAAAACATAAAATAATAGATAACTCATATTATGTTAGTCGATAAAGAAAATAAGCCATGTTTTCTAAAAGCTCAGTTGGAAATCCGTTCCAAAGTAACGGAAACAACTAGAGAGCAGAGAATTATTAGAAGATAATATAACTTGTACAATAATTGGGAGTGTTCAATAGCAATTACAATTTATTTATCGACTTTTAATATCAAATGATTTACGAAGAGAACAAAAGAAAGATTTTTTAATAAATAATAATATTATATACCTATGTATGTAAAGCCACGTTTTAAATTATACCTCTAAGGTAAATTAAAATAATAAAAAACACATTCTCTAAAAATTAATGGTTTCAATATTCTGTCCTTAGGGCAATTAAAAATGAAAGTATTACAGTATAATTTTAATATAGCACGCTTCATTAAAAATAATTACACAAATATTATACAATATATATTTTTTAATAATTTATTGAATAATATATTTCAACAATAATTAATGCAGATATTTTCACGCTTACGGAGGACATAAAACATAAATAAAATGCCAATGATGGCAGCTTTAACAGAGTGTTGACTTTTAAATCGCCACTAGTGCAGTGAAGTCGTTAATACTTCTCGAGACGTCGATGTTGTCAGTGAAAAAAAAACTTTCAATGTTTTTTTTTTAAGAATCAATCTAATTTGAGTGTTTTGAATGTTTTAAAGCAGTAACAAAATAAGATTATATATTTTATGATTTTGGTGATATATTGTACATACAACACTGGATTAGTTGGAAGATATCCTGCTTCTGCGATAAACTCGCCCATGGTATAAAAATATTTGTTTATTAATAGTTGTCTTGTATATTTCATTGCTTACTTGTTTGTGCAATAAAGACTTTTATTATTATAATTACAATAAAAAGTACATAATGTGTTTCATTCTCTCATTCTATTTGGTTTAATAGGATTGTGAAAAATTAAAAGATTACTTACTTACTTACATAATTCATTCATTCATTCATTCATCTCCCTCAACGCTCCTCTAGGGAGCACAGGGCAGAAACCAGCATCCTCCATTCAGAGCGTCTCTGCGCCAATTGCGTCACCTCTTTCCACGACATTCCCTGCGCTCTGATGTCGTTGTCATAGGAACGGTGTATTGTGAAAGAGGGACAACCCGGCTGACGGAACCCTTGCGGATGGAATAACAGTGCTCTTTTTGGCCAACTATAATAGGGCATTCTCACAACATAGTACTTACTGTTATTTATTTTTACCAAAAAAATAGTTTCATCTTTCATCTTGTGGGTAATGTTTATACATTTTTATAATTTTTTTAATGTTTTTTCGTTAAGTATATTTCTCGACAACCGGTAAATGAACATATTTTCGAGATTTATCGAGTTTTCGAGAAATTTTATTTTATTGTCTACATAGATAGATTGTAACGAAAGGAGATCACTTAGTTCATCGCTTGAAGTAAGTAAGTAATTATTGTTATTATATTCATACATTAACTAATAAGCGAGTAATTTATGCGAAATATAATATTATGATTGGGACAGTGATTAAAGCACCTATCTCTCTCTCTCTCTTCTGTCTTTCTTAACTATGGCAATATCAATCTATGTACCTTTTATCGTATAAAATTTATAAATATTTAAGAATCCGTGCCCTAAGGTATATATTGTGACCATTTTATCAATAATTATCTACACACAGTTTCTCAAACCTTTTCAAAATCAATTAATTTATAAGTTTAAATCGGGACCAATTTAAAGACGTAATTGAAAATTAAAATAGTATTAAATTATCGGTAACTATATTAATTTTAAAGACAAATATGTAAAATAAGTTAAACAAATATTCAGAATTGTATTTTTTATACACAAGAATAATGAAATAAAATAATGAATAAATAAATAAATATGAATCCTGACAGCCCTGCGAGGATATTGTAAGTAATCATGCTTTGACATAATTATTACCCACTCAACAATGCAAGCATATGAAGACTTACCATGCATTCTCTATCGAAGAAGTAGAGCAGGTCGGCAGCGGGATTCAAACTACGGACCCTCTGCTCGTATTTCAGAATAAACATTATAACTATTTTAAATGGTGGCTTTCCAACAATGCTAATAAATCTGATTAATTTATTTTAACCCATTGTTGAAAACGGTTCAATTCAATATAAGCACATTGTTAATAAATTCTTTTCGCATAAATTCAAACGGTTCAGGTGTATTTTTTCTTCACTATCTAATTTGCATGTGAATAAAATATACTTACTAATGATTAATTTTAAAAAAATACGCTAGGTACTCATAATAATTTAATTAACATTTCAATTTGCTCGTATATTTGTCTGTCAGTCCATTCTGTATACCTACCTTCGTTGGAAATGGAACAGCATAAATAATATCCAGTTTATTGAATTTATTACTAAGTGATATAATATTTCTTATCCCATTTCCTAGCAATTGCCGAATTTAAATTGTCTTAGATATTTTCTCATAGTTTTGGAATTCATATTATAGAAAGGATTTGTTTTATAAAACAAGAAACGAAAAAAGGAAGGAATGGTTAGAGTATTAATTATATTTTCTATTTAACATTCCTAATAAAAATAAATATAGCTTTGTTTCTTTCAACTTAATGATAAATGTTCTAACTTCGTTCAAAAATAAAAAAAAAAATACTTCGTGAATGAGGTCGAGTATAAAAGCTAGTATTTGTTACGAATTGCATTCGGTGGGACGATAGGTATCCTATATAAAAAATATTATAATGACCTTAGTCAAAATATGCCACAAAAACTGTTTAAATAAGAGCATGCATATTGCATACCTAATATATTTTATAATTTATGCAAAATACACTAGGTACCTACATTCTAATTTTTTTGCACCTTTCAACTTTTTTGCTACGGATTAAAACCCCACATTGTTCCTATTTTTTTTTTGTTTCTTCTCCTTTTATAAAATTTACTACGTGTCCTATAATGTGATATTTTTTATGATAAATCAATGTCAGACAGTCATCCCTTTTCGTCTATAGGCCGTAAACTGCACACTGAACTTTTTTTCAAGTTATTAAGGAAGATAAACATTGTAAAAGATGTATGAGAAATTGTACAAATGTGGAGAAAGCGAAAAATGTATGTCAGGATAGATAATTATTTATTTTTCGTGTCGAAACTCAGAAAACCAGTCACACTGAACTCTTACACTGTGCAAAACGCACAGCACGTGTAGATGCGTCAAACATACTATCCATAGTGCATGTGTCAGGGCACAACGGACACTCCAACAAGTATAGATTTATATAACGTTTAATTCTCTCTGCCTACCTCACTTGGGATATGGCATAAGGGCAAAGATAGATACCTACAACTACATATATGAAGAGTTTGTTGGTTAAGCCTAGACTCTTCTTATAAAAACTGTTATCACAAATTTTAAATTTATGTTTATGCATAGTGTGAACATTTTCAAAGAAAAATAATAACCCTACATTTGGAATATAGAATCGATCAATATCCTTGAGAGAGTTCGTCGGTAGCCTGGTGGTAGAGTCTCGGCCTCGTGAACATGAGGTCTGTGGTTCGATCCCAGATGCCGGCAAACTCCCCTTCACGACACAAACTTTTAGCTTACTGTGAAAGGTGTATAAGGTTGTATTTGGGTTTATAACCAACCCAGATGTATCTTTAAAAGAAAAAAAATATCTTCAAAAGGTTAACAAGAATTTTCTAAAAGAATAAAATAAAATTAAAAAAAACTAAGAAATAAATATCATTAATTATAATTCAATTTCTGTGTCTATATTTAACTCAATTCCTGTGACTATATTTAACTCAATTCCTGTGACTATTGACCGTTAGAATATCGTATTATATAGACGCAGGTATGTATGCAAATATAACTTAATTTTTATTATTATTTTACAAGATTTTTACATCTTGATCATCCATGCCTGACCTTTGTATTGAATAGATTCTCGTCTTCTTTATTTATGACATTTGCCACTTGACCTGGCTACAACATCACTGTAAAGCCAGTGGAACGATTCTGAAGACTATGATTTAGTACTTAAAAATAACTAATCGATAGAAGCAATCTTTATTGACATTTTTTATACTTTTTTACGCGGCGGCAGAATTGCCATCCACATTTCTCAGCATTATACAACCAGATAAGTCTCCATATGATCAGTCATGGTCACACAAAAACTTAACAGTCTAATGCCGGAAAAAATTAACCTATCCAGATATACAGGATATCAAAGAATTAGGCTCAAAACGCGGGTTCAAAATACCAACATTGTGCCTGAAATATCTGTGTTCAAAAACTTTTTTACAATATTACAAGTGTTTATGATAATAGATTTTTGAATTTTAATGTACAAATTAACCGGTAAATCTAATTTTTGTAAATTATTTATTAAAGATTTCGGAGTTAACCTGTATAGCTGACATGACTAAAGGCATTATATAAACGGACCTAGAATGCCA
The DNA here is from genome assembly GCA_947579605.1 of Athripsodes cinereus. NCBI lineage: Eukaryota > Metazoa > Arthropoda > Insecta > Trichoptera > Leptoceridae > Athripsodes > Athripsodes cinereus. Next base: position 19,150,930 of record OX388314.1, read on the forward strand.
AATATTTTTTATTTCTCCTGCTAGTTCTGTATATGTACGTATTATTTAGATATAATTTATTATTATGTAGGTATGTTTAAAGCGAAATATTTATGTAATATTTACGAGATATAAAATCATGAATCAAGTTTTATATAAATTCCCATAGATAATTCAACATTGGTCATCATGTACTCGTAAATTAGTATTTCATTGCCTTAAATGTCTCAATTTTTGTGAATGAATAACCACGATTGATTATGTGATTCACTAGTAACCATTTATATCTAAGCTCGATCTGAGAGAATAGTCCATACAAAAAAACTTCAAAATTTCATTGATACATTGAAATTCATAGCGATAGTTTTAAAAGCTTATAATTTAATCGAATCAGACATAATTCAAACAATCGCGAGTGATTTGCGATGAAGTTAAACAATAAGAATTGTGTGAGGATTGTTGGAAGATTTTAAGAGAGATCCAACAGTATTTATTTATTAATCCATATCATATCATCACGCAATCTTATGGAATCTTTCACAAGTGGGATAGCCAGTTGATAAATTGTAAGCAAGAAACATGCAGGTCGTCTACCCAGTGTCATAAATAAATTAAGGCATTCAGAAACGGTGGCACACCATATTTTAAGATTGACGATATTGGATAGCTTGTAAGTACATGGGGTTGTGCGAATACTATTCCTTTACAGAACAATTTTCCAAATACTTTATATTTCATATTCAGACAATCAACGACAAACATAATTATTTTAAATCGGTTGTTATGATCACTCACATTGTTTCTTTCTGTTTTATCCTGGGAAACATTAAAAATGACTGTATGTTATTAGCAAAAAAAGTATGCATAGTGATTATTAAAATATTATGTCTGTTTGAAGTATCCCTTCTACATCACCCAACCACTCATTAGTAAAGTCCTCTTGATCTCTATTATTTACTTTGCTTTTGTTTAACAAAGCTCCTGTCTGTAGCCGGGAGTTACAATATTATTTTAACTAACGTAGCTTCCAAAATTATTGATGGGTTGTCATAAAATGCTTATCTTATGAACAAAAATACTAAACCCTATTTTTTTCATTTGATTTGTATGTCTGTCCAAGTCTAAGATATCTTCCTTAAGTGTGGTAGCCAGCAAATTTATTTCGTGTTATAAACATTTACACCGTCCTCACCATAAAAAAATAAGACATGGAAGAGAGGGAGGGGCATACTAAACGCTGAATTAACAGGGTAAATAAAATTATCCCTTTTATTTGGTTCATGAGGTTTTCAAAGCCCTGAAAAACTTTTTTCACATTTCACAATTCCTATGAAAACGATATCAGAGCATTAATGATATTGTGTGGAGAGATAAATTAGTCTTCCGTGGAGCATCCAACTAAGAATTGGTCTCCCATTTATTTCCGTAAGCGTAAATTTCGAGTGTCTTGTAAAAGGCAGGTGTTCGAAAAATAAAGAAATTTTACATTTTAAGTTCAGCGATTAGGTTTGCCATCCATCCTGAATGTTTTGATTTTTTGTTGGCACGGAGAGGGCAGCTTACGTGTTTATTAAATGCAGCTGGTCGGCTAGCTACCCCACTGGTGGCATATGCCGTGGTAGTATAGTAGTAGTAGTAGGAAATTAGTTTTTGTATTCTAAAGAGTTGGTAAATAGAAAAAATTAAATTTCTGTATTTTTCAATACTTACATAATTTCAATGATTAGTTAGATTTGTAATTTACCAGTCCAATGCGATACCTACCTGCCCATTTTATATGCGATTCATAAAATTGAAAATTTTATATGTAAGTGCATAATATATAGTCTGAACGTTACTAAATGATTAAAACAAAACATTAGATATGTAAAATATTTGATATAATGTTAGTTTTATTTAGATAATTTTTGTATTAACCCTTTCACGCCCGTGGGGTATTTAGTCGTATTAAATACTAGTCATTATTTTTATTATTATTTTTCAAGGGCTCGGCAGATGTTGATGTGTCGGTGTGAGGGGCATATGGTTAAGTGTACCTATATTAGATATGCAGTAATAAAAATAGTCTGTATTGTCTCTAAATCCTAATAATAATAAAATAAAGTAGGATGCAAACCTGTAATTTTACATACAAAATATAATGAAATTAATAACATTATACATCACTGGGTTAAATAGATTTCGTCACGAAAGATGAACGCTTTGAGATTGTACTACTCTCATTATGTTACTCAGATACAATTCAGTATCTATCTATACCATTAAGGCATAGCTACGAGGTAGCCAGCGAACAACGTGCATGTAATGAACATACAAGTTTCCCTCTTTGTGCCATAAAAAATAAAATATTCAAAGTAAGTGACATACATCATCTTTGAATTGAAGATATAATAACTGTTATTCGTAATGTTTTACGTCTTTAACAGGACACTCGAAAACTTATATAAAAAGTAGAAGACATAAATAAATAAATATTTATTTAGAAGACATACATAGTTTTATTTATATTTTTAGGATATTAAGGGATGGGTTCCCACCACTTATCCCTGGATGTCTCAAGAACATCATTTCTCATGTAATCCAGTCTATCTAGAGCAAAAGCTTTCATTTTTTTTTATCAAAAAGTGGGCTCGCGGTTGTCCTTATAGGATTCCCTATGCAAAACCCACTCGAGAATTGAACTGTTCCCTTGATGTACCCTATATTTTTAGCACAAAAATAAACAATATGGTTATTAACATTTTTTAAAAATCGAGATTATTACATAACCATAATTCTTAAGAAATATTTGAATTTAACATAACATTTTATATAACAAAGTTCATTTTTATATTACACCTAGTTTTATCACTTTGAATAGAAGATAAAATAGCAGGATGCTTTGATTACTTATGTAATTAGTTTTATCAGACATGAATTATAGTTTTCGATATGGAATTAATATGTTTTTAAGTGTAACAGGAAAACCAATAGTGCCTCTAGTCCGTTATTGTTATCGAATAATTATTAATATTCCAGTATGTTTGTGCGTGAGTATGTTTGTACTTTCATCGTTTACAGACACGTAATAAATAAACTAATGCCATGTATTTGAATTCTTGCATATTTAACGTGTTCCAAAAAAAGGTGAAATTATTCAAGATTCCACCACTATAGTGGTGGAATCTCACATATAGCTCGTTTATTAGCAAAGATTTTCTAACAAAAAATACTTAAATTCTTCCTAAAATTCCGCGGCACACAGTGGTCTCGAACAGTAAAATATTTTTACCACCCCGTCGCTTAATTTACGAAATGGTATGGGAATTTGAAATATTTTAAAACCTCCTCCTTTTTCTTCCAGAATATTTTCTCAAAATACCTTTTTCTACACTATAACGGGTATTTGTACCGACGATTGTTTATGTCAATACCGGATACTAATCTTAAGTGTTTATATTTCTACCCACTCGTCGCCGATTTTCCAAAATGGTATAGGAATTTGAAATATTTCAAAAACTCCTTGGTTTTCTTAATGAATATTTACTCGAATCATTTAGTATCTGGTATTTTTACCGGATATCCGAATTATTAATTACTTAATTAAAAACAAAATGGCCGCGTATTTGGCCCGCGGCAGACCTGTATTCGTGTCACGGTACACCACTGTGCAGTGGCACACCGGTTGCGGAGCACTGTTATACAGAGTGAACATCTCATTCTTTATATGAGTCAGTTACAGAGATACAATTTTCAATGGAGAGATTCTAAGTGCTAATCCTCCTGCCAATTTTTATTTCGTTTGCAACAATTTATCCATCAATGATTATTTCCCGAGTGTAGTCGGGTCTGAAGCTAGTTTTTAATAGTTTCACTTCTACGCCGTATCTAAATGGCAGCTTATAATAATATTTCTAGAAATAAATATAGATTTAAGATGACATCTCCAAAACCAATTTAATTACTTCATGAATATTTAAATAATTTTTATTAATTAATATTTTTCATTCACACCCAGGAAACAAACAGTAGTTCTTAAACTTTGGATCTTTAATTTCATTCTTGATTTTCAAATAAATAATTGAGTACCTACTTACTTGTGTTGATTATTTTCTTTTGTTTTTGAATTTTCATCTTAAAAATACAGGAAAGCAACAATCATTTCAACTAAGCAGAATGACTCTGTACATATTGAGTGACCCTCATTGTCATTCTCCCAATTCAAATTTAAGGTAAATATATTCCAAAAAATGTGAATTCAGGCATATTAATTATTATTTCCAGGAGTTTTTATTTAAAGTCTTTTCCATGAAAACTTTTGTATTTCTCTTGGAAGAGCAGGTTAAAAAAACAAGCCAAGTGAAGTATTTCTTTTTCACATTTTGTTTACTGGAAGATATTGCCTCCAGGAAATAGGCTCGCCAATTACTCATGATTTTTTTTATAAATTAAGTGTTATTATTATTATTGAACATATAGATTTTATACCTACGTAAATCTAAGTATATCTCTTCCCTTCTACTGTCAATAGATTCAACATTTTGAGTGTAAGTGTTTTCATAGATAGCATTAATAATAGGTGTCTTAAATTTGCATAACATATTATTTCTATTAAAAAAAATCAATAACATAATACATAGAATTTGAGAAGATTTTTTTCTAATAGGTATTTGCTTATTCATTTGTGATTAAAGATGTACATTCATATTAATTAATGTCAAATTCAAATGGATTTTATCGATACATAATGGTGAAAAAATACAATAAAATTTACATTTGCTTTAAAGAAGTATAACACTATCTTAGCTACAATGGTCACGCAAGACTTTTTGACACATCAAATATAAATAGTCAAATAGTAGAATTTATTTTTTGTTTTAAAGACGTTTCACTCGTTTACGAGCGGTTACGGAATATGAACGTTTGATGAACGGTAAAAAGCTTAAAACAATTCTCTAAGTTAGGACCTGAACTCTCTTTAATGCTGAGAGATGAAAGTCCCGTGGTCTTGACTGGGTTATGTTTTGAGAATGTCTAATTATAGTTGGCCAAAAATAGCACACTTCTTTCATCCACAAAATTTATGACAACTTTCAAGACCCTCTTTTACAATGTTGCTATGGCAATGGTATCAGCTCGTTACAATTGTCTCATCGAAGAATTGAAGATGTAAAATATTATGTGATGTTTTACTAAGAAGATAATATATTTGGCTGAGAGGAATGGTGCTCGGAGACGTGGACGTTCGAGGATCAAATGGCAAGATCATTTAAATCAAATCCTATAGGACGGTCACGTGTTTAGCACATTGAACAGGAGAGCATGCATGAGGAATTGTATGACAGTGAAGGAAGCGAAAGATGTATGCAAGGATAGAAGGAAGTGGTGCTCGATCCTTTCTGCCTACCCCGCGAGGGAAGCGGCGTGATGGTATGTATGTATGTATGTATGTTTTACTTAAATATAAATAGGTAGGTACCTGCCTTTTGCAGGATACTTTTAAGAGTGGGAAGCCTATCCCATTATGGGGACTGTGGTGATGGATAAAATATTTTATTTCAATAATAATTACTAGTTATGATCATTCTTATAAAAATATTTTTCAACATCGATTAACCCTTTAAAGACCAACGTTGATGATTATTGTCAACCCTTTTTTGTCCCTAGGATTATTATCGCATTTTCCGTTGTAATTATACGTTTTTTTATGCGCATAATCACGCATGTGCGATGACATAATACTCTCTACCTACACATTATTATCATCAAGGGGATTCTTAATAATGGTAACCTGCATTTTCACAATACTAGGTAGATATGTACTAGAAGCGAGACTAAAATGCTAATTATAGTCGTTCGACTAATGATATTATATGAAACAAAAAAATGCATATAGGTATGTACCTACTGTAATCTATAAAGCGCCCCCGGGACTGAATGGGTTAAAAATGACAGATGCGTAGCGTTTTTTTGTTTTTGTTTCTTTTTTTAAATAACGCGTGTGTTGACATACTGCGGGTGAATTAAAAAACGAATATATATGAAATCGATGATGAGTAATTGTAATTAAATGTATTACAGAAAATTATAAATGATCCGAATAGGAATGTAAAAAATCATGATATCGTGAGCTGAATTTAAAACAGTCAGAGTAACAAGCCACATTTATAAAGATTAGACCGGAAAACGGACAATAGATTAAAGGATTGATTAAGGATGCTTAACATAATGTCGCGGCTTCGTAATATACGGCAATGGACCGGAATAAGGCAGATGGGAGAGCTGATCCAAAAAGCGCGGGACAGGAAAACATTCTCTTGAGTGATCGCCAACGTCGGGGGGTCTGATACAGCATTAATAGAAGAAGAACATAGTTTTTATTCAGTTATGTCGTTGGAATGGTCTGATTTCTTCACAGAAGACAGATTTCAGCTAGAAACCCTCATCCTTTCTTATTTGTACCATTCGAAGTTCTTTCTTCATTCCAAAGCAGGATACCAACGTTCTGTTTTAAGAAACTTATCTTTCTCTCGCTTTTTGACTCTTTCCACAAACTTGGATGAAGTCTGCTCTGATATCATTGAAACCATCACAAAAATGTTATAAAAAATAATTATATAAACGATTATCAATAAAAAACATTTAAAGGTGAAAAAACGAAAAAGCAAACGTTTCTCCATTCAAAAGAGAAAGATTTTATTACAACTCCAGTGTAAGTTTATTATTTAATGAACGTGAGATAATTTTTAAGTTTAAATAATATATTATAGGCACATCTACTTATAGCTATTATTTTTTAAACAACCATTCATAATAAAAAAAGTGTTAATTGCATTCACACCGACGATAAATAAATTGGTACGACGCGTTCACCTTCAAAATATAACAAATGTGTGTTTTAATTTGTTTAGTTCTATTGTCTATACTTAATTCTCTGTTTGTGCTTTACATACATAGTAAATAATTGTTATGCTTGCACGTAGTTTATATAATATGTATTATCTGTGGATGGATTAGGTACAGTACAACAATAATAATATTACATTGGTATTATTATTTAAAGTGTAAGATGTATGGGCAGCTAATTACAAAAGGTAATAATCTCCGTTACCTGATTTATTAAAGAAAAGTCTTATACATTACTGTTCAATGTTCACCCAATATATTACTATTAAGGCTCTTTACACCCTTCTTTTCCTCTTCTTATAAACGTGTATTCAATATAGATTCTGGGAGAAAAAATTAAAGGACGCCTAAAGATATGGGCAGATGACATTGTCCAAGTGGAAGGTGAATTGATTCGTGTTACCTGAGATGACGATAATCAAAATGTTTTAAAGAGGCCTATATCCAAAAGTGCAGAGATGAAGGCTAGTATTAAGTGATTGTATTTAATGTGGAGTAAGTTATAGTGAGAAGAACTGTCTCATTGGCACAGAATTACCTACCTTAAAACTAAGTGGTATGTTTATACCATGAGCTCAGGATGATAGCAGATTTGCCCTGTTCCAACCAGTTAAAACTTGGAAGATTAAAACATTCAGAACGAATGACCTATAAGTAACGGTCCTTGTCCCTCTTTATTTATAAGAAAGAGACAGAAAAATGTTTATATGGTTCCAATATGGAAAAATATTAAATGTATGTGTTGGTGTGCAATTATTGTTAAGTAGTAAGTTCTATAGAACTTTGCAAATATGATTAACAACAATTAATAATAATAATAATAATAATAATAATAATAAATTTCTTTATTCAATCAATATCATACAAACGTTGAAACAATATATTGCATTGAACGTTTCTTTAAATCCATAGAAATTATGGTATCAATTTATCCTCAGTACGGAATATTTTACCTACGAGTAACTGAATATTTATTTATCTTATAAATATATATTTTTATATTTTTCGATGTGCTAAACATATAAATTGACTTTTGTTTTCAGATCAGTACCACTGTTCCTGTTTCCGTAGTGATAGATGTGAAGGCATACAGTAAGATCACACTTTGTTGAATAACCTAGATGGCACACGTCCCCATAAGAAGCACATACATAATGAAAAAGACTTATTATAATACTTGGAAATAACCCATTGTCATACCAACAACGTGGTAGTAATTTAAATAAGAAGAAAAAAATGAAATGATAAATTAAAAATAATAAATTTTGTTTAATTAGAAGCGTGAAAATGAAATTAACAATAAATCGTCAGGTCTCAATGTGTTTGTAGAGACAAAATGTATAAATCAAAGATTTCCCTCTGGCGGTACGTGGTTTACTAACATTTTTAACACTTGTAATTATGTGCGATCACGACGGACGCACGACGGAAATCTGTCGTGTATGGTGCGGAATCCCAACTCGCTGACAGATGTTAAAAATAACAGGTATAAATTAAAGGCTTATTTTTACACCACAATCGAAAAGTCGAATCGGTTCGTAAATCTTTTACACTTATTATTTGGATTGTTCTCTACCATTCCTTCTTTATTTTGAAAACATCTCCTGCAATTGGAGCAGCCAGTGGACCAAATTTATTTGACACTTTTGCAAACATTTAACTGACACAATATTTTGAAATAGGGATTTCAATTCTAAAAATGCAGATTACCACATGGCTGATAAATCATTTCTCCAACATGCCTATTCGAATAATATTTCCCGTTTTATATTCTCAAAGTAGATAGAAAAGTAGAACTATTTTGCTAGTAATAAAATAAAAGATACAATCCCATAATAAAAAATAAGATTTATATTGTAACTTTAATTTCAACAAACTTTAAGGATTATCAGTTGTCTTAATCACTACAAAACGATTGGATCACCTTAAAAAAAATAAAAAAAGGATTGTCAACTTGCACAGAATTTTGTAGAATATTATATTTTTCGAGCGATAATTTAAATTCTCAAACGATTGAATTTCATGTTTCGGTTCGATTATAAAAACTCGAGGCAACAACTGTTGTATGAATATGCATTAATTAATTTTAGTTTATTTAACCCAAGTCCAAGTTCCTACCAATAACTCAAAGGACCGCCAGCTATATACATATACACAATAACAAATTTGAATTAAGTATAAGACTAAATTAAATATTTGTGTCTGTTCGTAAAGATGCTTATATGTTTTATTGTTCTCAAGGCCATCCACTCATTTGCGAGTGAATTAATTTATAAGTTCTCAAAAGACACTTTATTCAAACAAAAAAGAGATAAAATAATACACTCTATGCGAGGTCTCATTCTTTGGACAGGTTTAAGGCTAAATACATTATAAATACTAAATTATATTTTATATTGACAGAGACCTGAGTATTTTTGATGGCTGAATTTACAAGTTTCTTATTCTTTTTTATGTGGCTTGTTAGGTCTCCCCGACGTTGACGATCACCTGGGAGAAATTTCGGCCCCGGCGGAACGAAAAATTTCCTTTTCACTTCTCATTCCGGTCCTCCCTCGAATGTTCCGAATCCAGGAAAGCTGCCATCCTCAGGGAAGTAGCTATTTCATTTATATTATCTGTAAGTGTAAATTAAATTTTTTAATGTTTATTGTGTAAGCGAAGCCGGGTGAAGTTAAACATCAGTATTAAAATGATTCGAAATCAAATGAAAGAATCATTTTCAAAAAAAGAATATTTAAGAATCAATAAAGCGTTTGTTGTAACGTGACGTGATGATCGATGAATACATTTTTATACTAAGTTCTATAAATTTTGTATTTTGTTCTCTGCGTTCGATTCTTAAAATTTTACTTCGATTGTCATTTTTTATTTTGTTATCTGAATAAACATTTGATATCGACGTTATCCTTTTATATTCTTGATAGATATATCCCATAAGTGATATACCCAGTGGACTTACATATTACGTTAGATGAACATACCCACAGCTGTCTTCTAAATATCATAAAATATTGTCATTCAGGATGGGTAAAAATTTTATCTCTAAACTGAAAAAGGTAAATATCATAGAATATTATGATGTTTCGCAAATACCAACTAACCTTTTACGAGACACTCAAAACTTAAAGAAAAATATTGAGATACTTAACATTATTCCAGTACCTTACTCAAAATGACAGATTTCTATCAAAATAGTGAGCAGTAACCTTACTTTACAACTATTCCTGTCCACTGCTGAGTAAACCATCCATATTTATCTATGCAAACGAATATTGGGCTTTTTGCAATCCTTCTTATGTAATCAGTTCATCCTATAAAAGGTCTTCCTCTACTTCTTCAATCTGCAGAAATCTCCACACTTGGGTAAGTATTTTTGATATTAGTTATGGTAATATATATTATGTAAAATATAAAGTGTACATAGATAGGTATACTCTTTAATTTTTACACAAATTCTGCGATGGGTGTTGAAATAATATTGAAATGGTTGGTTACATAATGCTTCAGGCAAGCTTTCGCATTCATTGAATGAAGTTCTGTGCTGTAATCAAGGGTTGAAAATAGGTTTTGTTGCAATTAATTTTATTCAGCGACGACACAAATCACTCATTTAGAATTTCCTTGCATATAAAAAGAAAAAGGAGGCAACTTATGATTATAATAATTATAAAAAAATGTGATTGTTTTTTTTAGTGCATCTCTATTATTTTTTATAGGTACCTAGTTCAAACTTTCCTTTGACAAACAATTTTTTTTAAAGCTATAGTAACAGAGTTTTCTTGTAGCTATTTCAAACACTGAAGTTCTCAGTAAAGATAATTCTCCCACTCTTTTCTATAAATTTTTGAGTGTCCTGTAAAAGGTAGACGGTGTTCGCATAAACTCACAAATTTGACAATTGAAATCTATAATTCAGCAATGAAGCATGCCATCCATCAAAATGCTGTATTTTTTATTGGTAAAGAGAGGATAGCTACATGTTTGTTACAAGCAGTGAGTCTGCTGGCTAACCCACTTGTGGAAAATGTCGTTATGGTATGAATGAATATTATTCGTCGTATAAAAAATATTCGTCGTAAATGAGACTGAAGAAATTATTTTCAATACATAGTACTGGTCCATTATTGAAAATTTGGAAGTATGTTTTGGTGTTTGACTATTTTCTTTATTCTTACCCTTTCTTAATACTTTTTATCGCATAACTACATCAAATATCAAATTATTGATTAAGTTCATCCTTGATAATGAAATAAATTATGATTTGAGTATTTAACACTGTTATCCTCTTGAACCTATCCCGAAAGCATACCAACACCTCAGAGAAAAGGGAAGAGGAGAGGAAGAGGATTCTTGCATCTTCGTTCCAGAGCGGAACAAGAAGGCGTTGAGGTTTTACAATAATATGTAGGTAAATGTAAGTATTACAGATAAACCTCAATTACTATAATTTGAAGAGATTATCACAAATTTATTTTCATGCATAACGGATCAATTATTTTACTTAGAATTCGAATAAAAGAAGTTTTGATTGCTGGTGAGTTTGCTAAAAAAAATTCTAGTCATTCGAATTTTGGGATAAAGGAATTTTCGTTATTCTTAAAAATCTACGAGGTTCTCAACATCCTAGAGAAAGTCTTTCACAAGTAACTTTTTCTACATATAATTTACAACTCCACAGCGTTAGAGATACAGATTTTTCATTTAATCCCAAAAAGATTGATTTAAGGAAAATGATATTACTTCATCCCGTGGAGCACCCGGTAAAGAATTGGTCTCCCACTCTTCTCCATAAGTTTTCGAGTGTCCTGTAAAAGGCAAATGTTCGAAAAAAAAGAGACACTTTACATTTTAATTCAGCGATGAGGTTTGCCACCCATCCTGAATGTCTTGATTTTATACTGGCACGGAAAAGACAGCTTGCATGTTTTATATGCAGCTGATCTGCTGGCTACCCCACTTGTGGGATATGCCGTGATGATATAGTAGTGGTAGTATTACTTCAATTTAACGTTGTTTTATGCTTTGCGATATTTAGGGGATGATACGGAGATTACAACTGTGTGTTTTTTATATGCAAGTCACTGACTATACATATCACTTGTGGAAATATCGTTATAATAGCAACCAATTCCTCAGCTTTTGAAAATTTTTTTTTTCGGGTCTTATGGAAGCAAAAATTTTGTTTGACTTATCGTGATTTTCGACTTGTCGAGGTCCAACTGTTCAGCGGTACCTTCAGGATCACTACACAACCCACATGCTGCACATTCCTCTGACCATTCAGACATACATACTGGAACATACATACAGGACTGCACTGTTGTACATATACATAATAGTTGTATGTATTATATACGTATGAAACTGTAAGAAATACTAAGTGTTTGAAATGATATTACAGGACCTCAGGCACATACATATAATTCGTACTCGATGTAAGTGTAAGGAATGTTCATAATGAAATGTTATTTATTATTTTATTTTGCTTATTGGCGCCGTGACTATTTTTGTTATTGATATTTCAATTTCTATTTTGGTCATCGTCAAGTGGAAGTAACCCGACATGACAACTTGTCAAAATGCTTGGTAATTGAAATACGAGCATGAGCATGTACTGCAATTAAGAGGATATGCACACTTACTGTTATTGCATGACGTACTTATTTGACTTGGAACTATTGTTATGAAATCGTAAGCATAGCTAAAGATTTAAAAACACGGTATGTTGAAGTTTGTAAAATTATGCATTTTTATTTGTGCTGACTGTTTTATCACAGCATTTTCAAAATAATTATCAAACAATTCAATCAGTACTGATAATTATGAATTCGGTTATATCCATATATTATATACCTAAGCACTTTATTCTTTCGATATAACAAAAATAAATAGTAAATAAATTTATTGTTTTGTTATAAATTTTGCTTAATGAACACACCATATTGGTTATAATAAAACATTGTGTAGGTGTACGGCGTTGTTGGTTTGTCCCGAGGAGTTGTATGTTCTTCGGTTTGGACACATAGATCACACCTGTAGTACTCTCAATACAAGCATACTACATTATCTCAACATACATACATACAAACAAACATATAAATAATAATAATAGGATGGTTGGTGTATTTATTATGTATGGATATTATAATGTAACAATGTGGCAAGCCGCACCACTTTTTATCACGAAATCTCTCAAAAATGAGGTAGCCTGCGCACAAACTATTGCATGTAATGGAGACACAGGTCATCCCCTTTGTGACAATGATATATCTATTTGACAATGTGTTAAGCCACAACAATCACATTCCAAATATATCGATTTGCAATATGCAATAATTATCACTGATAGAGTTGTATGGATTATGAGTGGATTATGGGATTGGTTAATTTTAGCTGCCCAATAATGTTTGCAAAACATGTATATCATTTTTAATTATTTTAGTTTTTTTTATTGTGCTTGACCCATTGTTGCATTACACCACCCATATAGTATGTAATACCTGTTGAGATATTTTATAGTAATAATCACATCATATAAATATTCATGTAGATATAATATATTCTAGAAATATCAATATATTTAATTAGTGTCTCTACTGGGTTATAGTATCGATCGAGTTACATAACTCAGAAAGTCAAAAATATTGGTAATTTTGATTTAATCGGTAATTACTAACAAAATCAATGCCACTCTATCAATTCCACTAACAAATTAAAATGAAAAATACACGGTTCCCTTTATATATTAAATATTTTGTTTTGACAATGACATTTTAAGTCGAAACTAGGTCACTTAATTATTAAAAGGTAGTCAAACTAAAAGCGTTCCGTGGAGCACCCGGCAAAGAATTGGTCTCCTACTCTCTTTCGTAAATTTTCGGATGTTCTGTAAAATAAAAGCATTTTACATTAGGCAATGAGGTTTGCCACCCATTCCTGAATGTTTTAGTTTTTTATTGACACGGAGAGGACAGCTTGTATGTTTATTATATGCAGCTGCTCTGCTGACCATCCCACTTGTGGGATATGCCGTGATTTTATAATAGTAGTATCGAATACTTATTTGTGTTTTCTTTCATAAATTAATATGGAGTTTTGCAAAATACATGTCAACTCAATCAGCTAAATAAAATCTCTCCTGTATTAAGTTAAATAACCCACATATTTTGTATTTAAATCAATAATTTAAAAGTTAATGTATGTATGTATGTACATTACTCATTCAATACATGCTTTAACAATTTATTCAATAACATAGTCTTAATAGCACAAAAAAAATTGTAATAAAGTTTAATTCAATTTACAAAAATAATCGTTATAAGATACACAAATTGATAGTATTGCTCATTCATTCATTCATACCATTACGGCATTTCCCACACATGGGGTAGCCACCAGACCAACTGCTCCTAACAAACATGCAAATTGTTCTCTTCGTGCTAAAAAAAGTCAAGATATTGAGGTTGGGTGGAATACCTCGTCGCTGATCTGAATAATATGTTAATAACGTCTTAAACATGATGTTTCAATACGAATACCTGCCTTTTACAGAACCCTTGAAAACGAGCAGAAAAAAGTGGGAGTCCTATTCTTTACCAAAGACTCCATGGGATAGTATTATACATACCTTTATCTAATAAGAATAGGTATGTTCATTATTATCATATTCATTTATTGATTTATTTATTTTTAATATAACCTCCGACATAAACATAATAATTGATAAGAGATCTGATGATGAAGATAAATACCCCAAAAGTTGTCCCACATTTTGTGTATTGTGATTTAAATGAAAATAAGATTTATTGTCCATTGATAATTCAATAGGGTTTTTATGGACCCGTTAGCAATGTAGTTAAAATTGAGAAAGAAATCAATCAGAAATTGTTTCAATTTTTAACAAATTTCAGAATATTTGATATATGGTATATATGTACATTATACATGTTTGTTTTTACTAGTTTTCTATGGTTGTTTCTTTTAATTTCCAGGGTTTCTTGCAAGATGGGACTGTTTTTCATGAAAAAACTAGCACCTTGTGTTTTTTTATTGTCTTGTGTATGACTTTTATCGTTATATTATACCATTTGTAAAAAGTGCTATTACATTTATATTATCTCAATCTAAAAACGCTTTTGTGAGAATAGATTCGTAATTCGGGACCACTGTTTACTTATCCATAAATCATCACTTTGTGGAAACAATTAGGTTTTCTATTATAATTGGTATTTATTTTATCACTATTAGTATAAATTGGAGGAATAAAATGTTTGAAATAAACCAATGTTTTAATTCTATTGTATGTATTTGTTTAGTAAAGATCCTCTGGATAAACACTAAGTAAGTCCTGAAGATTCATCATCTTAGTAATTCAATAAAGATATTCTTCATTTTGTGATACACTTCCATTAAATTTGATCACCTTAATTTGCATAAGTATTTCATTATAAACGGAAGGTATGCGTCTTAACCTTTTCAATAGAGGCCCGAACCCATGCCCTGTGGGATGCCTGACGGGGGTACTCCGTTCAGATACTGTCCATTGTATTCGGTGAACGATTGTTTATGAATGCATACAAAAAATGAGAGATAAAAACATACTTATATTAATTGTATAATTCAAGAACGTGTCTTAACTTTGTTGAGATCAACAACCGATTAGCTTAGGAGGACAAAGAAAAGGTTCTTTGGGAGGTGATTTCAAATGGAATATTTGAACGATGATTATAATCGAAATTAGTTATTTGCATACTATATTCTTTTTGTGCATTTTAAAGAAACTGAGTTAGAAATTAAAAATGACATGACTGAATGTAAAACAAGCCACTACGAAGCGAAAAAAATGTTGGATAAACAATACCTACAGAGAAACTTGGAAAATTACAACTAAATACTAACATATTCCTTAGATTTTCCTCTGTGTCCATATCATAAGATTGTAAGGCATAAAAATACAAAGTTTTGAAAAGCAACTGCAAAGTCGATGACTTTTTGCCATTTAACTATCGACCCTCTTGCCTTGAAAATAAACCAAAGAAAAATCAACATAGCTTAAAAACAAAAGGTTGATAACAAAAGAAAGCCAACATTATGAATAATGAAGAAAGAGTAGATATTATTAATAATAAGTATGTATATAAACATGCATACCAAATATGATTACATATATATTCATAAAGAATTGTACGATACAGGTTCACGTTGAATATATGTATGTAATGTTGATTAATTAAATAATGATAAAACAAAAGAGAATCAATCAATCATTTAAATGTATTTGTTGTTGTTTGAGATGAAATAAATCAATAAGATAAAATAACAATTAACATTGTCTGGTGTGAATGTTAATAATTTATCATTCAACTTTGTATTGTAGGTATGCATCAAGAGTTAATATTCAAAATGGTTCTTGTCCAAAAATGATAAGAGTCAATCTATGTATATTTATATTATTTAAACTTATGCAAGAAGAAAACCAAATCGCATTAAAGAGTTTCTACTTAATTATTGTTCCAGATAGGATAAGAGCGAATTTAATTTTTGATTCGAAGATGAGTTTAATTTCGAAACCATCAACTATAACTATTAGGGTTACTTGGAAGGTGTTCTATTATAACAAAACCGACCATTGATTGCTCATTGTTGCTCAATTATTTTATCCTTTTTTATCTTATTTTAATTTTTGATTATAATTGTACTTTAACAATTTTGTGTTACATAGAGGTTTAGACATTCAGACTCAATATGATTTGATTTTATCGAAAAATTCGCAGGTGTAACTCTTCGTGACAGAATAAGAAATTCAGAAATTAGAAGAATCTGTAATGTCGAAGATGTTGTGCGATGGGGCAGAACGAGAAGACGTTTCTGGAGAGATCATGTGGGGAGGGCGAGCTCAGATCGAGTGGTCAGAATTGCAGCACATGAACACATGACAGAAAACAGACCCCCAGGAAGACCACCTAAACGCTGGAGGGACAGTTGGACATCCACCTCCCAGGACCAGGCTCCGAGAACCACAGGACATAGTCCTAACTGAAGCAAAAGAAGAAGAAGAAGAAGAAGAAAAATTCATAAATTTTGCAAAGTACAATGTTTCAGTTATTGAAATGGAATGACAAATTCTTATGGCGTATCAGGTCCCCCAACGTTGACAATCACTTGTGAGAATGGACAGTTCGAAACAGTTCCTCGACGATCCATATTTCTATCCACTTGAGTCTGATCCGTAATCATTACCTGCAGTTTTTCTATTTTAATTCGAATTCTTAAAGTGAATGAATAACGATATATTTCTTTTTAAATAACGTATTTAAACTTTAAACTTTTCAAGAGAAAGCTCGTCAATGGTGCAAGTGCACTGAAATCGCGATAGCGTAATTTAAATTAATGTAACAAATAAACATAGTAATTCAAGTTTAAATATTTTATTAAAAATGTCTAGAAATTGTTACATAGTTAATGCCTCTAAAATAAGTGACATATTTTTTTATTTAACCAAGAATCTGAGCGTTTATTTTGAAAACAATTATTAATTATTTTTGCAATGCACATTTTAAATATTTGCTCTTCACACATAGTCACATTGTATAAGTTTGGTACCATATGGTTTTATGGTTTTGTTTTTTAATTATTATGGTGTGGACTGTAGTCGAATCAGGGAAAACTAGGTTTTAATTTCGTGTTTCCATATCTTAAGTAGTCGGTATAAATAAATTAAATATTAAGAAATTTACCAGTTTTACATAGATACTAACAGATACATATTTTCTACATAAGTTTGTCGTTATGATATTAAACCGGGGTTAAGAAAAAAACTTTATCAATTTCTTTAAGATTTGCGAGAGCAGCGGGTCTGCACTGGGAGAGAATTCCAAGAGGCCAAGAGAAAAGCCCCATACCAATAATGGAACACAGAAAAAATATGAAATTAAAAAACAATAAACACAAAATGAAATGCTTACTTGAAAAATGATAAAAGAACTTACTAACAAATGCTAATTTAGAGTTTACAATTCAATTTCGACTATCGATATAATCGATAATGTTTGAATGTAAGTAGGTAAAATAATATATGTTCCTAACAAGAAGAATTAAAACCATTCCATATGTATGCATACAATAAAATATAATAATATTATTTAGTAGAAGTTCCACAGCATGAAATATCGATTGGAATTTATCATTTGAAAACGTACTCGTATACTATGTGGCTTGTTTGTTTACTTATGCATGTTATTTTATTATATTTAATATTTAACTAACACTATCCTTTAATCACTCTATGATAAATTATTCAAAATTAAAGACGTGAAGTCTTCAATCAAGTGAACATTATCAATGTTTAAAAATAAATCGAAATGACCAGTGCTGCTCAAAATAAAAGATATAAATTAAATATTGAGAATATTTTTTTTCAAAAAAAAAACTAATATAAGTATTTATATTTCATGATCTTATAATGGTTTGCTCCAACTCATCTTGAAGGAAAAAATTGAGGGTAGTCGCGGTGTGGTGAGAAGGTGGCAGATGACCTGGCTAAGAAACATCAGAGAGTGGACCGGAATCCATAGGGTGGAAAAATGTTCCGGCTATCACAGGACAGAGAAGCTTATGCCAGGATGATAGCCGACGTCGGGGAACCTAACATGGCACTTTAAGACGAAGAGTTATGTACTTATATAAAAAAATATCTGAAAACCTATATTTGATATCATATATTATGAAATTTAAAGTGTTATTTTTATTAATGTCATTTTCGTTATATGTCAGTGTGACATACTTTCACAAATCTGCATTTGATTCTTCTTCGATTTTACGATTATAAAAAATGTATGTATCAAAATTACGTCTAAAATTGCTATGATATTGTTTTTCAACTATGAATGTTTCGAACTGGTTAAACCTTTACTTAAAATATAATATATTTATTAGAATGTAATCATTAACAAAGATTGAGAATCAATGGTTTTATAAGCAAACAAAAGGATATAGAGAAACCACGGGTGGGACACATTCCAAACTGTATTAGAATCGAGTTTGTTTAAATAGGCGATACCATCATGAATCGACATTCACGCCATCACGTTCAATTTGTCGTATCGATATCTCGATTAAAATCATTCTACAGTGTTCACATCCCTATTTCAGGAACAAAGACTTATCATCAAAAGGAGTAATTTATTAAAACGTGAAGATATTTAATTATATCGATTTACTTTGATCCTTATTGTGATTATTGATTCAATTTTGTTCGTACTCTGTATGGGGTTAAAGGTAAATATCTCGATGAGAAAATCGTGGAGAGGTGATAATGCAGATTTCTGAGAAATCTAAAACAAAAGACGTGTATTCTATTGTTCTGTGTATTTGAATGAGATGAATAAAAAGTGTTTTTCTTTAGCATTCATCAGGATATATGTAATTTAAATCAGTTCTTTACGATTCGTTTAACTTATTCAGTTTTCCGAATACTTCCTTACTAAAGGCCGATCTTCAGTACGTAAATTAAAGGCATACTAGCATCTTTCACATAATATTTTGAAGCCGTATGTTAAATCATATTATGAAAAGTGCACAGGAATATAATATCTCCCATGTACATCCCTTGATATTCTTTGGTAGGAATATTCTGTCAAAGGAAATTATATTTCATACGAAACTCTTTGCACAGAAATATAATAAATTATATGCCAATACAATACGAATAGTACCTACCTATCTACAAGTTGTTTGAAAAATTACATAATTTTATAAGTATATGAAAAAAACATCCTATTTACCGTAAAACTGAGTAAATAGGAAACGTAAAAATAAAAGGTAGGTATGTAGATTATCGTATTTCGAATAGGGAATCCTGTGATTCAAATTCCACTGCCGACTTCTCTCGTTTTTACTACGCATATACATCAAAAATTTGCTGTTACGATGTTTAGGGCTACATTCAGAAAGTAGGAGTAGATAAGACAATGGTGGATGAACAATTGGTTTCAACAATGGTGAAGAATGGGGTATTTGAATATTTACTATATTTTTAATATTTCTATGTATTTCCAATGTTTCCAAAGCAATTAATTTTCTATACCGGTTTTCCGAATGTAGGACCCTTACACTATTCACATCAAAATTGTGATTATGACTAATGCAATGATCCGCCATCTCCGAACAATTAGATAAACCCCTAAGTGCTCTGGAATGTTCTTTGATGCGAGTGTCTATCGATCGACTGGTCTGTCCGACATATTTGGCATCACAATCATTGCAATCAATACAATTAACACCGCTGCCATTAATTATATTGTTACGGTCCTTATTATTAAATAGTAGTTTGCTTAAATTGTTGTTGGTATAAAATGCTGGATTAAAATATGGTTTTGTAATATTATTTACTTTTTCAGTCAAACTATTGACGTACAAAATCTTTCTCCAATTCTTATCACTATCTTTTACAATGGGTGCATATAAATATCTATGAATCATTATTTTCTTCTGTTTCTTTAATAACATCCTCTCAATCATTTCCACATTGTATCCATTATTTTTGGCTATACATTTGGTTATATTTAGTTCTGAGGAAAATAATATTCATCTTGTTCTAAAGGGATATTTAAGAGTCTATGTAACATTGAGTGAAAAGCAGACATCTTATGACTAATATGGTGATTTGAAGATGCGTGAATGATATTATCCGTATAAGTGGGTGTTCTATATATGCCAAACTTTAATTTATTATCACATATCATTATCTTTAAGTCTAAAAAATTAAGAATATTATTTGATCCAATTTCTAAAATGAATTGTAGGTTAGGATTTATTGAGTTCATAAAATTAACAAACATATCAAGCTGTCTATGGGTACCTGTCCAAACACACAAAATATCATCCACATCTGAAATAATAATAAAACAATTATTTTAATTTATAAACTGTTTTGAATTAAACAGTATTTAATAACAGGTGTAGTAACCTGGTTTCGACTAACAAAGCCATTATTAAACGAAAGTTTGATTGAGTTTGACAATAACTTTGTAAGTCAAAACCAAGTTACTACACCTATTATTAAATACCGTAAAACTCAAAACAGTTTGTTTTTTTTTCATAAAAGAAATATAGGTTCATACACAAATTTGATGGAGGCGACAAATGGTCACCAAGACTTCTGTCAATTCCTTGTAAGAAATGAATAGATAATTAAAATAATGATAAATTATACAAAATAATCATTAGAACTGTGTAAGTTCATGATGTTAAATAATATTATTAGATAAATTCCAGATGGACGGTTTCAGATGGCAATTATGCTAATAATCTCAGTTAATTTCCTGTCGGGAGTAGTATTATTGTAATATGTTCAAGAACCTGCAGGAAGGAAGTATACCTACCTCATTATCCACTCACCCCTACCTACCTACTACCCCTCTCTCATTCATAATAATATCATATAATAAATATTTTGGTCTGTTCGTAAATAAATTGGTCTGTTTGTGTGGTGATCATAATGGTGATTCCAGATGATTTTGTATTTGCACCGTTTTACAGTTCTGACGCTAAAGTATTTTATCGATATTTATTTTCTTAACCTCCATATGACAAATAAAAACATAATTTTGAATTATGGATGTAACTAGCAAAAATCAAAATTACATTGTAATTTGTTATTAATAGTCTTAAAGCCATCACAAAGACGCTGGTAAATAGCGCAGTTTGCTCCTTAAACTCGAGTTGATTGTCCCTCAGTTGTGCTGGTTGGCGAAACCATGAGACATGCTCGGCAAAACCATGAGACATGCTCGGCAACACAAAAACTCTCTTGATGAAGTTATGCTTATACTGCCGGTTAGTTCTTTATAAAGTAATGAATATAATAAACAAGCGTATTGTTTTTTTCCGTGTCATAAAACTTTGAGGATAATAATCACGCAGATATATGTATATTGTTTTTTGAATACTCGCCTTTTATAGTACATTCGAATACTTTAATAAACTCACCTTCTTAACATTGTTTTGAATATAAATGTAGGTCTATTTTTAGCACTATGTAATGTTTGATATTGTGACCAATGTGCAGTGCAAAATAAAATAAATAAAAGACTTCACAAGGATTAAGTACGTAATCATTTCATGAACAATTACTACTTCTATTACACCATCACGACAAATTCCATAAGTGGGTTTATCAGTAAAAAAACATGAAAATTGCCCTTTCCGCGCCTGTAAAAAATAAGTCATTCAGGATCGCGGGACGCACGTCTATCGCTGAATTTAAGATGATGTCTTTACGCGAAATTTCTTAAACTACACCACGTTTAAAACTAGTATCTAATAATAGTAGTACTTACTACCCTCTATTCTGAAATCAACCCTGAAAACTAAGTATGATGGTAATCATTTATGAAACAGTAGTAGGTACCTAGTTATGAAATGAATGTAATTATATATTATCTTTATGATGAGTTTGCCCCAAGAATAACTTATTCTCTACTGCAGAGCTAGGCGTTAACGGTTAACGGATTAATGAGTCGATATCACATGTTAACGTTGTGATTAAATTTAATGTGTCAGTGGTAACAATTTTTCATTAAATTCTATGTAAAATTTAGGTTTTTAACACAAAAATTTTGACAACTCAACTCTAATGATGCCAATAAAAAATTAGCTTCTGTTAAATTAAGTCTGCTACTTTTGAGTCCTAGACAGTTTACATTAAGATAGTAGGTACTCATCTCAGATATCTACTGCATTTTAATGGATCTTATTTTTAGCTCTTGCAATAATTAACTTTACTCACCTCGACTTACATGTTCTAAATAGAAGTAAGTACTTAACGAGTAATTTTAAAGTAAACATTTCCATTAACAGATTAATAATTACTTTGTTTATATTTTCGGCATTTACTATATAACAATTTCTAGACATATTGATACGATTTTAGATTACTATGTATAAATTGTTATTTTGTGAGCTTTTTTCGCTACTTTTAGATTAAAGTTTTAGATTGATGCTCGTTAATGGTGGACGCTCCACCGAAACCGCGGTAGCGTAAAAAGCTCACAAAATAACAATTTATACATAGTAATCTAAAATCTTATCAATACGATTAATAATTAACTGAATTTAATTTTTGATTAACGATCCCAAACTCTGTTCTTCTTCTTTTTCTTTCGTTGTTCTCTTTACGATAGTAAATGTGGGGGAATTAAGATCTTTTTGTATTATTTGCTATGGGTACATATTACTATCATTCTATTCTTAGTCATTACATTGATATTATACCTATTTAGTGACAACAAAGATATCTTTACTAATGAAGTAAATTATTATATATGTACTATTAATTTTATTAATTTCAACCATCAAGAACTTTACTGTTAAAGAATATCTAATGTTACTAAAATATGTCGATAATGTTATATTCCAAAAA
This sequence comes from Athripsodes cinereus, assembly GCA_947579605.1. NCBI lineage: Eukaryota > Metazoa > Arthropoda > Insecta > Trichoptera > Leptoceridae > Athripsodes > Athripsodes cinereus. Next base: position 19,174,217 of record OX388314.1, read on the forward strand.
TGACCAGTAAATATGTCGATAATGTTATATTCCAAAAATGACCAGTAAATATGTCGATAATGTTATATTACAAAAATGACCAGTAAATATGTCGATAATGTTATATTCCAAAAATGACCAGTAAAAATAGGTAGGTACTGTTCGTTAAGCAAGTTAGTACCTATGTGAAATACGAATAGGTGTGTAAAATCTAATAATTTGTCTATGTATCTATCTATTTATCTCTGTATCTGACTATTCGTCAATTTATCGATATATTTTTCTCCGTAGCTGTCTTCATTTATGTATCTTTTTATTTATCACCATATCTATCTATGTATCTCTGTATCGATCTGTTTATTTTTTAATGTATTTGATAATGTATGTTTCTACATCAGCTGATCTTTATTTTTATCTATTTATCTCTGTATCTATCTATTTATCTCTGTATCCACATATTTTTTATTCTATCTATTCATCTGTGTATCTACATATTTATTTTTTGTTGTTAGTACATATTAGTGTTTAGAACATGGGTGTCTAAACTTTGACCATACGAGGGCCACATTGCAAAAAAAAATATATGCTGGGCCGCACATAAATATTTTTCCAACAAATGGAAATAAAATTAACTATATACCTATATGTAGTTCTATTAAAATAAAATAACTTCTTTTTATTAAATTTATTTTATTTGAATTAGATATATATGTATAAAATTATAAATGAACATTTGTATAAAAATGTATATATTATACATATATACCTATGCAAAATTAATGTGATGGATGGATTTGCATTTGTTGAACAAGCAAATCGATATTGGGTTCAATTAATTAGGTTGCAAGTCTGTTGCAAAAATGAAAAATATTGCAAACATTAATTTATTTAGTAGAAATAAGCAAATTTAAATATTTTCATAATTTGCATTTGGGCCGCATCTCAAAGTGTTTTGGGCCGCACTTTAGACAAGCATGGTTTAGAACATGTCATGGTGCCCATAGGATAGTCACGTGTCATTTAACGGCACCATATGTATGTAAATAGTCCATATTACCTATTACTATTCATCTTTATTTCAGAATTTCCAAAGAGTAGGGTAGCCACAAGACTAACTGCATGTAATGGACATGTGAATCGTCCTCTCTGTGCTATAACATTAAGACATTCAGGATGTGTATCATATTTCATCCTTGACTTATACTATACTATACTATACCCTCACGCCGTGTCCCAAGTGGGGTAGGCAGAGAGAACGTTCTTCTCGAAGTTCTCTCTTCATCCTTGACTTATAAGTGTTAAATGTTTTATCTCCAGACGTCCATGTCTTTTTCTTGAAGTTTACGAAAACTTACAGAAAGGAGTGAGAAGCCTAATCTTCTCTGGAGACTTCACTTAGAATGCGAATAGATCCTTCAACTACTCTTTATTGAATACAAGGAAACAAATATTAATAATAATATGATAAATTATAAAGTGCCCTACTGTGATTAAATCAAGGGCTTTTACATTGTCTTACTATACTTATTTTTTTATAAACAATAAATAAATTAAATCTTAAACCTATAATACAAACATAAAAAGATATGCTAATACCAAACAAGTGTTGAAATATATATACGATTGGCGTGTTTGTGTTGGTGTGGGGGTGTATTCATGAAAAAAATTCATTCATCGATATCATTTATACAAATGTCAAATTTTGGGTGAGAAAATATTAAATATTTACTCAAAAGAATTGGGTCACAATAAGAAATAAAACCTTAAAAAAGCTTTTATAATAAAAATATCAAAATTAAGTTGTTTGATACGCAAAAAAATAATTATAAATAATATTTCCTAGTTACTCTGTTAGTTTGTACCTACGTAAATCGGAGGTAAAAAATATTTTTTTTTTTTTATACAACCTCTTATTTTATATTTTTTCCAAATTTTGTAGACGTCGGGGCCTTATTTAAGACCTTAAAAATAAATTACTTTCTTCAATTTGATATTACGCACTCATGTAGCACAACTTTATTTTTCGTTTGATAAGAAGATTATGCACTTTTAAAATAGAAAGTTTTATATTTCTCAACAGTAGTATCTTCTATTTTATTTTTGTTGAAATTTGCACAATTTGAAACATGCAATACAAGATCCCTTGATAGGTAGGTACATATTATATCAAGTCTCCGTAATATCTCCTTTAATTCTGACATCCGCTGGTACTTAACAAGTTTATCTGTCAATACAATCACGGCATGTTTCACAAGTGGGGAAGCCAGCAAATTATCTTCAACGTTTTGTTCTTCTTCTTTGCCTTTATCCCATTTACTTAGGGTCGGCTCTCCTAGTCCTCATCTTCCAAGTTTTCCGGTCCCCTGCATCCTCCGAACGCCAATCTGCCTCCTTCATGCCCCTGGCAATTGTGGACATCCAGGTGGTCACTGGTCTACCTGGTCTTCTACGTGCCAATAAATAATATGCAGGATTGTAGAATGTAGAATGCCTCATTTTTAACTGCTTAACTGAAGATCCGTAACCAGATAAATATTTGAATTGATTTTCACCGAGTAGTGTAGCCTAGTTCTTAATAAAATCAAGCGATAAGCGATTGATGTATTATTGTATTGAAAATATTAATAATAATAATACTATTTTAATACGATTCATTGATATAAAATTATGACAGCTTTCGTACGATTTCTAATTTTTTTTTCTTTTGAAGCTTTCGCAGGGAAATCCATTCATAAGGCTTTATTTATTTTTTGTAATACAATAAAAACATTTCTTTGATATAATAGTATGGCTTACGAGGTGTTGATTGTTAAAAGATTGTTTGAAATTTATTTTGTAAATATTTTTTTTTTTTTAAAAGATATATCTGGGTTTTGATTTGTTAGTACTTTGTTAAATTTCAGAGTTCTGTAAAAGACATATTCGTAAAACTCTTGAATTCAGTGTTGTGGTTAGCCTACCAGATCGCAAGGAGGAAGTAGAGACAGTACGCCCAAAATGGAGGCAAATTTAGGAGAAACCTAAAAATGATCTGAATTTTACTAAAAAAGAAAACTCTCCATGTCCAATGATATTTTTTACTGTTTGTGTGTAGAATCTTGAAAAAAATAAACAGTGTTTTCTTTAGCAAACGATCAATATTTATATATTTATTTATTTTCAGTAATATCAAACATTACTATGTATTCTACATTTGTTGTAAAAAATAATAAGAAATGGAATGCACCTATTTTCTCACTAAACTTTTGTCTGTTCTGAGGCAAAACATATATTTAGGCACCTGCATTATTTTACAATATAAATTAAGCACTTTTTCGTGTGTTATTGATATTAATTCCGTGGAGACCTCGACAAAGAATATCTGTCATAAATTTTTCAGTAACTTTTTGGGTGTGTTGTAAATTGTGGGCATTTGTAAAACATCACGTCTTGTACGACATTGAACCTACGCCTTATTTTTTGTGGCATGGAAAGGATAACCTGAGAGTCCAGTTAAAATTGGTTACAGAGAGTCCACTGACAACCCCATTTGTGAGCGATGCCGTGATTTAAATATAGATGGAAAAATAGATTTTGACAAATTTTATCCAAAATCAATTCTTTCTGATATTATATAATATTTTAACTAGGTGAAATATGGGAACAAGTAAATTTCTACAGTAAATATATAGCAATTGTATAAATGGTTAACGTTAATATTAATAGTCAAAGCTATTAATTCAAAGAGTATTGAGTACGAGCATCTAAAAGGAAATGAAAAGGAAATTAACAAAGTATTATTGAGCGTCATTATTCCTGTATATCTACTAGTGATGTAACGAATATTCGTATTCGCATTCGCATTCGCGAATATTCGCATATTTCAAAGTATTCGCATTCGCATTCGTATTCGCAAAAAAATATGCAAATGTTTTCGAATATTATTTCGGTAATAAATTATCGGATATTCGGTAAAAGTACCAGATACTTACGCTGTTCTTCTAAGTCGGTCCCTCAATGCTGAGGATCGTGACCACCATGACCCCAACCAAGCGACAAGCTTCTCCACCGTGCCCTGTCCTCCGCCTGCCTAAACGCCTCACACATAGTACCCCCTGACACCACCATGACACTTACGCTGTACATTGTAGAAAAAGGTACTGCAAGAAAATATTCTTTCAGAAAACCGAGAAGTTTTGAAATATTTTAAATTCCTATACCATTTTGAAAATTCGGCAACGGGGGGGTAGAAATTTTTATGATTGAGCAATATTGTAGAAAACTAAGCAAATCAATATTCGCTTTTCGCATTCGCATTCGCGAATGGCGTTCGCATTCGCGTCCTGGCAGAGAAAAATCCGAGAGTGGACCGGAATCCAGAGCTGTTCCGGCTGGCACAGGACAGAGAAGCCTACGCCTGGGTGATAGCCGACGTCGGGGGGACCCGACATTGCACTTTAAGAAGAAGAAGATAATTATTATTATAAAATGTTGTAGCCTATATACTTTTTAACCAATTATATAATTTTAACATTTTTATGCAATGTCAATTTTGTCATCATTAGATCTAACATTTAAAATAAAACAAATATGTTTTATACACCTAACCATATCGGTTTACATTAACATTAATAATATAAGAACACAATCAATTTTTAACAATAAACTTTTAGATCATTTGCGTCAACAAAATTTGATACCGTGACTAATTTCATTAACGAATATTAAAAAAGTAAACAGGTTTCTTATTAATCTTATGAACATGGAAAAATTACTTAATTTATTATAAATAATATGACCACTCTGTGTTATAATAATATGATTTAAAAGTTTATTGAATATGTGAACTTTGAGAAATTTAACATTTAGAATGCAGCAGTAGAAGTGAGAGTCCAAGGAATTTCTCATTTATTGGAAATTAGCTTTAACTTGCTTCGTCTTAGGAAACAATCAAATGACAAAAAAATATTGTTGATGACAAAACAACTGTCGCATTTTGACACCTCCCAAAAGAATATGTGGAAATTGCATTTGCTAATTAACCCCGCAATTAATTATCTTTGAGAATGAAGAGTACAAGTATTATATTAAACTGTATCCAGATATATGGCTTGAAGATTCCATACCGCCAGGAATCTTATTTTTATGCCACAAAGGAGGTGAAAATTATGTTCATTAATAAAGGCGGCCATACACATGCCTGTAAAATGGAACAGTAGCGTGCATGCTTGTTAATGGCATGTGGAAGTTACTGGCGCGATGTGGATACATTTGCAAGTTAAACTTGCATGCAATTTGCGTCCTTGCATGCCTGTATTTGCAAGACGTAGGTATACACAAGCTAGCCACGAGACAGTACATGTCTCAAATCACTCATTCTCAAGCTTTTTTGCAATGGAAAACATTCGAAATTAATTAAATATCATCATATTGCAATAAGCAGTACAATGTGTGGATAATTTAATGAGAGAAAAAAGAGTAGTAAAAGTAGACGAATTTGGGTGAAAGATTGGATTAGCAGTAGGGAAAATTTTGGAGCAAGTAGTTGTCTGCTTACAGAAATGCGACAAGAAGATATAGATGGGTACAGAAACCATTTAAGAATGCTGCCAGAAAAATTTGATGAATTGTTAGGGAAAATCCACACATAAATATTTGAGTCCGTTCGTATGTATGTATGTATGTATGTATGTCCTTAATGGACTCGGAAATTAGGAAAGACCGAAGTAAAATAATACACTCTATACAAGGTCTCATCTTCTGGGCAGGTTTAAGGCTAAAAACATTTTAAATATCTTACGTATTGATAAAGATATTTTAATTTTAATGCGACCATGTCACAAAATTAGCAACAAAATGTATGTAAATTTAATGCAAGATTTAGTAAAAAGCAATATTCACAGTCAAACATTTTTCATTGTATTGAATTAATATCAAAATGGATGTAACAATAAATACAACAATTCTGAAACTAAATATTTAGGGTTTATTTTCGTAATAAAATATCGTGTTTGCTAATGAGAAAAGCTCTTGAATTACGTGAATATAAATTGCATATTTTTGACATATTGGGCTATTTTCATAATGGAAGACATTATGAAACCATAGAAAACTATACTGTAGAATAATAATAGTTTTACCTATAAAATCCATAAACAATGTTAAATGATTTTCAAGGAGTGGGAACCTATTTATTTTCACCTAATATTTTTTTACATAAATTATGAAATATTTGATAGTAAAATATTCTGAAATATTGAAGGATGCAGATAATCCATTTTTAAGGTTTTTTGGGAATAAAGAGTAGATACTTAGGTGACAATTTATTCTTGACTTTTTTTAATTTCATAGCAAATACCCATTTATGCACTGCAAACCAAAAATACAAATTCGAATGTGGACAATTATAATATTTTAACATTTATGTGCCTACAATTTTTTTTGTTGTTAGTACTTTTTTTCCATGTAGGTGCCTACTTATTATTTTTTTACATAAATGTGAACATCTGAGGTGTCAAACTTCAAGATTTTTCAATGGGAAGAGGTTTTTAGCACTTTTTTCGATATAGGTACCTACCTATTTTTTTTACCTAAGTATGGGCATGTGAGGTATCAAACTTCATGATTTTTCATTGGGAAGAGTTTTTCAGCACTTTTTTCGATATAGGTACCTACCTATTTTTTTTACCTAAATATGGGCATGTGAGGTATCAAACTTCAAGATTTTTCATTAAGAAGAGATTTGCAATGCTTTTTATGATGTGGGTACCTACCTATTTATTGTTACTAAGATATGGGCATGTAGGGAGTCAAAAATTAAGTTTTCTCATTGGGAAGAGCTTTTTACTTCTTTTATCCACATAAGTATATATCCCGTGGAGCACCCGGTAAAGAATTGGTCTCCCACTCTTCTCCATAAGTTTTCGAGTGTCCTGTAAAAGGCAGGTGTTCGAAAAAATAAGACATTTTACATCACAAATTCGGCGATGAGGTTTGCCACCCATCCTGAATGTCTTAATTTTATATTGGCACGGAGAAGACAGCTTGCATGTTTTATATGCAACTGGTCTGCTGGCTACCCCACTTGTGGGATATGCCGTGATGGTATAGTAGTAGTAGTATCCACATAAGTGCTTACTCCATTTTTTTTTCAATAAGATTTTGTTGTTTTAACCCATGTATTTGCAAGGTTTTCTATTTAATTAAACCCGAGCGATGCCGGGTTACATACGCTTGTTGTGAATAAAATAAAAAAGAAGGTCAGCTACTGGCATACCTGTACCTGTCGCGACGTTCACACATGCCGGTTTCGTAGCCCCCCGCGTCCCCTCCCTCATGTTGCATGCCAGTAAATCAAATGTTGTGCTATCTACTTGCGTGGCAGATACAGGCATGCCAGTTAGCGTATATACATGATAGTAGATGGCATGTGCAATGAGCTGTTATGCAAGTGTGCCTGCTACAGTCATGTGTATGGCCGCCTTAAGTCCACTAGCTACCCTACATGAGAGATATTATGTTGTAATAGATAGTGAGATATAAATTGCCAAGTGTTTTAATTAATCCGTTGGTATATAGATCTTACGTATCTTAAAAATTATTGGGTGTAATAAGAAATAATGTATTAGCACTGTTTTCTTAAACCAGCAATTGGTATTCTCTTAGCTGGTAATAAACCTTGAGGTTTATTATCATTTATTGAAGGGGTACGCTTCTCAATAATTAAATTTATGATAAACATAGACGGACCATTTATGTAGATTGATAAATTGATCTGGTTTTAGATTATTTTCCAATTCTTCACATCTGAGAACATAAAGTGAGAAGACAGATAAATGGAAAAATATAATTTTCGGCATGAAATTATGGAGATTTTTATACAATACACTTTTCCAGAGACAATAATATCGAAGAGAGAAGATGTTAAAAAGATGTGATTTTTGGTACAAGCTTACTCCGAAAGAAGAAAATAGTTATCTCGTTTGTGTTTTCAAATAGTACATTTAGGGTGAGGCGATATTAAAAAGTGATATAACTGGGGTTACATATTATAATATTAAATTTAGGTATGATTTCTATATAGGTACAATTCATCACGGCAACTCCAACTCTTCTCCTTACATTCTGGTATCAATTAATTATTACACGTGGAATTCAAGATAGTAAAAAGGTTTAATCTAAAGTCACAACGAGACATCGGACTTTATAGGGTTTCGATTCTTTTCAACAAATTATTTTACTAACATACCTACTTAAAATAATATTAATCAAACCACTGTGTTTTATTGTTTTAAACCTTTATAAAATAATATAGATACATTGACAAACCATTTTCAATATAAATTTATGCTAAGTGCAGTTCAGTGTTATTCGAGTTTTATTTTTAATTACTGTTATGAAAAATATCCGTTCATTTTGCTTTATTGTGAATAGCTCAATTAAATAATTAATTTCTGCCCCTCATTCCATTTTGTAATGCAATAATTTTAATGCACAAACTAAGGTGAGAAAAATACATCATATATTTTTTTTATTGACTTTAAAATCTTTAATGTATGAAACAACTTTAATAACTTGTAATATGATTCAAAAAGGTTAATCATAGAGTATAATATATTATATAAAAAAAAAGTCATTGTTCAGGATAACAATTGTATCCTAAAATAGTTGAATTTCTTATACCTACTGTAGATAATTATGTGAGTATAGTATTTTGTATGGAGACTAATTTCGTTCATTAGAATTTAGGTGATTTTGTCCTAAATCACTCGCAAACGAGTGAATGGCCTTGAGAAGATTAGAATAGAATAGGTGATTTTGTCAACACAAAATGATGCTCTTTTTTGTTCAAAGAATTGGTCTCCCACACAATGAAGATATTAATTTTTCTTTTGCTACCACTGAATGTCTTTTTTTATTAGTAAGAACGAAGAGGATAGCTTGCATATTTATAAAGTGCAGCTAGTCTGCTGATTATTCCACTTGTGAGATATGCCGTGTTGGTGTAGTAGAAGTAGTGTAATTATATTAGTTTATTTTGATTTTCCGTACACTTTTGAAAATTCCAAATGCAGCCAAAACAGCAGGAGAAGTGAGATCATGTTTTTCGATGTTTCACATTTTTTACAGTCATGAATGGTTAATTTTTTGCTGGCAAAGTGATAACCAATTGCGTTTCTTTTTAAATGAAGTTGTTTTACAATATTTTCCGCAACAATGTTGGAAGGTATCGTGATGGTGCAGAAAATGTGTCCTAATGCTTACGAATCGGCTATCAAATAATTATAATATACTTACTTCAAAAATCCGTGGGAACTGTCTCGAATGTGTAAATGAACCATTTAAATAACATATTGATTGGTGTATCGTTTGCATGAGACCACCAACTGCAAAAAAAGATTATTGCTTTTAATTACACACTGTGTGCTTCTTTCACCCCGATCATGATGCCGAAGTTTAAAGCATGTATAGAACTTAATAACACTAATTAAAACAGGTCAACTCAATTCCAAAAGTTTAAAACTCACGCCGATTCCAAGAGTCGTGAAATACTTGGAGTTATAATTATTAGTTTGGAATGAATGCTTAGTAATTATATGACGTGGTATACATTGAATCAATAATAATATTGTTATTATGTATTGAGCTCCATAGTAAAGAATTCTTACAAACCCGTGAGACTCGCAACAGATTTAAGTACTAAAAAATTACATTGTTAGCATTAAAAGTTTGCAGAAAATCATACAAACGTTGAAATATATATCTGCAAACTATTTAAATGTTATTTCTAAACGACTTTTCAGGTTTTGAACAAATCGTCAAAAATAATTTAAGCATTGTTTTCAACAATGGTATGTATTTGTATGTGTTAAGATCTTCTCGTATATTACAGACATAATGGTTTTTCACTATTCCCTCTCACCGTACAGATTTTTTCACTTCTTCACTTACGGTCCTTCATTTATGGAGTAAGGCTCTGGAATCATCTCAGCTCTAAAATTTGCGGAGCTTCTTTTTTGTTTTCAGGAATAAATTTTGTGACGTCGAAGATTCTTCAGTTTGGTGTGTTCGGTCGCAGTAGGTAGTTTTTTTTTCTCTTTCTTCCCCCTCCCCTTTTTCATTGCCATAACAATGTACAGCAATTACGTGTGAATTAAATTAATATTTTATACTTCTTTCTTTGTTTCCTTCAATATCAAATTATGTTGCACTTTTTATGTAGTTCTCGGACGTCCGCGCTTTTTCACACCCGGATAAATACATCATATGGTAAGATATCTTTAAATTTTTAATTATATTAATATTTTCGTCTTTTGAAGATTTTTCTTTCGATCGTGGGATCATAACGCAAGTCGATCGAATTTCCACATTCAAGAAGTAGAAATGAATCTTTCTAGGAACCTTGTCAACAACTGACAAGTATCATCCGTTAGGTATATAAAATCCGTTAGTAAAATAAAACATTGAAGCGTGGCAGACCACCTCAGCAATGGAAAAACGACTTTACTTGATACTTTAAAAGTCAATTGGAAACAGATGAAATTCGATCACACAAAATGAAGAAGGATGAATGCTTTCATTCAGACAAAAACAGGATGATAAGAAGAAGAATAATATTGTTACGTAGACATTTAGGTAGATGTTCAATCGATAAAAATAAAAAATATGTTATTTTGATACAAAATGTTAAAATTTAAAATGATAAAGGCGAGGGCAAGTCACGAACACTGCTACTTTGATTGTGTGTAATTATTATTTTTTAATTTGTTTAATTATTCTAGGTATCTGTTGTATCTGCGCCCGATTTAACCTACGACCTTCTTTACTGCTGTGATTATCATGTCGAATCAAAGCAAAACAGTAATTATATCAATCCGTGCTTGTATACCAACACTAGTGTAATTAACTCAGTATACGCTATAGATACATTTGACGTTCATTATTGTGAACTAAATACTTCTAATATTCAGAAAACATTATACAGTATTAATAAGAGGGTAACACACAGAGCAAGAATCATAGCCTACCAAATTCATATTGTTTACTAAGAACTTTTTATTTATTTTTTCAGTGAAATATTTTCGGTGCAATGAAACATTAGGTACCAACCTAATAAATAATTTATATTTTTGTTAAAAATCTAATATTTAGTTGATAGTTTTACCATGTTACCTATAGTCTGTAAACTTGAGTGTATGGTTCTAGTTTCAAATATATATTAATGCGGTCTATATTCCTTTTTCTTGTATATTTGCGTCATAGAATTTCTGTGTCTGTATTTTTGTGTTATATTTTATTATTGTATGTTTACTGTTTACGTACAATGATAGCGAAAAGGTTTTTTTACTGTAATGCTGTTCATTGTTTCTTTTGTACAATAAATACATAGAGTTCGTCGGTAGCCTGGAGGTAGAGTCTCGGCCTTGTGAACAAGGGGTACCGACGGGGATCGATCCCAGGTGCCGGCTCACTCAACTCACCTTTCACGACACAAGCTTTTAGCTTACTTTGAAAGGTGTATAAGATTGTATTTGGGTTTAAAACAAAACCCAGATAAGTAGGAATATTTAAAAAAAAATATGTAGTCCATCCTACTATTATGGATTAGCGGAAGGTAAGACACAAACATTTTATTTGCAAGTAGTAGAAATCTTTATATTATTTTCATTAATTCCTCCCACTCGAACATACAAACTTACAAACATGTAAAATTATAATGTCTACGTTATGCCTCCTTCGTTCTTGATAATTACTGTTAATAATATCAACTCAGATACTGTAACTGAAATGTCTTATAATATAAAACATACAGACCACAGGCAATACGTAATAACAATAATAATTAATAGATTAATGCATATCATGAGTTAAAGTGATGGGTTAATTTTAACTTGTCAATATACCCTGTGAACATTTTGACCTTCTTATAGAACGAGAGCCATGCGCGAGATTAAAACCACTCAAATATTGGTCGCTGGATATGTAGGTACCTACCTGTAAATAAGAGAATTATCTTGATTTTCGGAGAAGACAAAAAAGCTAAGTTGTGATTCTCAGTCAGTTCCAACAGCCAAAAGGGGGATAGAAATAGAATCTTCAGACAATTTCTATAAATGTTTAAAGATTACGATTAATTTAATTTAAGACTTAAGAATTTATCTAATTTAATATGATTTTTATTTTAACTCAATGAATCTGTTGAATTAGGCCAGCTTCTATCTCGGGAAATGTGATCGGGGATTCATTTAAAAACACGTAGAATCGGAGAGAACGCAGTTTATTCACAGAAGTTTTAAGTGACAGAGAGATTGACACAAAGATCACAATGGTTTATATAGATAAAGGTGACCATAAACAAAAATTCTTTGACAGCCAATTATTAAGGTGTGCTTACATGTTTTAACAGAATCTTTTCACAGCAAATGCAAATGAACTTAAATATTTGTCACATCAAATCCAGACACAGTGTGTTTTATTATTGATATTCAAAAATCTATCATTGAGAGTTACGACTATGTACTTTAACTCACTTATTCATTTTATATCAGCCTTATTATAGGTAGGTTGATGGCTGAAGCACGTTTTTTTTTGAAAACCTCATGAATGTCTTCTTAAATAATCTCATTCATCAGATACATTTTCTTCACAATTTTTGTACGATACATTTTGATAATATAAAAATAAATTACTAATTTCACTTCACATTCAGTGTTGAAAACTTTGTTTGATCAATATCGAAATAAACAATTATCAAAATCAGATAATTACAAGTCATGCATGTGTAAGTAGTTTGTTGTACCTCCCGTCATACAACAATGTATTCCAAAAAGTTTGTGTATGAATCGCGACAGTAGCTTGTAACTATTAAAAGTTAGTTATTTGAGGAAGTAGGTAGATAAGTATTCTACTCTATTCCATCACGGCATATCTCAAATGTAGGGTAGCCAGCAGATAAGATGCATGTAATAAATAATTGAGTTCGTCGGTAGCCTGGAGGTAGAGTCTCGGTCTCGTGAACAAGGGGTCCGTGGTTCTATACCAGGTGCCGGCAAACTCCCCTTTCACGACACAAGCTTTTAGTAGCTTACTGTGAAAGGTATATAAGGTTGTATTTGGGTTTATAACCAACCCAGATGTATCTTTAAAAGAAAAAAAATATCTTCAAAAGGTTAACAAGAATTTTCTAAAAGAATAAAATAAAATTAAAAAAAACTAAGAAATAAATATCATTAATTATAATTCAATTTCTGTGTCTATATTTAACTCAATTCCTGTGACTATATTTAACTCAATTCCTGTGAAATAAGTTAAATCACACATGCTTTTTCAAGAAATAATGTGAATAACATCCAAGTTATCCTTTTTGTAATAATGAAATTGAGACATTCACGATAGGTGACATCGTTTAATTGAGGATAGATATAATGACGTGAAACCGTTATTTTTTTTATAGGTTTGAAAGTACATATCTAGATCAATAAATAAGTTAGCTTGCAAAACATAAAATTACAATTCTTAGAATGCTAAATATACCTTATGTTTGATATTATAAATAATTCATAATTGCTATTCTTATGCGGTGTAGTAAGTACTTATGTACTTTTGATATTATTAATAACTCCATATAAAAATAATAAGCAGAAACAAAGTCATTAGGTTTAAAATTAAGCATAAAAGTCATGTAAGATTCCCCGAATATGGACGTACGTGATAACCGGGTTTAATTTCGTACAATATAATCCATAGATAAATACATACACTTATTGTCAGGTAGGTACTATCTTTGCATATTTTTTTTTTTTTTTTTAAAAAAAAATATATCTGGGTTTTGTTATAAACCCAAATACAACTTTATACACCTTCCACAGTAAGCTAAAAGCTTGTGTCGTGAAAGGGGAGTTTGCCGGCACCTGGGATCGAACCGCGGACCCCTTCTTCAAGAGGCCGAGACTCTACCTCCAGGCTACCGACGAACTCTATACTCTCACTATATTATATGTACTTTGTAATGAAATGATAACGCTTTTTATATTTAAAAAGTTTGTAGTTATTATTATTTTTGCATTCCTCTCTCCATGACAATCCTTTTCAATTCTCACGCGAAAATTACAATTTAGATAAAACGTTATGATAGCATGTAGTGTAGAGAAAATGTTACATATAGGTAGAACATATGCGGCAAAAGGATGTGTTTTCGTGTAAATGTGCCTAGGATGATGTGGTTATAACACAATAACATGAAATGTCTGAAATAGCATGAACTTTTCACCAAGAATCATAGTCAGTTGTTTCAATAGTTTATCGATGACTTATGTACATTTGCTTTCTTATTAATAGGCATTTCTCCCAATACTCTATTGTTCTTATTTTATAAATACTTTTTTGTCCTTCTATTTAATTTCACTATTCTTTTTATCGTCTCAAGATGGAGTTGAGTCTCCGAATACTAGTACCTAAGCGTACCTAATTAATAAAGTTATATGTAAATTAATTAAATAGTGTTTTTTTTTGAAAATCACAAAGTCAGTTGATAAATTTATCATAGTTTTGTTTTTCATTGATCGCAAATTATATTCTCATTTTTTCTCCTAATAAAAAAATCTTCTTTTTGACAAATGAATAGTTTTTGGCCACATGTTTTTATCATATTCTACATTTTCACGTGGATACTAAATTGGAGTAAAGTAATTCACATACATAATATGTTTGTATAAACATAAAATGAGCGAAATATTGCATACTGAAAATATAATAAAATATAAATATTTTAAAAAAAGAATCTGGGTTTTTGTTATAAATCCGAATACAACCTTATATACCTTTCACAGTAAAAGCTTGTGTCGTGAAAGAGGAATTTGAGATGAGGCCGAGACTCTACCTCCAAATTACTGACGAACTGATACGACGAATATAGGTACCTATGTGCAAATTTATTTTTATTAAAAATAGTTTAAGAAATTCAGTATTTTGTTCCTTAAGACGCCTCTGTGTCTAAGAACATCGTTGATGAGTGAAAGAGTTCCGCCTGACTGATGAAATTATCTTATTCATAGTGCGACTGTACGTGACTTTATGAACGAACTCTGTTGATCCTATTTTGGTAAACTTTATGACCATACTTAGCACATACTATTACATATTATGTTGTTTCACTTATTACTCTCTGAATTAACAATCAAAACTAATGTCATGCAGTTAAGTATATATGCAACTCAACTTATACATAATTAATTTTTGTTCATTGGAAGATGGTGCAACGTCATTTTGAAGGAGGCAGTAATTGTTTCCTTATGTTTACGAATCTGCTTAGACTGGTTGCACATTTAAAAAGACTATGCAGTTTTTCTTAAAAAAAAATGGTAGATAGATACCTATAGGGTACCGGTGCTTCCGAAACATTTAAGGTTAGTTTAAGTGCGCTTTACCCGTGGTAAATTCACCAATGTTATTTAAATAAAAAAAAAATTATATTAGGTGTTGACGATTGTTCTTTTTTTCTTCAAAATGTAGGTACCTACTGTGAGTTATGATGATGTCCAATTGTTCATTATGAAAAATATCGACCAAAGCATAATAAATCACAGGATGGCAACGTATAATGGCAGTTGACCATTTCGTATGTATGATACGGCGTGATTCGGGCGCCACCTTGATTATTCAATACATTATTTTAATGTTCCTATCTATGTAGCTACTACATGACAGTGGTGTGTTTTACATACGTGAAAAAATATTGGACCGGCAATCCATTAATCAACTCGAAACAAGTGATTTGTGATTAAGAACTTATTTACATTTTATGAAAGTGCATTTCTCGAACCAACAAACTACTTCTATTACTACTACCTACTGTCCCATCACGGCATACTCCATATGTTTAGGGTAGCCAGCAGACCAGCCACATGCAAGAAACATGCGAGCTGTCCTCTCCGTGCCAGTAAAAATTAAATTATTCAGAATGTGTGGCAAATCTAATCGCTAAATTTCAGATGTAAAATGTCCTTATTTGGATAAAAACCGGAATCCCAAATATCTGGTCACATTACCCCCGTTGCAAAACTTCTCAAACCCATCTTAAACTGGTTAAAACAACATTTCAAATTTCATGTGCTCATTTTACATTGAATAAAATTATGTATTGGACAAGCAAGCATTGGATGAAACGGCATGTTGAATTTGTACACCCTGTCAAAAAATGCCTTGGACCTAATTAGCACTCGATAAAAAATATATCAATGACTAATTAAAAATGTATGATGATACCAATCTCGTTATAAAAAGTCTAGTCCCGCCACTGGTCTTTACCCGCTTATTACTAACACATGTGTAATTATTATAATGCCCATGTACTTTGAATTTTATTTGTCTTGTTATATTGTAAGTATCTAACATACACACACAATCATACACAATCATATGCACGCGACGATTAAAATTTGTCTTTATAATAATTGTCAAACTGTTGCGCGGGATATTTTTTTTTCAACTTTTTATAATTTCAGAAAATTTAGTATAATTTGCTTTTTTCTCGGTTTTTTTTTCACCGCAAAATATTCAAAATCGAATTAATTATGCAAGTTTGTCCTTTGGATAATTTTATCAATTTTTATTTTATAGAATTAAATAAACTTAATAAATGAAACTCCAAGTAAGTTTTACAATTTTCAGAATCTACTATACACATAACTAATTAAAGTTGCCTTACATAATTATATTCTAATCAATGATAATCAAATAAACCTGAACATCTTATTTCAGCCCATATACTTAAGCTGAGGTGTGAAATACAAGCGATTTTTTTTTACTCTAAATTCTTTAAAGGGAGGAGATAAATTGTATTTTAAAAAAAACTTCGATTTAATTTTAAAAAAAAATGCAGGAAATTGAGACAATAGAGTGAGGTTAAGTCGTTTTAATATTATGCTTTTATTGTATTTCTGTCAATGGTATAATTGAATGTATATTCTTCTTTTTCTTTTAAGGCAAAGCAAAGCAATAGACATTGAATGTATTATGCATATTTTTAAATTCATTATAATTGACTCACACAAAATTAAATGTATGCATCACAGTAAATTGTAAAATTCTAAACCGGTTGAAACTGCGATGCCATATTATTATATCAGAGCTGCGCATCATTAATTTAGAAGCAGTGATCACTGTCGCTAATTTGTCGCGAATCACGCGCTCATTTCCCACGTAAGGTCGAAACAAAATAAAGTAAAAAAAAAGCAATTGCAATGACTCATACATAATGTTATAATGTGAACATTGTACAAAATAATATGTATGAAATGTAGGTACTAACTTAATTTTCTTACAGTCTATAGTACATAAAGTAAACATACATTGTAGGCAATGTGTGTATACTTTTGTTTCATCTGCTTGTAAGTAGATAGGTACCTACCAATATAATAATATGAACATTTTTTATAGAAAGTTGTTTTGTTACATTTATAGTAAGATCTTATTTAGAGGTAGGTATTTATTTACATGTAAATTCTAGCAACAGTATAGAATTGAATTGACTATTAAAACAGTGAAATAATATTAAATTTTGTTTAATAACTTCAAATTGTATTGGCGTACCCAAGGAGGAGGCACACTGAGGCATTTCTCCATCCTTGGATCTCGGTAATAAAATTGGAAAGTATACTAAATAAGGATTGTAGCGTGAAAATTGAGGCTAAAAGGAAGGTCCACAGAGGTGACAGTTGTAACACCGCAAAAATTTTGTAAGCCATTGCCCCCCTTTGTTCCTGGATAAATCCCTAGGTACGACTTGTTCATTTCTAAATATGGATTTTTGAGACTAAATTAAATAAAATTTTGCCATAGTTTTGAGAGGTATTCTTTGTTGGAAGTTATCGCGCCTTTGCAATTAGGTTGCCCTCTAAATACTGATTGTATTTAAAATTTATGAACTGTTTTACAAAATTGATTGCAAAAAATATTCAGTAAAGAACGAAGAAATAAAATATGTAAGTAGGCAGGTACTCATTTTTTATGTTATTTTTTGTCTGACAAGAAAGTTTGGAAACACAATAAGATTTGATCCATGAGATCAACAAAGGTAGATCCGCAACGGATTCAGGATATATTATAATTTACGACTGATACGTTCGCAATACCAAAATATTTTTGGTGATAATTAATTAGTTATCCGCTGGCAGTTGGTATATAAAATTAACATCCTTTTATTAATTCATCATTAGTAATAATATTTTTTCATTACCGTCGTTGGTAAGACCAAAATATTTTAATAGCTTTATATGCGAGTATATTTATTTATACGCAAATTGCATTCATAATAATCTTTTAAGATAGTCAATAGCATGATGAGGTTGATTATGAAAGATTTGTATTGGCGCCGTTTAATTCATATTTATATAATGTAATTATTATTATTCCAAAAATAAACTTATGTGGTGTTCTCACTTGGCGAATATCGCCAGGCACCAAAATATCGCCAGCCATTTGAACAGTGTGAACAAAATGACAGCTAGTCTGAAACGATAAAAACCAGTAGAAACGATATCGTCTCGAGTTGACCACCTTCCAACTTTTTCGGCCGATTTAACTATTCGCGCATGCTTAGATGGGCGTGGCGTTCGTATCTATGGTAAAAACTTTATAACCTATAAATTTTATAATGTTTCCTGCTTCGTGACAGCTGTTATCTTTGTTGTTGGTTTGTGGCGTTTGTTTCCTTAATTAAAAGGCGCCTTATGACCTCTACTATAACATTTTCAACTAAAAATAAACACTTCGCGATGTCCATCTCGACGTCCGCCATTTTGAAAACAGTGTCAAAATCAAAACGCATCTGACAGATGGTTTCTATATCGGTGGACTGTGTGAACAGGTGTGACGATCAATGGATGTCCGGCGAATTTTGTTTTTTCGCCTGGCGATATATTTGGATATTCGCCTGGCGATATTCGCCAAATGTGAACACCCCATTACACTGAGATCGAAACAGCTTTTGACCGAGGCGATTTCTGCAAGAAAATAAGTTTCTAAAAAGAGACGTAGGTAGCTATATTTACATACATATAAAAATAAACTATATTTAAATATAAATACATACCATCACTGTATTTCTCAGAAGTGGGGAAGCCAGCGGATGAACTAAATATAATAAACATGCAAGTTATCCTTAGCGTGCTAATAAAAGATAAGAAATTCAGAATGGGTGGCATTCTCATTACTGAACTGAGCTATTAAATGTGTTATACGTGATGTTTTACGAATACCTAACTTTTACAGAACACTTGAAAAATTACAGGAAAGAGTGGTAGTCCTATTCTCTACCAGGGACTCCACAGGATAAATATAAGAATACCTTTAATAAGTAAAATATGTACGAGTAGTTACATTTATTTTGTTTCATTTTAAAATGGAACCAATTCAGTGAAAGGGGCACTGAGTTATTCTTACAAATTATGAAAAAAAGTGTTGACCTTTACCTAATGAGGTAACCAGCAGAAGCGGGTATACATAAGTTTCTCTATACATAATAAAAGATAAAATGTTTTCCACTTTAGACGAACTTCATATCTAGCTTTTATCGATAATAAGCTATCTACAAATAATAACCGAAAACCGATTAAGATGGTACAAAAAGACAATGGACGTAGAAGTAGGACCCAGAAGACCAGGCAGACCAGTGACCACCTGGATGTCCACAATTGCCAGGAACATGAAGGAGGCAAAGTTGTGCTCAGAGGATGCAGGGGATTGGTAACTTGGAAGATGAGGACTAGGAGAGCCGTCCCCAAGTAAATGGGATAAAGGCGAGGGCATTGTGGACATAACACATAAGTGGACATTGTTTATCTTATTGCGCAGAATGAACATTTTCTTCGCATTGAATATAACATATCATAACATGTATGATAATTCACACTAATCGAGCTAGTCCCAAACTCAGCCATGAATCTATATAATGTGTACTAACGCGACGATAACACATATAAACGTAACACCCCGACCCAGAACAATATTATTTAGTAAAATATCATTCATCATTCATATATAGTAGGTATAGGTACCATATTTAAAGTACATTATTCTGAAAAGTAAGTAGGTAACTGAAATAATTGAAAAGTAATTTTAACCGTAATCTTATTAGAGACATTTTTTCTGTTTCTTTACTCGAAAAAATGTTAAGTCTTTGAATTGTAAAAAAGCATATTAATATTTCGTCAATTTCAACAAAAGAACGGTAGCAACACAAAAAAATGTTTTGAAGACCGTAAAAAAACAGCGACAATTTGATTCAGCCCGCAAGGCTCTAAGGTCAGGCACTACCTACTTATTCGAATCTTCAGGTAATCAAAGCACGTAGAGACGATAAAAGGCAAATGATATTTTTTTTAATTGCTTATAATATTCTTATGGATATTCACAACGCGTGTTTACAGTCATTCAACCTGATTTTATATTATAATAATAAAGAATCATCATAATCGTATGCTAAACAAGAAATTGCCATTTTTGCACAACATCCATTTATTTGTTTAATGTTCTTTTTTTGTTTTAATAATATTTATATGAGAAACATTCAGGAATTTTTAGGAGGAGTTGGTGGTATCTACCTATTCGAAAGTTTTCGTAAAGACAATGAATTTAGTGTCGTCTTTTGAGCTACGTTTTTGATGATTAGAATTCTATTGCTTTACAGGAATATTAATATTGTTTGATGGCTTGAAATTTTACAAACTTAACTAAAATTCAATTTATTGACCAAAGATTCTTACTGAAAGTTAATTATAAAAGAAATTAAAAGGATACATGATATTAAGTAAGTCACAGCGGAATTATTACATTATCTTTCCATTTTGAATTCTTATCATCGTATAAAAACTTATAAATTTTTTTAATAGGTAAGTTTAAAACAATGTTTCTAAGATATGTTTTCGAAAACTAGAAGAAAGAAAAGGTGAACAGTGTTAGTTGAAACCAGGCTTCTGTACGTTTTATTAAATATAGTAAAACTCAAACAGTTTTTATTTATTGTAGGATGTAACCAATGTACAGTGAAGAATCAAATAATTCAATAATAGTTCATCTAAATATCTAACTAACTTATTTAAATCAAGCATAGTTATCCCAGTTATCTAGTAGTCTTATTTTTAAAGCACAGAAAGGACAATCTATTATTATTAATGGACAAAATTAAAGTGTCGTGCCAAAGCACCTCAAGGACACTGTACAATTCATCAATTCTAGGATATTAAATCCATGTAATAATATAAATAAATAAAAAAATTAAATAAGAATCAAGGATACATCAAGGTATCCACGTTAGAAATTACACAGGTATATTGTAATTCCTACTTTAAATATTTTTTATGCTTTTTGTATGCATGATTCATGAATCGAGTAATGACAGTTTGCTCTTGATCTTTCCTGGGAAATCCAAACATTTCTATGACAATAGGTGTAACTCCTTAAAATTCAACCGTGAAGGTCACTGGTCTAGCATATTTTATTGTCTCATCGATGAATGGAGAAAGGTGATAGAGATCTTTGTTGTATTGTGTTACTGCCAAGGACTCACGAATAACAAGCAGTCCACCTACTAATTGTATTGTAAGGACCATTGTTATTTGTACGATACAGTTATATTATCAGAATGATATTGTATGACTCACAAAAGACGTGCTCTGAAAAAATAAACTATTTCCCAGATCATTAATACTGCACACCTACATAAATTATATAAGTATCAAGTACTATCTTGTCAATTTTCTTACTGGGTAGGCAGAAAGAACTGAGTTCTACAAACTCCTCTTCTTCATAGACGTTTTACAATGTCTTGTAAAACTTTATAATTAAACCTATTTTTTTTACATATGCACATACCTACATACTATCACGCTGTTTCCCTCGTGGAAAAGACAAAAAGGATCGAGCGCCACTTCCTCCTATCTTTCCATACACCTTTCCTTTCCATCACTGTCGTACAATTTCTTATGCATGTTCTTCTATTCAATATGCTCAATACGTGTCCGTCCTGTAGGATCTGGTTTTTAGATATTGCCATTTGATTCTCGAATGGGAACATCTCCGAGCGCCATTCCTCTCAGCCAAATATATTTCCTTAACCATTTTGTCCTCATTCATTCTTTCCACATGCCCATACCATCGAAACTATCATCTATATTCATATTTACATTCATCTTGGTTATTATTAGTTTTTTTTCTCCTCCGATAGCCCATATTTCAATACTATTATTACAAGTTTTTTAAGACTCATTCTGTTTCTCTCGTGGATTCACTCATAATTGAGGGTTTTGATCTCCTGATTAATATAAAGCTCCTAAACTATCACATTCTATCTTCAGCACTATACTGCAATGCTTTGTATGCTGAGGGAGCCATGGACTGTTTTACTCAGTCCTTCCATCTCATTTTATTTTCTCAAGGTCTCTGATTTGGTGTGGTTCCTGACACAATTATTTATTTTTCACGGTGTCATTTCCCTACGTTTTTTACATGACAAAATAATTGGAGAAATTTTGCTTACAGATTGATTGATGAAGACTCTTCTGAGTTCTTCTAGTTTCTAGTGTGTAAACAAAATCGTTCAAATAATGTCTAAAAAATCCGAGAAACTTCTTAATTGTCTGAGATGTCGTCATCGAGTTACCGAATACTTTTTCAATTTGCATAAATAAATTAAAACTTAAGGACATTTGATAGGACACCTTCAATAATTTATCAACACGAAATGATTAAAATATAATATGCACTGCATTATGCACATATTATAGTAATAATAATACATTCTTCATAACTTACGTTTGTTAAAAAAAGGTGTGTAAAAATTACGTACCAGTACCTAGAGTTGAACAAATTTATGACGATATTCCACAGAATTCGGTGACAGAGAGTGTGAGTTAATGCTCGATACTCAAGGGTGTAATATTAATATTAATAATTTTCAATAAGAGTAACAATTGTAATCATAATTTTAACATGTTGGATTGTAGTAGTAATTTATATGAAGATATTATAAAGTAATTCGATGAATAAAGAATTATGCAGATGTATAATTTTAACTACACTTGTTATTATTAAACTTATGACTCGACTTTTTAGTATGCAAAATATTTAATTTCGATCTTATTTATGGGCTCCTTTTAAATTATCTGTATTTTTTTAAGTGTAGTAAATCTTATGAATCGTTAAGTACCTACCTATTAAGCGGTAATTTACTTTAGATACCTACCTCTAGATAACCTAGATAATTTAAAATTTAACCAGACAATATAATATATGTAGTTAATAATATGTAGTTTTAATATAATTTAATATTTTTGGAAATATGTAATATATTTTAATATAACTTAATAAATGTACCTACCTAGTTTTTTTTTTATTTATTTGTTTTATTTATTTATTTCTTCAAATAAACACATTTAAATTCATACAGTTGGAAATATCTATATGGTAAAGTGACTTTAAAAGTTACCTTACATATCTAGTCCAGGTATTTCAGGAGTCTGCCAACAGGTATACCTAGAAAATACTGTAAAAAATCAACTATTTGTAATAAACAATTACCATGATATCGTAAATATTCTGAACGTTGTTATTTTTATATATTTTGCATGTTAGTTTTTTCATTAGAAATCTAATATTTTAGAATATTTTGAATGTTAATATTGTCAAAACCCATTGACAAACCAAAACATCGTTTAATGGGACTACATTAATTTATTTTTAAAAATGTAAAAAAAATTAATAAATGACTATTCCGAACTTAAAATAATACGCAAAAATAATCGCACCATTGATAAGAATACACTTGTCAACTGACATTGACGTCAATGTGGTTTGAAGGCTTTCATGGCGATCTTCACTATCTGGTTGTTGATTTTCGGGTTTGCCATGTCTCGATTTGTTTAGTCGACGTTTCGGTGCACTTGCTCATCCCATCTTCAGGATATGAATTATCATTCATATCCTGAAGATGAGGCCAACAAGTGCACCGAAACGTCGACTAAACAAATCGAGACATGGCAAACCCGAAAATCAACAACCTGACATTGACGTCATTTTCACTTGCTTAATACGTAACGTTAAACTTGTGTTATTGGGCTTACTGTATCCAATGGATTCCCAATAGTTATTACTTATTATGTAATTGTAATATATGCGAGTATTTTTTATTATGAGTAGGCACATATTTTTTTTACGTTTAAATTTTCTCAATATATTTGTGTTTTCAACACGCAAGTCCACAGGAATCAGAAATTTTCCTGTGAAGTCACTATTCAAATGATTTTAGTAGATTTTCTTACTTACTATATTACTATCTATTTATTAATTTACTAATATACACCTTTATAATTATATGTTTTAGTCGTATGTATGTATGTATGTACACAATATCCGCGTGTATGATTATGTATTACTGATGGGTATTTTGAAAAAATTTAATCGCTATGTTAAATTCTCATTAAGTCGATAAATATTTTACAGGCGTACATTGAACACAATGAGTCGTCATCAGGACATCTAGTAAATCTTTGCATATGGTCTCTCTGTAAGTAGGTACCTACCTAACTAACTACCTATCGACATGACATGCTTGCATTTAATACATGGAAGGCTCGTGATGTGAAAAACAAAATTTACAAAATATAAACACTACATGACTTATCTGCTTGGTGTCCCTTTCAGGCAAATTACAATGAAAGAACAAGGAGCTGTGATGTTTCCCATGAGGATTAGTTCGACAGAACCAAGTAGCGTAACCAAACAAGAAAGGCAGACCCCACCACCATGTGGGACTAATAATTGCCCAAGGAGAAGAAGAAGAATAATGAAAGACAAAAGATAAATAAAAAAAACACAGGAATTTAGAACCAAATATCCTTAAACCATGCAATATGTTTTTGGCTTGAAGGTGAAACTTTTTTGAAGCGAATTCGGGACTTCTGAATTGAAAGTCCAAGACTTCCAACTTGTTTGTTTTTCGATAGAAAAATTGTGTGCTCATTGTTCACAAAAATAACTTAAAACTTATGATGCTATCAATCTGTTCGGATGCATTAAATTTTATTTAGGTTAGATGGAATAGATCGCACCTTTGCAATTAACTTGTTGCCAGTAAATTGATTGTATTTTATTAATATTAATACCTTCTATGGAATTGTTAGTAATCAATGCACTGTAGGTAAAAAAATTAAAAATAAATAAATAAATTTAAACAGGAGGCAAATACTTTTTGACAAAATATTGTGACAATTTTCTTCTTATCATCAAGTGTGGGCATATAGATGTCGTGCTATTGATGAAAAATCATGATCAAAATGGCTCAAAACATAAACCATCTCACGATAATTTGACTCAATTTTTTTGATAGTGTTTATTTCTATTAAAAAATACAGTTAATTTTTCACTTCAATTTTTTGAGAAACCTCAAGTACTTTCGTCAATAGGTATATATAGATTGACATTATCCTTGAACCTTGAAGAGTTCTCTCTTGAAAATGTCAATCGATATATACTGACGAAAGTACTCGAGGTTTCTCAAAATATTAAGTGAAATTAACTGTGTTTGTTAATGAAATAAATATTATCATCAGTATGATTTTACACTCTGTAAACGTACATACTCTAGAATAATCTTATTTTTGATTAATTATCACTCTACTGCACTGTGAAAATCACAAGCTATTTTTAAATGAATCCGAGGCAACTGACCTAAGAGAGTGAGAGAGTGAGCGACCAAGTGCTTATTTACGTACTTACCTATCATGTAATGGTATTAGTAGTAATACCTACTGTGTGCGTGTATGTGTGTGTTAATAAAATAATATTATTAATCTGTGAGATATTTACGATGTTCGATGTGTGCATTCTAAGCTGAAAACATTACTACTTTATGAATGCGCACATGCATCACCTATATAACGTAAGTTGTAATATTGTAAAACTTCTAGATTATACACCCGGTATTTAAAAATATGATAATAATTTTTTAACGTATATCTTAGGATCATGTACATTGTTCTTCTACAGGAGGATTCAGACAAATACAAAAAAACGTTAACTGTATATTTTTGTTGAAAATTTTTGGAGGAACGGAGAACATTATAAAAACAAATGTTTTCTTCCTGTATCACATTTGTTTTTAATTTCATTATAGAATTCTACTACCTAAACACCGAAACAGTGAACAAATATTTTTGAAAAATCTCTTATACATTAATAATGCTATCTGCTTTATATTTATATTAGCATAGCATATTTTTTTGTGATAATTGTAAGAGTTCAAACGCATCGTAAAATATTCATATTTTAAGGTTTTAAGAATTGTTTTCGAAAATTAAAAATAATTTAAATAGTCCACCATTAAATAAGCGCTTTTGTCTGAAATTCTAAATTCACTGAGCTACCCTAAAATAGACGAATTTGAAAAATTCTTAAAATTATTTTTTTGGTGAATTGTAATGAATGAGTATACGATAGTACCTATAAACAATCGAACATACAAACCAACTCAACTATCTATATTATATCATTTATAAACGTTAAATACATTGAATATACATAATACAATCATTTATCTATATATGAATATCGTTGAAAAAAGCTACGGTACACAGTTGAGGCGATTAATCGCTTTGAACGACTTGCGTTTTTACTGAGACAATTTGTATACTTATTGCATTTAGTTGTTTCATTGCTATCAAATATCCATGTAAACGAAAAACTATTCCTATAAAAAAAGTGCATTGGATATCGTTATTACAGATCTTTTTTTTGTTCTTAAGGGTTATGGCCCCATTACTTCTTCCAGATTCCCACGTCTATTGTTGTATTTAGGACCAAAAACACCACCATAAAATGTTTTTATGTATCACCTTCAACAAAGATTAATATATTTTTTGCATTAAACCATTTCAATATATTTTAGAGAAAATAAATTCAAATTAATTTAAATTTGCTAGAGGAAAACTCCCTTTCATTTTAAGAACCTTTAAACATACATACAATAAATATTGTGTGATTAAATAATCGCGCGATTATTTCGCCACATCTGACGATTCATTGAATGCCATTTCACGTACGTGGGATGCGAGTGATTATTAAATTGTGATTTGTTTGCGAAGTGAAATCATTCTGATAAAATTATCCATAGAAATTAATAATATACATAAATACACATTATATTATTCGCAGCAATAAGATATTTAAATATGTAATCCTGTATGTGTGTATTAATGATAATGTAATCTTTTGAAGCATCTTATGTTTTAGCCAGTTCCATAATATTATGTTTTACATCTCAATAATGTACTTGTTAACTAGCGGTGGTTACGAATGTACGTATTTACTAATTGGTAAAATGCAATTGTCATTATTTGAAGATAAGACGTTCGAAAATCATTGAAGTGTTTAATTTTTTTGGTTAGAAAAGAACATTCTGTATCTCCTCAAATTCACTTCATTTACTGATATCCGATATCCAAGATTGTTTTCAGGAGATGGAATGAACGTTACAATTTTATTTTACATTCATCATCGCCCTCAACGCTCCTCTCTGGAGCTCAAGGCAGACACCAGCATATTCTGTTGCGACTGTACGCCAATTGCGTCACCTCCTCCGACGACTCTGGTGTCGTTGTCTTGTCATAGGAACGATGTAAGAAAGGGACGCTCGGGCAGTCGGAGCCCTTGCCGACAGAAAGACAGTGCTCTTTTTGGCCAACTATCATTGGGCGTTCGTAGAACATGACTTGTTTTTAAATTCACAATGAGTAATCTTTATAATTTTACTAGAACGTTTTGATTTTCAAAATCGGTATTTTAAAAGAAAACTTCCTTATTTTAAGTTTTCTCGAATAGTTTTTTTTAGCATTTTCTTATGCTTATACTTTTCTATCTATACCATCACGGCGTCTCCCACAAGCAGTATAGTCAATGGACTAACGATATGTAATAAACATTTTGTACTGTATGTAATGAGAAATAGCACATTATTAGGATGAGTTACATATCTTATAGCTGATTTCAAAATGTTAAGTATTATTTGAATTTTCACCAACCTGCCTCCTACAGATCATTTGATTTTTTTTTCTCTTGTGTGAATTTTCTAATTCTATTCCCCTATTATAATGCCATATTCTTCAGCATCAGGGAATGCCTACATATATCTCTGTATCTCTTTTGCTTCCATCACGTTCATACAATATGCACGTAGTTCTATTGTAATATCTAGATATTTAATATGTTTTAAAATCGTAATGTAATTTTAATGGCTCCGATCATAATGTTATAACTATATACTGAACACATGAAAAAATATTGCCATCAAAGTCATTTAGAAATTATTTTAGTTTAATGATTTATTTATTCAAATTATGCACGAATCAGGACAATTGATCAGTGATTAAATAAACTTCTTAACGGTTTTATGAACGTTTGTATTAATGTACCAGTTCATATGCCCGATTATGCCGAGGTTCTACTTTTGCGTATGTTACCAGTATTGTTAAAAAGGTAAAATTATAAGGATAGAACAATTATGCACCGAAATTAAACAACAAAATGTAAGCCATCAAATTAATGAAAATAATAACAGTTTTTTTTCTACAATCAATTCAATCAGCACTTATTTGGGAAACCTTGAGAGTAGCATCTAAATGTCTCTTTGAACTCTGCCCTGAACTTCCACCACTTTCAAGAAACTTAGAGAACCGAACTGGATAAACACTTACGAATTCGCAGAAAGGAGTTTCAGCGTCGCGGGACCAACTGCCTGGAATCGATTACTGGTGGATTTAAGATAGAACCAACCTACTGCCACATTCAGGAGCAAGCTTTTTTTTCGATCCGCAACAAAAAGCCTAAGTACATAATAACAAGAATGATACACATAAATTAACAAGTTTTCAAACGAACAAACTAAAATATTGTGAGGATTGTTATTCTTTCAACATGGACATTATTTTTATAACTAGAAAACAACAATCGTGATTGTTTTTCATAGAGGCGTTAATTACTATTTATTTAATTTACATATGGCAATAATTACATATTTTTACATATTCAACACATCAATGGGTAACGTAACATTTACAATGGTGGGCAACATTCCAACGCAAAAACTAAGCGAATATCATGTTACAACAATGTTAATTTTCTTTTAAAATGTTCATTGAGTAATGCCTAACTCAATTTTTTTGATTCAACAATGATAGATAATTATTTTCAATGTAAAACTATGTATTCTATTTATTTTTTGACACAAATGGATGTCGGGAACTGGATTTTTTACTTACTAGAAGTGTAGATGTTACATATTTCCTTAAGGAAGTTCACATATGTATGTGTATCATATACAGCATACCTACCTAGTTAATACCTATTCAAATAGGTTGACTATGGATAAGTTGTGATCAATTGGAATGATTAATTTGGAGTACCTAGTTTAAAATATGTAACTATGTATTCTTTCTAAGTAAGTTGATTTTTATTTTATTTTAATAGGGTCTTTTACTTCTCAATAGAATTTTCGTGTTTAAAAGAGCTACATATTACTCAGTTATTTCACATTCTAGATAATATATTTCATTGTGAAATATAGAGTTGCATTCTCTGGATCAACTTGTATAAACAAAAGTAAATTTCTACGCTCTATAACTTTCTTAAAGAATTTTTACTGCGTATTGTAGTGGTTTGTCACTATCCGTTACAATCATCTTCTTTAATATTCTAAAAGGTGGGTTGGCGCAAAGTCTTCTATTTAATGCGATTTCGTGACAATTGAACTATTTTTTCAAACGATGTCTCTTACACTCCAACACCGTTAGCATGCATAAACGTGATGTTTGATAAAAAAAACAACTGTCATAATAATACAGTTTGCATGTATATAAATGCAGCTGGTTTACTGGCTACCACATTTATGGGATATGCTGTGATGTTATAGTATTACATTTTTATCGATATTACCACAACTGTATGACCGCACATCATACAGTACAATAATAGTTTGTTAACTAGGTAGAGGCATTTAATAGCTAACTGATAGAGTGTACGTAACATTAATTTGGAATTACCCAATGATCTAATCAGATCAGCATATTAATTATCTCATTGGTACAGATACATACAATACAATACAATTAAACATTGTACACTTCTGTAATTATTACTATCTAAACATCATACTACACATAAGTAGGTGTATAACTACATAGGTACATAGTAATATTGGCATTTTGTTTATTCATTTATTTATACATGACCTGCATATCTAATAAAAATAATTTCTATTTATCTATCTATTTTAATATACCACTATGACATATACGAAATGGGTAGCCAGCGGATTCGCTGTAAGTAATGCACCTGCAGGTCGTTCTCATACTTTATGAAATTAAACGGTAAAGTGTTATGAAACATGACCAACGTGGACCAATTTCAGCATTTTTTTAAAAGATATATGTAGTTTTACTTACTGAAATACATTTCTCATACTTTCACACTAAGCAATAGCTTGTTTCACGAAGACGGAGTGGACTGGCAGCAATATGGAAACCGGGATCTCCCGACTGAAAGTTCAAAACTTTGTTTATTATTA
This sequence comes from Athripsodes cinereus, assembly GCA_947579605.1. Taxonomy (NCBI): domain Eukaryota; kingdom Metazoa; phylum Arthropoda; class Insecta; order Trichoptera; family Leptoceridae; genus Athripsodes; species Athripsodes cinereus. The sequence continues at coordinate 19,204,785 of OX388314.1, forward strand.
TGCTACCGAATATGATTTGATAAAATTGATCTAATCCAGAAAAACGAAAACGTTCCAAAACCAAAGAACAAGAATGTATTTTATGACACATAGCTCATCGTCTATCTCCGCGAATATTAACATAATAGAAATTATTATTATTATAGTCGAGAAAAAAAACTGAAACGAGTGGTATATTTAACTCTTTTTCGATAAAAAAAATCACATACGCCTTTTTGAATATGCAGCGACGAAAAAACGGCCTAAGATTATTATAAATTCATAAACATCATTCTAAATATCAAACAATAAGCAAATTAAAGGCCGGAGTAATTTGTCCTAAATGATGATACATCTAGATTACTGACCACCTGCATGTTGAGTCAAATACTAAATCTGTCATAAATTTGTAATAAATGCTACAGCGTGATAAAAAAAACAACCTCCTTAAATTATTAATCCAATACATAAATATAAATAAGATCAATAACATTAAATTATATCTAGTAAAATTTAAAGTAAAGTATGACTTCACACTCTTGTATTGCGTCTAAAGATTTTAAAGCCCCAATAAAATCTATTTTTAATTGTTTTAATCATATGGAATTGAGTCATCTTTTTTATGTCCATCAATTTATATTATTATAGTTGCCTTACCACCATCCACGTATTGAGATATCCGGTTAGAAAGAGGTGAGCTTGTGAAATAAAATATCAATCACATTTGAAAGTTGTGATTTATAAATTATGTTACATCATTAGTACATTTCCATGAAAACTTATGTATTTATGCTATGTATTTATCGTGCCTTCTGCGTGGTTGGTTTGGTCCGTTGTTGTGGAACAAATTTCTTATATTTTCGAACTTTGGAGAATGTGGAGGTGTTCTAAGCAAAGTTGAAAACTCTATTGTTCAGGAGGTGTTATGATTTATGAATGGGCCCTTGCGGTGGTTTTTACACAAAACGGCCTACCTCAAAAAGATTGTCTAGTTCTCGTATTATTAATTGACTGAGAGACGTTTTTATGTCTTCTGGCGATATTTTCAATCATTCATCTTTTAACTTTTGTGAGCACAGCGTTTACATTTCTATTCGGAGCGATTCTGAACAGATTGGGTCAAGAATTTTGAAGATATTCGCTAATGTTTACTATCTGATATTTGAGTCATAGAACCGGTGCGTCACTCATTCAGAATTACTGTTTTTTGTGACATAAAAAAGGTGATTTGTTGTTCAATTATCTCCCTCCCTCTCTCTGTACTCATTTAGAGCATAAACTAAAAACTGTATTGGTCACAATAGATTATAATGTGTTTTCTATTTTATTCAAAAAAGAAATCGATTCCTCGAAAGACAACTATCCAATAATCAAAAAATCATAAAACATTAACAGTTGATGAAAAAAAAATGCAGAAAATAACAACCACAGTGATTTGTTCTATTAAGTGATTGACCGAGTATTGTTTTCACCTGTTATTTACGATTCTATCACTCTAGCACAGGTATGATGCCACGTACTACCAACACTAACATCTATTTTTCTCTTCACCTAATTAATTACACTCATAATTATCAAAATCCATTAGGCACTCATCCGAATCAAGATTCCAACTTACACCCACGCGATTTTATATCATTATTATTATTGTTTTTAGTGGATTAATATTATTATATTGTTGTTTGGAAAGATATATTTTTATGTGATTCGTTATTGCATTAACATTATTTGTTACGTTTCGTGACACAGTTGCAAATGTCAATAATTTAATTTTGATTTATTAAATACGCAATTTACCAATGTAGTCATGTCGTCGTATATTATTGATGTTATTATTACAATTAACCATTGTATGAGGGTATGTACAGTGATATGTTACAACTAGATTCGCAATGTCATACAAATATTCTCTATAAATGTGTACCCACCCGTCGAGGTACAATACCTGAGTAATATATATTAATTTTTTTTTTAAAGATATATCTGATTCATCTCTTTTCTTTTGTATATATTCATCTATATCTACCGGCCTTTGTCGTCTGTTATAATCCCCATTCTCATATTGTCTATCTCTTGTTATCTACAAACAATTTATATGTGTGTCGCTTTTTTTCAAACTAAAAATTGCGGCACCAAGGACCGCAACGAGATTTTATCGATGGTACATGTTTGAGATTCATATTGCAAATCTAGGTATAACATACCACTGGGTATGTATGAAAGTTTAACATACAAATCTTCCATATAAGTCCTAGAAAAGACAACGTCACCTACTTTGGTAGTGCCTCGGACGGGACATGAACCTGTAACCCATTCTTTTCGTGAAGTATGAGTTGAAACAGTTTCTTGTGTTAAATTTACGAAGTTGTGTAAGTTTGACAGCATAAGATCCTATAATTAACAATTTGCACACCGATAATCAATATTTCCAACAAAAAAAAACTTTTTCTTGTTAATTTGATTGTGAGAATTGTGACTTTACTTAATATTCTAGCGCTTTGCCTGAATAAAAAAAATTTTTTGACAGCAATAATTATTATTATTATTTATTTTCTAAGCAAATAATTACACACATTCCTTTCTAACTGCTATATCCGTTCAGAAGATGAACTATAAAATTTTAAATTACTTTTGACATTGGTATGTATCTTATTGAATTGGTATTTTTTCAAATAGACGTATAGAACGAGCTGTTATCTCGTGGCGACTAATTGATGTTTTATACGGTCGTATATTCCAAATATAACAATAACAACATTCTAACAACAAACATATTATATGCACACATTAATAAACACACAAATTTATTATGATATAATATATCATGGTGAATTTTTACGTATATTTTGAAAGTTATAATTTTTATGTGTTGAGAAATCAATATAGGTGAAATTCTTCCATAAGTTCATTCACCCACATGTATTACTTTACGGAAACATACAGACAACACTAGCTAATTCTTTTGAGTAGAAAAAATCCGGAAGAGTTTCCGGCAAAGAACACGTTTCTCACTTTTTTTTGTAAGTTTTCAAATGTCCTGTAATAGCAAGTATGCCGTGGAAGAATAAACAAATAGAAAGCCAGGTGTTCGTAAAACCTCACGTAAAAGGCATTTTCAATTCAGCGATGAGGTTTCCCACCAATCCTGAATGTCTTAATTTTTTGTTGACACGAAGAAGATAGCTTGCATTTTTATCATATGCGGCTGGTCTGCTGGCTACCCTACTAGTGGGATGCAGTGATGGTATATCAGTAGGTAGTTGTAACATTTAATTTGTTATTTCTTCTTAACTTACCTTACCTTTAGCCTGACTTCTTGTATTCAATATTGAACAAAGGCATCCCTCTTGGACTTCCATAGTTCTCTGTTGGCCACGATCTTCTTCTTGTGCAATCGCACCACTTTTTTAATGTCATTGGACTATCTTGTCCGTTTATCATCAGATATACCAGTTCATTATAAGATGTGAGTCAGAAAATTTAGCAAAAAAAAATTGTCTGGTGGAGTCGATGAAAAAGCGGATGAAGAAAGCAGAAGCCGCATACAGGATCGTGTGAGAGATGCTGCAGGAGGCACAATGTGCAAGACGTTTAGGGCGAGGTAGAGGAGCTTGTCGCGTGGTTGGGGTCGAGGTGGTCGCGATCCTCAGCGTTAAGGGCCCTACTTGAATGAGATACTAGACACATAACCTGGTTAGTTCCATATTAAATATGAATTAAAATAGAAATTTTCTACTTCATATATCAAAACACATGAAACTATAAATTTATTAAAAATCTCATAAATTATTTTATTATCACATTAGTTATCATTAAGATATTTTAATTGTGACTTGCAGGTGACAAAAACAACAAGGCAATAAGAATAAAAAAATAATAAAATTAATGTATTATATCAGTCATTAATCAAATGCAAATTATTTTATAACCTTATGAGGAAAATTATCTAATATATAAAATTCTTGTGTCACGGTGTGTGTGATCATTCTCCTCCGAAACGGCTGGACCCATTTTGATGAAATTTTGTGTGCTTATCGGGTTGGTCTGAGAATCGGTCAACATCTTTTTTCATACCCCTAAAAGTTAAAAGTGGTCCACCCCGAATATTTTTTCTTTTATCTTTTTGGAAATAAAAATATTTTTATTTTTTTATGGTGAGACATTAAAAAATACATACAGCCCTAAATTTTCGCCCGTCTAACACCAACCCATATTTTTTAATAGCGATATTAGTAATTTAGAAATAAATAATGTATATGGCAAAACAACGTTTACCGGGTCAGCTAGTATTATTATAAAAGACGAAACGTTAAATAACTCTGTCAGAGCAGAAATATACTATGTCACAAAGTGGCATTTTTCAATATGGACATTCAAAGTTTTTTCAACAAAATTTGATTAATTTATTTAGTTGACGTTTATTTTGCAAAACTTAAACTTTATATATTACCATGAAGAAAAATGCAACTCAATTTAGTTTAATTTTGTATTTAATTATATATGTAGGTATTGACCGGGTTTCGACTTATGAAGTAAAAGTCAAATTAAAACCAATTGGGTTTTCTTCCACATATAAAATAAGATTCGTTTCTCAAATGTTTGCTTACATGAAATGTTTGTCAAAAATGATTGTGAGTGATTACTTTTAGCTATAATATCTATCACATTTTTAAACGATATCATGTTAAAATGACACTATTTTTTTATGTCTAGATATCACCAAAAATAACACGAGTTTTTAAAGATAGTGCACATGCCATTAAAAAAAGGATTACGACGATTACAAATCTATGATCATTTGTCACTTTGGCCAATATTCGACATATTATAATTTCGCTCGCTTGACACAAGCATATTGCATACTGTGAGGGGTATTTTTAAAAAAAATATATAAATCAGCGATGAAACACCCCTGCAACCTGAATGTGATATTTTAAATTGCACAAGGAGGATGACTTAATTGTTCATTATGTGATGGATATAAAAAGAAAGATTTATAAGTTTTTAAATATTCAATTATTAAATTACTCAATAAAGATATCTTTTTACAATTAGGAGTATTTTTTTATTGATATAAAAACCTACACTATTTAACATTATAATAATATCAACATAAATATATTGATTAAAAAAGTTAACTAGAGGATTAGAACCATAGAAATTTTGACTAGAAATAATCTATTGGACAATATGGATTTTGACATTTACTTATAAATGTTTTCCATTCAAATTATGTCTCTCGTGACAATCTTACCAATGAAATGTAATGGGTGTACGTAATTATCATATTAGATTTTTATAACATAAATGTAGATAAATTTATTTGTGTGTCAAATCAGTTTGTTTTAGATTGATTAATATTGCCAAGTCAGAAATTTTTAATGCGATTATCTCATAAATTAGCATAGTCTTTGAAAAATAATATAATATATGAGAACATATTGTAAGAAAAAAGAGTAAAATGTCATGGTTGATGTCATATTATGATTTTCGTGAGAAAATGGGTTTCGTATTATTTGAATGTACCTTTGTTATTTTTTTACCTTTTTGTTTTAAAACACATCGTTCATACAACTAATATACTGCTTAATATCATGAACAACGAAAGAGGGATCTTTATTGACTGATTCTTTCCTATATTTTCAAGAGGAACTGATTATTTGTAATAGTTTATTTAAGGAAAAAATCTTGGATACCCCAAAATAGACCAGATTTCTCGTTTTTTCTAAAAAATTATTTATAGGTACTCAAAATTTCCTCAACGAAACAATCACATTCCATACTCAGAGATAAAGAACTTCATCTTAGGTTTACTGGAAGACATTGCCTCAAGACAATATATACGCCTTTTGTACAAATTTATTTTTTAATATATTCTAGCAAAAGAAAAGTTTTCTCATTTTTAAATAAATAGAAGATATAAATATTATATTCACAATACTGTATATGCTGCAAGCACCTGCATATACTATTTACCTACTTCAATAAAGTATTGACAAAATACGTCAATCAATAGTAACAAAAACATCTATTCATTTCCATATACAATTTTGAAAATATATATTTAGGTTGAAATGTATTTCTTTAGTTACATAGATAAAAATCTGAATTAATTATGTATATTGGTATATACAATATTGGATAAAATTTCCTTATCCATGTTGCCCGTATCACAAATCAATAAAATCGGTATTTACCCGTATATTTTATTGAATCGTTTCATTCTAAACAATATCGATTATCGAATACGATAATAAAAATAAATAATAATAATATTGATTCAGATTAAACAAATAATGTATTACGTATTTAAAATTTAAACTTATTTATGTTTATTTATACGGAATCAATTCATATATTACGTTCGTCACAAACATATGATGGAATAGGACAATTTTTGAAATGGCAAGAGGTGATTTTATTTTTAATGTGAAGTATTATAGATAACACACGGTTTAAAATAATGACATAGCACATAATCAAATTTAATATACGAACTCACATTTTCTGTATACCTAGTACCTAGTTAGAATTATGTAAATCATTTTCTGGATTGATTCTACATATAAAATTAAATATATCCTATACAAATATGTGTTTATGCAGATCAAAGATTTATATAGTAATGTATATAAATGAATAAATCAATCCTTTTTTGAATTTCTGAACAGCGCTTCGAGTGGATATAACACCAATATTATGATAGTTGTGGAACATCCGGAATTACATAGATACACAGGATCTTGAGGAAGTTGAAGATGGAGTTTGGTACGTACCCCATCCTGTGTTCTCCGATATACGGACTGTATTTTCTGTAGCGCCATAGATTGTCTTGAGTCACTTTAATTACTTAATCACTTTTCCCGTAAGATTTAAGAGTTATTGCAATTTGGGTTATTCCGCCGAAACAATAGGTTGATTTGATGTTGCCCAGTCGCGAACTGTTGGTACACTGACTATTAGTAAGTACCAAGGGGTAGGTAAATGGACAGTGACAAAAATAATAAAATTGTTACACAGGACCAAATGGATCTTTCACTCGAGGATATGATAATATGGCCTATTTGTATCTATCTGCTAGATCTAATTTCACCGTTGATGAATACTATTAATATCAGTAGTCATCAAAATAAAGAAAACAGTGTCCTATTTCATGACAATGTTTGTGACATATCGAATATTGATCTTGATGATGTCGAGTCTGTCATTATCACGCTTGTGTTCAAGATAAAGGATCTGCCCACACGAAATAATGTATCATCATGTTATACATATTATACAATATTCACTTCACCATCACAGTGATGTAGACGTTGTTACTTGCTGTACCCACTCAATCTTCTCTCAACTGAATTTATAATTAGAAATATATAAACTTATTTAAATAAGCTCAGGATTTAAATAAATGTAACACAGTATTATTATTATTATCATTGAACCAATGAAATTTTTACAAGACATAAAAATCACAACATCATCAATATTGTCTTCATTCATTATTTTTTTTAAGTATTATTTATATAATTCGAAAGAGAATGAAAGTTGTGGATATTGTCAAAGATTCTACTAGTCTCCAAACAAAACTGGATATGAGTTGGTTCTGTATATTTAGAAAAAAATGATGCCAGGTGAATGTAGAGAATCCAGAAAGAGAAGGCATTTTGCAATGTCTGTCCATCTGTCCATCTTTATGAACCATCATTGTATTTTCCAAAAGTAGATTGCTAGTAAACAAGCTGCTTCTAATGAATGTACGAAAATACAGCATTCTTCTCTCTGTGCCATAGACAATAATATTTTCAGGATGGATATCATACCTGAATCCTGAATCGAATATATTTAATAAAAGCATGGACGTTTTAGGATGAATATAAATAAATAAAACTGATTAAAAGACTTTTTCTGTCCTGTCCTGTACTTAAATAATGCATAAAAAAGTAGGTATTGAGAAAAATGATTCAAATTAATAGAATATAAACCTCAAAACTGAAGAGCAGATATTTAAAAAAAATATTGCACATTATCTATTAAATTATAGAGCAACTCAGTTTATTTTATTTTAATTTTTATACATAAAAATAGATAAATATATATATTTTCAAGATGTCTAGATCAATTAAGATTAGAGATTTTGGTCATTATTTTTTCACCTTAATTTATTAATTTAAATAATTTTCTAATTAATCGACTAATAAAGAAATCTAGACCAGTTAAACGGTATCAGTATTCTGATAATTATTAAAGCGGCTATATCTATGTAAATTAAAATATCAGATATTATTTTAAAAGTAGTTCTTTGTACTAAAATACAACTGTTTATGGCTCCTCTTTCTAAACAACTTAATTTTTTTTTTATCTAGCCATAGAAATGAATCGTTTATTGATAAAAAAAAAAGTATTGTATGCAGCAGATTACACTGATATAAAGTTGTTTTAATGACAATCATTATTTCTTTATTCAGATATTTTTATTTTCCTTATCAACTTCATGCTAATATTTCTATTCGATTAAAAAAAAATACCTACATACACATGTTCTTCTGTTGTATCTAGATAAAAACTATAGGTGAATACCATTGAAAACATGGAATCTTCTCGATAGAATTAAAATTTTAAAATTTTAAACTTTCAAGTGTCATGGAAAAGCTGGTTAAATATTCATTTGAAAGTAAGTTGTTTTATTTTAACTCCGCAGATAATCCTTATATCGTTGTTCTGCTTGTGTCTGCTTATCATTGACAGAAAGACGAAACTATATGAGACACTTCCTTAAAGATTCTTTGAAAGACGATTAAAAAATTCTGGAAGTGTCCACACGTTGTTTCTGACAAGATTAGTACTTAGAGCAATTTGGAAACAATCTAGAATTTTTTCATGTACGATAAGCTATTGTTTTTCCAAATTCAATTCATTGTTATCAAGATAAGCTTTGAAATTAATTTCACTATTAATATACCTTGAAGTATTACGTAGAGCAAATGCTCATGGAGAATTGTTCACAACAATCAAGATCCGTAAACCTTCATATTTTGGTCACATAATGAGAGGAAAAAAATACGCCATCCTAAAACTGGTCATAGAAGGGACGATTAAAGGCCGTAGATGGGTTGGAAGAAGGCGGCCTCCCTGGCTTCAGAACATTTAGGAGTGGACCGGGATAAGAGGTATGGAGGAGCTGTTTCGTGCTGTCCAGAACAGGAAGTATTTCTCCCAGGTGGTCGACAACGTCGGGGAGACCCGACAAGACACGTAGAGAAGAAGAAGATTAATATGCTAGCCCATCAGCCCCTTTTCTTCCATATTGACCTAAATCACTCACAAACGAGTGGATGACTTTGAGAAGAATGGAATGGAATAGAAAAGACGCTTTGAAATTATTTTCATAATTCGATATAAGCAACAAATAAGTGAGATAACTTTTTGAATAAATTATAATAATGATCATAAATCAGAGACACATTGTAGATACTTCTGACAATATTCAAATATTATTTGATAATTTTAATTATTTTTAAATAAGCGCATTTTCCATACTTAATTAAAAGGCGGAAATAGTAAACATGTCAACAGAATACATGAATAATATGTATTTTTAATAATTTACGTTTCACAATCAACCACATGTTTTCTAAAGATTGATAAATAAATCTTACCAAAGCTCAATAAGTACGAGATTCGACAAATTTAATCAATTAATAATATAACCACATAATTAGTTGAAGTTTTATTTTCTGATTTATATCCTGGTTTATTTTTTATCTTAATTTTAATGCTTGTATTATATTTAAAACAAAAAAAAAATATATAAAAAAAAGTTTTTTTTGTGCAATAAACATATATGTACAATTATCAATATATAAAAGTTAAAAACTATATATTCCTGCAAAATTTATTTGTCGTAGCTAATTCATATAAACATGTTAGACTTGCCTGTTTGTCTTAAAAATTAGAGATAGAGGAAGCATACATGCCTAGGAAGTATATTAATAAGTAAACAAATGTATGAACAATTGTACATTTTATTAAATATACAAAAAAAATAATTAAACATATAACTTACCAAATTAAGTAGGTATCTAGTTTAAATTTTTACTTATTTTCAATGTATATATTCTTTGATAAAAAAAATATATACGGAGAGAATTTTTAATTAAGTCAATTAATATTTACATACTTACTCGATTAAAATTTAAGTGCTTTGGTTAATGAAATTTGAAAGAGAAGATATTTTAATGAATATTTAACCCACATTTTAGTGATAATTATTAAAAATATGTGAATTTTATTAAAATATGTACAATTCTCCTACCTAGTAACGATGGCTGGAAATTGCTAGGTATAGAACAAATCTGGATTTTAAAATAATTATTTCATATTAGAATACTTAATTGAATGCTTTTAACATGTTTTTTATAAATTTGTTTTGAGATTTTAAATTAATTTTAAATAAAATAAACTATTAGCATACTAATTAATGTAATTTACAAAAAAAACATTAAAGGAATTTAGTTTTGATACGCGATAATTACAACGATATCTTTTCCATATCTTTTGATTAGTTTTCAAATAATCTAAAATATTGCTATCTATATATCCACTTTACGCTTAGGAAAATGTAGAATCTGTTAATGAAGGTTTTTTTAGAATTCGTACGTGACAATGTAGAAATCTAAATATCTTTTAATAATACGTAGAAGATAACGATTCATTATTCACGATTGAATAAAGCTTTTATAAAAAACAATTTAATATATGTACATACTATGAATATTCATGAAGTATTGTTTATCATTAATAAGCATATTATATTGAACACATTCTGGAGAATACTCATTGCTGTAGAATGTAATCAATTAGAATATTTCTCGTATTTTAGTAATGGTTTTCTTCGTATCAACATAATTCAATATTCAATGAAACTTAATTTCATATTCGCTTTAACGTTAGCAATAATAACCCCGTGATTATTACGTGAGATTTTTGTGTAAAGACTAAATTTGCACATATTTTCACTTAATTTTGCTTTGTTCACTGCTTGTAAACATAACAATATCCAAATCATAGTTCAAAATAAGAAATAAAGAGAAAATCTTTCACAAGGATTTTAACTGATGTTGTGCAGGAGAAATGAGATAAACAAGAGCATTAATTATTGTAATGTTATTGTTTTTGTAATCTGTTGATATTTTGAATGAAAAATTTGTGATTTTATTATAATTATATAATGAAAAGTATTGGCCGTTTATATGATTAAATAAATAAATAAACGATGTAAGAACTCCTTACAGGTAATATTGTTTTCTTATGAATACGATCTATTCGAATCAATTTTGTACCAAGCTGGATATAGGTCTCTTCAAAACTTTTCCACACTTTCCTATCTCGAGCAACACGATATCACTGTTCTCCCATCATCTGGACTATATCGTCAACCCATCTTTTTTGGGGTCTTCCTACGCTTCTTTTGTCCTCCCACGGCCTCCATTTAAGAATTCTGGAAGTCCATCTGCCATACTCTCGTCTAACCACATGACCAGCCTATTGCCATTTCAGCTTGGAGACTTAATCGACAACCTCAACGATTTTTGTCTTCTGTCGGATGGTTTCCATCCTAACAATAATACTAAAACTGATATCGTTGTCAACGAAACGACAATATTATTGTAAAAAAGATTAGAAATCTTATTGCAAAAACAGTGCTGTTTTGGCCAACTTACATTGAAGTTACTCACAAATTGTGAGCTCACAATATGACGCAACCAGGACAACCAACTTCAAAAGGTTAGCTGTTATACATAATTGTAGTTCTCTTAAGCGCATTAAAAAAAGAACAATTTGATTATCTATGTTTAGAACTTGTAGTAATTTAAATATATTACGGTGTCAGTTAAAAGATATATTTAAGATGTAATGCAATATTTGTATGAAATAACAATGATATCTCTTTAAAACATCTCTCTAATAATATCTCTTTAATAAATTGATAAGAATATAGGTGTATTACATCTGTATTTCATTATAAAATTATGAAAATATTTATTCTTAATTAGGCAGGAAGCAGGTTCTTCGGTAATAAATATGTATCTACGGTAATTATTGCAAGTAGGTACAACGACATACATACGTAAGTACCCGAATAGAAATATTTTATCGATTTTATTATAATTTATATTATTTTGCTGATGATTTTAATTGCATTATTTCGTATTTAATATTAGACTTACATCCGCTACATTATGATTGTTTCATGCAACAATGTATTAAACCCCAAAATAGAAAAGAATTTGTGTATTTAACTCCTATAGGATGGACAGCAGGGTTACTTTTGACAAAACTAAACACGATCTTAATCTAGTCTTGATCTTGATCATACGACGCACGAAGGGACTATGGTCAAAAACACCGCGCTACCGCTAACGCGCGATCGGTTTGCGTGTATTTTTGGCCAATAGTCACTTCGTGCGTCGTATGATCAAGATCAAGACTAGATTAAGATCGTGTTTAGTTTTGTCAAGAGTAGCCCTGCAGGTGTATGGCACATTGTATAGTAGAACATGCATGAGGAATTTTTTGATTGTAACAAAAACGAAAAGTGCTTGCAAAGATATGAGAAAATAGTGCTCAACTCTTTTTGCCTACTCCGCAAGGGAAGCTGCGTTATGGTTATGATGACTAATTGAAATGGTTTAAAACAACACTTACTTAAAAATATAAAAGAAGTTCGTTGAATCACACAGCTTGATATAATAATATTCAATATTTTTCTGTCCATTATCTCAATTTAAGGTAAGTGTGGCTTAGGAAAACCTAAAAATACTTTAAGTCCCCGGCAGTAATAGGTTTCCCACTTTTTCATGTAAGATTTCGAATGATCAACATATTCAATTCAGCGATGAGGTATGACGCTCATCACGAACGTCTATAACCTTTATTGTAACAAAGAGTATAACATGTTTATTAATTACAAGCAGTTTGCCCGCTAGATATCCCATACGTGGGAAATATCGTGGTGGTATGAATGGATCCATGAATTTGACTTAAGACATTGTTGTATAACACTATCCATATAATATTACAAAATATGCTTATAGGTATATTTTAAGATGTATATAGATGGATATATAGGCACATATTACATTGTTAGTAAACTTGTTAAGATTGATTTAGTTTGGTAATAAACCAAATTCCATGGAGGCAATAAAATATAATACTTTATCCAATAGGTAGGTACCTATTCAGATTAAACAATATTAATTTAGTACCAAGTATGGGTAGGATTAAATATCGATTCTTAACTTCAGTGGTAAGGGAACTTTATTGCAATTCTTTTTACTTTTTTTACATACCTAATACAACATGTCCCATAAGTAGAATAGCCAGCGAACTCACTGCATATAACGTGTGTAAGAAACACTGATTAACATTATGACGAAAGAAGAGAGTCTTCCTACTTTTATTTTGCCTCTTTTATGGCTTTAGAGGATTATTTGTTTCATTATCTTTTCATCTAGAGGAGCTTAATGCTAAAGACGATTGGCAGTCCATTGCTCAGGATAGAAAGGCTTGGAGATCTATTGTTTCGGAGGCAAAGGTCATACAAGGGCTGTTCGGCCATCGGAAGTAAGTATTATCTTTTCAGTTTGCCCTCCAGTTACCTAATTTACGTCAAAATTAATTATATAATTTTGAATAAGAATAATTTCTTTAATTCTATGTGTTCCGTTAATTTTTGTGTATTCTCCATATTAGATGAATTAAACGTTTATAGTTCTAAATAGAAACTTTTTATTTTATTGTTACCTATTTCTTTATTTATTTATTCATAGCCAGTCACATACTTCAGACAGTACATTCAAATAAATACATAAAAAAACAACAATATCACAAGAAAACAATGCATTGCCCAATTTTGAAACATGTAATAAACATTCAAGCGGTTCTCTCCATGACAACAAAAAATCTAAACATTGTGGATGGGTGGCAAACCTCATCGCTTAATTTAAAATCTGAAATGTCTTTATATTTTCGAACATCTACTATTTACATAACAGTCGAAAACTTATTGAAAAGAATGGGAGATAAATATCATTTTCTGGATGGTAGGTTCAAATCATAAATTTAAATAACAAATTTTGTTATATCATTACAAATTGCAAGTAGTTATACATTTGAATATCTAAATAATAGATATATGGTCATATAATTTTAGTAAGTCCATTAATTAAGTGCTCATAGGTAGGCACTTGATTTATAAACCAATCTGAATAAGTACTAGGCATTTCTCCCAGGTGTTTGTTGAACAAACCTGTGTTGTCCTAGGTAGATAATACCTAGCTAATAGTAATATATTGCCGCTCTAAGTAGTAATTTTATAATGTACTTATAAACGATATATGCATATAATAATCTGTTTGTTAATACATGTTTATATTTCATCTACGGAAACCTTTATTATACAAGTAATAGGAAAACTATTTCGTCATTTAAAAACAATCTGAATAGGTACTAGGCATTTCTCCCAGGTGTTTGTTGAACAAACCTGTGTTGTCCTAGGTAGATAGTATCTAGCTAATAGTAATATATTGCCGCTCTAAGTAGTAATTTTATAATTTACTTATAAACGATATATGGATATAATAATCTGTTTGTTAATACATGTTTATATGTCATCTACGGAAACCTTTATTATACAAGTACCTAATAGGAAAATTATTTACTTATTTTTAAATAAAATCATGCATTTTTAAGTATACGTACCTGCTGTTTTTTTTACTTGTTCCTTTCTCCTGTGCCTTTTTTTTAATATTCCTCTCGAGACAGCAAAGGATGAAAGAAAGTTTCATTCATGGTGATTTTGAATCATTTGACATTCTTTTGATTTGACAGGGGGTTAGTATTGAAACACCACACTTGCCTAGCGGGTTGGTAAGTTTTATAATCAGCCGCCCCATCAAACATGGAAATATTTTGAAGAAGCATATTGAAGAGGATGAAGGCTAGCAGAAGTAGTATGTATCATTTGAGTCACGTTTTCACCATTACACTAAAAGCAATGTTTCAATTTTATAGTAAAAATGTACAAATAAATCACAATATTTCGCTAAAATATTGAGATTTTGATTTCGTTATGCAACATATCAATTGTTGTTTAAACTTTAAACTTAAACTTGTATGAAGTTTAAAATTTGTTTTTTTAAAAATCATTACAGTAAGTAAACAATTAATCTGCTTTGTAAAATTGATCTCAAATATTATTCATCAAAGCACAACAATATGTGATATTAAAAGTTTCAATTATTCACGAAGATAATCAAAAGAATTATTATTTTTATTAGGTATGATAAAAGTAATTATTATGATCCAATTTGAATATTTTTTGACACATTCTTTATCATTCCTCAAAGGTATTACAAAATAGTATATTATTTGACTATAATATGTATTGATGATGTAAAGAATTCTATTCCATCTTTTAAGGCCATCCACTCGTTTGCGAGTGATCAAGGAAAAGAAGGGTGTAAAACTAGTTATAATATAAATGTATCTTTGTTTAATATAATGTTGTAGTTTAAGTGTTGGAATAGTCAAGTAAGTATAAGTAATATGTATTATGAAGATATTTTAATATCCGAATAATATAAACAATAAATTAAACAATATAATGACCACGTTCCGGACGTGTGGCGATAATTAATGCCCCTTTCGATGTAGTCTTAATCTATAATAATAATAAAAATAAAATTTTATTTAAATGTAAAGTTAATGATTGTAAATACTTATGTAGTCTTCGATAAAACTATTTTAATGCCTTTTAGAGCATCGGAAAATGGTTCTTCCGACCAAAAGGGCTTTGAAGTCTTGTATGACCCTACATGAATTTAATTTCTGAAGCAGATGATCCCCAAATCATTTTAATTTTTTTATGTCGGTTTCTGAGAAATGTAATTCTTTTAGATTCCAAGAAATATTATTTATTAATTTATTTTATTCTTCACTCTACATTGGCAACAATATTTCAAATCACAACAAAGTATCAAAAAAATATCAGTTATACAATTCAATGCACAGAAGGCTTGTGTATCGCTAAAATGCGATGTCTTCCAACTAACCCTAAATACGAATCATGTTTCTCGAACTTGGTCTTCTTTATTACAATTATGAATTCGTTGGCATGGAAAACTACTTCTGTAGGTACTTATCACTAGAAATAATAGAAATACATACATACATATCATCACGCCGCTTCCCTCGCGGGGTAGGCAGAAAGGATCGAGCGCCACTTCCTTCTATCCTTGCATACATCTTTCGCTTCCGTCTCTGTCGTCATACAATTCCTCATACATGCTCTCCTGTTCAATGTTTATATTTATATGTCTTTCATCTGTTGTGTTCCATGTAAATAAATAAATAAAAATGTGCTCAACACGTGACCGTCATGTAGGATTTGATTTAAGTGATCTTGCCATTTGATACTCGGACGTCCACGTCTCCACGCACCATTCCTCTCAGCCAAATATATCTTCTTGGTCATTCTGTCCCCATTCATTCTTTCCACGTGCCCAAACCATCTTAACTTATTCAAATTCATCCTTTTTACTACACCAACTTTCATTCCACATTCCTTTCGTATATCACTATAATAGAAATAGATACATAATAATTACGATTACGTCATAAACATTCAAATACCACCACTGACATCTTCCCCTACTCATCTCTTCAATACCTGCACCCACCTTTAAACAATATGGTTATCGATGCCTGCAAGTAACCTTTTAAAAATTTCATTAAACTCTCACCTTAATTATTTTCTGTATTAAAATTTTGTTTTTGTCATTAGTTATACATAAATAATTATTGCTGAACATGAAATTTCAATAAGTATATCAAACAAGTGAAAGTAAGTTGTGTTTTTATTTATTCTTATTTTAAAATTAATTCTTATTGGAGCGTTGAGGGCGAGATGATGATGATGATGATTTTAAAATCTAAATATAACAGAGTTTCTTCCAAGTTGCTCGACATAAGCCTTTTATTTTAAAAGGATGGGTTTTCAGATGATTTATAAATAAAAGGTTCATTGTGATACCAATGACAGTGCGCTATCAGAATGTTAAGAATATCATGGAAAAATGTAACTCGATTGAAGCAAAATCCCTCCTGAATGTAAATCCCCCCTAAAGTAAGAAAAAAATATAAATCATAACTTCCCACACTTTTCATGATGATGATGAATTCATTTTTCTATTTGTTCCAGAATCTGATAATATAATAGTCATAGGAAGGTTATATAGCCTTGTACAGCTTGTAAGTTGAGGACCAGGAAAGCCGAACGATAAATGATAATGAGATAAAGACGAGGCTAAAAAGAAGAAGAAGATTAAAGGTTATGAATAAAGTGAATAATGAAAAACATTGAAAAATATTTCAGAAAAAATTGAAACAATAATGAACTTATATTTTGGATAACCTTATTATTTCTTTATTATGGAGGTGTTCAAGACGGGGTTAAACACCTTATTGTTCGGGAGTTGTTATGATTCTTGAATGGGCCCTTGCGGTGGTTTTTCCACAAAACGGCGCATCATATATAAGTTGTCTAGTTATTATTATTATCTCAATTCAAACGCATTTGGTTTTCAAGAATTCAAAACCCCCTTAAATATTTGCAATTAAAATAATTTATTATATATATAATGAGTTACAATCCATTGGATTGGTCTGCAACGAGTTTTGACTTATTTCTCCACTCCTCCCTATTCTCAGCCAGTCTCTTCAACTCCATATATGAGCCACAGCTCATGTCCCTCTTCAGTTGGTCCATATAGGCGTCTCTCGGTCGACCTCTGCCATTTGTGCCTTCGGTCCTGCCCTCTGCGATTGCGATGAGCAGTCCTGGGTGCCTGATGTTGTGGCCAATCCAATTAGCTCGTTGTTGGCAGATTCTTTTAAGGAGTTGCCTTTTTTCGCCAACCCTGGTTAACACTTCTTCGTTTTCGACGTGTTCCGACCAATGAATCTTCAGCATGCGTCTATAACACCACATTTCAAATGCCGCTAACCGTCCGCTTTCCCTCTTACTGATGGTCCACGTCTCGCATCCATATAGCAGAATGCTCCACACAAAGGCTTTAGTGAGATTCTTCCTCACGCTTAGATCAATATTAGGGGATTCTAATATTTTGGATTTTTTGTTAAAGGCAATTCGTGCCTGGTTTATTCTGCTCACAATTTCTGATTTGGAGCGTCCGTCCTGGTTTATTCTGCTGCCCAAGTACACGAATTCTCTTACTTGTTTGATGCTCACTCCATTTATGGCAATGTTCGCAGTCGCTTCCTCCCTTCCAACGACCATACATTTTGTTTTATCTTTATTTATTTTCATGTTGTACTTTGACAACAGTATACTTTCCATTTTTCCTAAGGCTTCGTTCAGCTCCATCTCGGAGTCTGCGAGCAGTGCTATGTCGTCAGCATATCTAATCATGTCAACCTTTTTCCCATTTATTTTTACTCCTGTCCAATTCTTCATTTCTTCTCTGAGTTCATCAATAGCTTGCTGTATATAGCAGTTAAAGAGTGCTGGCGACATTGAGCATCCCTGTCTTACACCTTGTTCTACTCTCGCTTCTGCGCAGCTCTCTCCGCTTTTAATTACAGCCATTTCATTCTTGTATAGGCTCCAGATTGCTCTTCTGTCCTTATAGCTCATTCCTATCTGGTTTAGAGTCTTAAAAAGTTGTTCCCATTCTACTTTATCGAATGCTTTTTCTAGGTCGATGAATGCTACATACGTGTTTCTATTCACTGTTATTCTCTTTTCAAGAACAAGTCTTAGACTCAGAATTGCATCTCTTGTACCTGTCTCTTTGCGGAATCCAAATTGATCTTCTGAAAGTGTTTCGTTTATTTTATTTTCCGCCCTTTTCATTATAATGTTGGTGAGTATCTTAGAAGCGTGTGATATCATGCTTAATGTTCTGTGTTGTTCGCACTTTGTCGTGCCTGTTTTCTTAGGTAGCGCTCGTATCAGACATTTGGCGAAGTCCTCAGGTATCTCTCCTGTGTTATATATTTTGCAGACAAGCTTATACAAAGTGTCAAGCATGCCGCTTCCTGCGCATTTAAGCAGCTCTGATGGAATTAGGTCAATACCTGGTGCTTTGCCGTCTTTCAATTTTGATAAGGCATTATCAAATTCACTTCTTAGGATATCATCTCCATTATTTTCTTTGTCATATTCTGTTTCCAGTGCTTTACTTTCCTCAAGTATGTTCTTTCCTTTGTAAAGTTGTTCTAGGTATTCTTTCCACCTTTTGACGATCAATTCATCCTCAAACAGAAGTTTGCCGTTTTGATCTTGGATAGCACATCGTGGCTGTGTCTTATCATTGAAAAAATTCTTGACTTCAGAATATGCAGTTTCAAATTTTCTTTGTTTTATATTTCTGTTGATATTCCTGCATTTTTCTTGCAGATAGCATTCCTTTCTTAATTTGGACTCCCTGTTGATTTTGTTTCTCAAGATTTTATATTCCTTTTTTCCTTCTTCTGTTCTCGAGTTCTTTAACCTCCTTCTTTCTTCAATCATTTCTAATATATCGTCCGTAATCCATTCTTTCCTAGCTTGCGGCTTTCCTTTCTCTATTACCTCGTCTGCCGCTGTGGTTATTTTCTCTTTGATTTTCTCCCATACTCTGTTTACACTTTCATTGTTCTCAAAATCGCAAACCTTAGTTTTTTCGTCGTATTTTTCTTTTACTTCTTTTGTTTTTAAAAGCTTTAAGTCCCATCTTTTTTTGGTTCTCTTCTCGAGCCTTTTGAATTTCAGTATGGTTTCCGCCACAACCATATTATGGTCGCTATCAATGTCCGGGCCTGCATAGCTCCTGCAATCTTTAATTTGGTTTCTATACCGTTGCCGCGTTAAAATATAGTCAATCTGCGACCGGAATCTGTCTCCGGGAGATTTCCACGTATATCGATGTCTATAGTGGTGTTGGAACCACGTGTTAGCTATAACCATTTTATTTTTGGCACAAAATTCAATTAGACGGTTGCCTCTATCGTTTCTAATGCCCAGCCCATACGCTCCTACGACTGATCCCTCTCTTTCTTCCCCAACTACTGCGTTCCAGTCTCCCATTACAATCACATTTTCCTCAGCTTTTGTGTCATCTAGCAATTTCTGGATGTTTTCGTATATACTCTCAATTTCTTCGTCGCTATGGCTAGATGTTGGCATGTAAACCTGAATGAGTATTGTATCTACGGGTCTGGTGTCTAGCTTGACTAAAATAATTCTACCTCCATACTGTACATACCCCTTTACTCTCCTCCCCAAATCCTTACTTAACATGATTCCTACCCCCCCTTGCCCCGGTTTCCCTTCTATACTACCGCTATGGATCAGTCGAAACTCTCCCGTCCACATATCTCCAGGATTAGGCCATCTCATTTCAGAGATTCCTAACGCGCTTAATTTCATTTTCTTCATCTCTTCTTTTAGGTTGTCAAGCTTACTGTTCTGCAGCAAAGTTCTGACGTTCCAGGTGGCGTATCTTCCTTGTGTGCTGTTTCTGTTGGTTTGTTTTCTTCTCACATCCTCTTCTTTCTCGTGTGTACTCTGCATAATGACAAGATCTAGAGCAGACCCCACCCGGAGAGCCGAACGGGGGTCTATTTTACCTCCGGAAGATTTTACTAAAGATCTTATCATTTTCATAATTCGTTGGTACTTTGGGATGCTGCTAGAGCCTTTAATGTGGTAGCTTCCCTTGCATTCCACATCCTCATGCCGTTGACCTCGTAGGTTCCTCCGCTTTGAGAAGATTTTAGCTCCTCCGGGCAAGAGAGTGCCCTTTCCAACATCTTCCGTTAAGAAGGGTTGGTTGTTAGCTTATACCGACCAACAATCGGTCCCTGTCTACTACGTCGTTTCTTTTGACGTTGCCCGCCTCCTAATATATGGAGGAGTAGAGCAGGAGTTTCCTTTCACAGAGTCTGAGACAGAGCCTGAGAATTTATTATATACATTGATTTAACAACAAAGTTTATGCAAATTTTCTTTAATTTACATTCAAGATTAATTTTAATTTCACAATTCTAATCTTTGAGATTAAGATTTATATAATCAACGAAACATTTATACAGGTGTGTATGTATGTATGAACGTTGCGTATAATTTACAAGCAATTTGTACCAAACATTGTAATATTTATCACCTAATTAAATATTAATATCTTCAGTATTCAATAATACTATTTATTTACATTTCTAACAAACAGTTGTAAATTAAATTTCAAAATATAATCATTATTTAATTATATGTATAAAAGCATTTTAACACGGATGTTACAAGTACAATTTTTATTGATGTATATTTTATTTTTTACATATTTCTTTATAGTTTTTTTCTTATATAACATTGATTAGGAATTTATTACTCACAATCAAATGGTGTATTAAATATACTAATTTGATAATTTGCGTCGTTAATGGTATCAATAAAATTGGTAATATAAAAATATATATAAAATTATTTTTCAAAGTATCAAAATCCTGTTGAGGACTTAGCATTTTTATTCTTGTTGGATTTTGTTTCTCGAGCAAATTTAATTTTAATTTTTAATACCTCCAAACTTTAAGACGTATTAAAAATTAAAATTTTATATCCACATCCTTTTAGTAGAGTACTTCTAAAAATTATTTCAATTGGTTTGATAATGGTTTACCTGAGGGACGACGCCCACCAGGATGACCCCAAAACGATGGAAAAGGACAGCTGGGTCTCCACATCGCAAGAGGACCCTCCTGCAAGAACAGACCTTTTGGTCTAATAAAAGATTAAGAAGAAGAAGTTTGACAATAAGATAGTTATAACGAATTTTACGTAGTGTTTTTTTATTTATCTTATTGGATTACAGCTTTCTCTCATTAATCTGTCAAAAGCTCGTAATTTTAATAAATTTTATCCACCAAGATACGTAATAGGGCAGCTGGTCTTCATTAAAAAAAAAACGATCCATAAATCAACCGTAAGGACTCTAGAATAAAATGGCTATTTCACTTGTAATTGTAAGTTTCCAAGTGTCCTGTAAAAGACAGGTATTCGTTAAATATTTGTCATTTTTTATACCATTTTGATTTATTTTTTTAATATCTTGACCAAATTTTTTTTGACAATTATGTACTTTTTTTATCAATTTAACCTGATAATGATACACTGTATGTTAAACTATCATTTTTTATTAATCTAATTGTTTGTGTCTTTTTTAAAATGATCGAATCTTTCTATACATGTATTGTATGTATACAGGGGTTTAACATGTAAAGGGCTTTGGCCGTGAATATAATAATATATTAAATAAAAATAAAATAAATAAAATATATTAAATTTTACATATTCAATTCAGCGATGAGGTATGCCACCTATCTTGAATGTATTATTATAATATTATTATATCACGGAGAGGACAACCTGTAGACAAATGTTCATTATAATATGCAGTTATTCCTTAGGCTACCCCCCTTTTCAAAGATACCATGATGATAATTATGGTATCTTTGAAAAGGGTATCTATGGTATCTTTGAAATAATTATTCAACAGTCTACCTGCATGTTTGAAGGATGCTAGGAGTCTTAAAATTTTCAAAAGAAGAATTAAAAGATACGCAAGGACATTAAAACTCAACACTGACAATAGACACCTGTAACTTGACCAAAATTTCCTATATGTTTAAAAAACTGTTTCCTCTCATACCAGTGGCTCAACTACTGACTAAGGAAATTACAAAAAAAAATACCATTGCATTCTAATATAATATTTGTCTACTATATAATATTGTTGTATTGTTGTTTTATTATTGAATAAATAATAATAATAATAAAAAAATAATAATAATAGAAAGACTAGAATTTAAAAGTTTTGATTTCAAAACTAGCATAGTTCCGTTCGGTAACATAATGATAACAGTTATTCTTATATTAAAATATAAATTATTATTTGGCATTATTATCAACAAAAACATTTCAATCATTAGATGTCAGTGTAATGTTGCCACCCAAGTGTATTTAATAGAAAATCATTGGAGTCTATTAAAAAAAAATGCAAAGAATGAATCACATATCGTTGAAATAATTCTAGATTAGACTTTAATATATGCAATACTTAGAAAAACAAATTTATCACTTCGTTCATAGAGATGGTACGTACTTTATGTTATAAATTATTAGTACCAGCTGATTATTCGGAGCCTTCGGTGCTTTAAGATAATTATTGAGTGCACGTTAGTACTTGGTACCTACTTCCTTTGCGTTCTGAAAAAATTAAAACCTGCAATACAATGAATCTCTTACTAGCCTTTCCAATCCTTTGCAGTAGATAAATAAGGCAGTATAAATAAAATGTGAAATTTGTAGTTTTATCAATATGAAAATAAGAAAAGTGTTTGTTAACGTAATATGATTGTGGTATTCAATTGACGACGAATTTACGTCTAAAAATTACGACTTCATAGGACATTATCCCAATTTTGCATACGCCTTGTTATGAAAATAAAAAAATGGAAGAAAATGCATAATACCTACATAATATGTCCCTTTTCACTAGACGTTTTAAAATATATATTCTATGGCAATAAGTAGTGATGTGAGAAGAGAAAGTTCTCCAAAGAAATTTCCCGAGAACGAGAAATTTCTCCGAGAATTTTTCCTCTGATGGAAGAGAAATTTCTCTTCAAAATTTTTCTTAGCGGTATAATGACCTTTCGCCCAGTACACTTTCCAGCCAACCTGATTGATCCAAAAATTTGTGGGGCTGATCAAGGCCCAAATCAGAGGTTATTTAAACTTTTTTCCATGTACGTACCTACCTGCAGTTTTTTCTTACTTAAATATGGGCATGTGGGGTGTCAAACGTCAAGATTTTTCATCAGTTATTAGTACTTTTTTCTATGTAGGTACCTAACATTTTATTGTTTCCATGATTAATTGTAGCCATATTGGTGATAAATTGTCTCAACATTTGTGCATTGTTATTGATTTATTGAATTATGTATTTATTATTATTGGTACTGTTAAATAAAAAAAAAAAAACTCCGAAAAGTCTCTGCTTTGAGAAATTTACCGAGAAATTTCTCGAAAAATTATTTCTTGAGAATTCCACAACACTAGCAATAAGGATAAAGGAGATACAACATTAATAATTTCTTAAAAATATTTTTATATATTTAAGTTTTCACGCTCACACATATGTACGAGTATGTAAAAACTGTATAGTGGAATATTTCAATTAAAATATTTTACATATCAAGATATCAGCAACAGGTATAATATGTAAAGCAAAGGTAATATATAGCATGTTCATTTATAACTAAAATAAAAAGAATATTAGACTTTTCTCTTAACAATAGTTATGGAGGGAATATAAGAGTCTCTTCCAACTCAGTCCCTCAATGCTGAGGATCGTGACCACCATGACCCCAACCAAGCGACAAGCTCCTCCACCGTGCCCTGTCCTCCGCCTGCCTAAACGCCTCATACACTGTATCTTCTGCAGTATCTCAGCAATAGAAGAGTAGAAATAGTCTAGTAATAGAAATTCAAAGAAAAGTGTAACTATGTCCAAAAATTGGGCCTAATTGTTTGGAAAATTAGTACAAGACAGGCTCGAATAGCATCATCTTCTTCTTTATGTGTCTCCCCCCCCCCTCCCGATGTTGACGATCGCCTGAGAGAAATATTTTCTGTTCTAGGTAGCACGAAAAAGCTCCTCCGCACCTTCCAACAGCATCATCAACCTCATAAAAACTAGACAAAGATAATGTGACATTTGTGTATAAATAAGTGACAAAATTATATTATAGGTATTTTATTAAAAACTTCTTTAAATAATGACTACAAAATTGGTTAAACCCTTGCTTTAAAATGATATAATGTACCTAGTTTACAGAATTAATAGTTGTTTAACTATGAAAATAAATTTAAAAAAAAAACTCTTAAACGACTAAAATTTGAAAATATAGAAAAGTAAGTAATCCTGCAAAGAATCTTCACTGTCAATCGAGTGAAAACATCTTAGACATAAAGGACTAGTTTTTTTTGTAACCATCCTGTATCTCGTTTTGTAAATTGTGTTAAAATTATATTAAAATTATTATTCTTATAATATTATTTAATAATTTTATATATTGTAAAGTATAATATGTAAATAAATAAATTAATCTATCCATGTGTAGGTATATGTATGTAAGTATGTGTGTGTTGATAATCATAATAATAATATGGACATATGCCACACACAAACTCATTATAGCACCTCTAGCACACACCTTTTTAACTCGACTAATATTCGTGAAGGAGTGGTCAAGTTTTCAAAAGTTTAATTTTGTTTATCTAATTTAAAAACGTCAATGTGAATAATGTTTTCATTTCCTTCGTTTTAGGTAATATTTACGACAGAGGCATTTATTATCATCTTTTTCATTAAAAATAATACATCTTAATTATTAATGTTAAACTAACAGAATCAGAAACCGAAACACAGTGTTGATATAAATACAAATATAAATGGAATGATATTAATGAAAAAAAAGAAATACGTAAGACCTGCGATATTGTCAGATGTGGCAGGAAAGAAGATGCTTCTGGCGCAACCACGTAAAAGAATGAGCGGTGATAGACTACCTCAAGTAACCGCAAATAACGAGCCAACAGGAACTTGTCAACCTCAAAGATCTGCAAAGAGACGAAGAGATAATTGGAGGTATGTGCCCAGGAGATCTCGATGCCATAGGAAACATCTACAGATATATTAAAAGAGGAGGAAGAAGAGTATTAAACTTTCAATCGTTAATTTAAAAACAATATTTTTTATTTGCTCTGACTGTTTTGGACTTCATCTCTCCGTTGCTGAATGTAGTTTTCTCCAGAACTTTTTATGTTTATGAATCTTTATCTGCAAGAACTAGATCCTAATAACCAATATATGTCAATGGTTCAGAAAGTGCATCACATCGCTGTTCAGGGGTGCAGTGGAAACAAGGTAAAAATAACCCTGATAATCATCAATCTTCAAAAGAAGATGAAAAACCACGAATTCTATGTTTTGTTTTATAATATTATTTTTCTAAAAATATTACACACGTTGGTCACATCTGAAACACAGTCATAAATTAAAACACTTAAAATCACTTCTATACTCTGTTTCATTCATAAACGTCAAAATATACGACCATTATCATATTGAATAGTGGCCCTCTGTTGTGAGGAAACGTGAATGATATAGTATAGTATAATAATATACGTTTATATATCTACCATTACACGAAACACCTATGGCACACTACTTACTGATAATATAGACCCGTACCTACCTATTATTATAGCCGATACAGGTCCTCCATATTCCATAATATTACGTCTTGTAAGGAGAACAGTGGTGATACCTGTTATAGGTGACGGGACAGCTTCAGGTATCCGGTGTGATATCATATTATGAATTTAAGCGGTAGTTAATTTAATTCCTCTTTAGTAACATTATTCTTATATAAGTTCTAGAATGAAAATATACTGCCTTGTTCAATACATCGACTTTTGAGGAGTAACTTTCAAAATAAATTAGTAAATGTTTTGTTCAATTCAATAATCGTCTGATAAGTAACTTCAACCAAGTCACTCAATCTAGCAGTGAGAAATGCTATTAAAAAAAAACACCCACAATTTATTAGTCTTGAAATCGATAATCTTTCGTACATGGGATATAAAGAAAAGTGGGTAAAAGAGACAAAAAGATGCTTTCTCCAGAGTATTCGGCATAGTTCAAAATCTTAATAAGAAAGGATTTAAAAGTACATGTATATCTAATGATATTCCCATTGTAATAATATTATATAATAAGTACCTACATATATAAAATCTTTTCAAAAAGTGTTAAGATACTAAATATCGACACTATACTGTATATTACTATATTATATTACTATATTACGTACTGCATATTGCCCATTAGACATTCAGAATGGGCGGGATACCTTATGTTTTCAATATGACTGCGTTTGAAAGGATTGTTGTATTGCATCGAACTATTTGTGATTTTTTTGTATATGTTTAATGGCCTTGTGCCGTATATGTTATTATAAATAAATAAATAAAATAAAATAATTGTAGAGGTGACGCTCTTACCTTTGACGCGATCCCGGATTTTTTTCACGATCATGGCAACATGAAGAATGGCTTTTTTTTCAAATTGACCTGAATCTGGGTGTAACATGTAGGTATAAATTATGTTTATTGTATTGCATAAATATCTATTGTCGCCTTAGTTCCCATAATACAAGATCCATGTTTATCAATTATGTAATGTTAATTCATTTATTTTCAATACATTTTTTAGACAATCAGGACTGGTGAAGAACTAAATCGCTGAATTACAATTTTTGTCCAAATTGACTGCTGCGACGCGTTACCTTATGGAATCAAACCTTGATGTATTCTTCATTTTATTCTATTAATTCCTATAGCTACTACAAGCTTTATACCATAGTGCTCCATAAACCAGTTTCTAATAAGAGCTAGGAATTATATTATAATATTAAATATTATATTATTATACATTTTATTATTAGGTATATGTAATTTTAATGATAATATTCATTCACATATCCGGCGTGGCTAGTATACAATAAGAAGAATTTATTGGCGACGTAATCCGGACCGATCTAAATAATGTATATTCTATCTACCTATTTATCAAGGGCGTACCCAGTGAGGAGAAAAGTGGGACAGTTACCTCCTCTACTAAAATCTCAACAATAGTGGACAAAATTAGTATCAAAGTATAGAAAATTGCTGCAAGAGGCGAGCTAGACAATAGGACATGGAAAAACTTGTGTAGGGAACTGTCGTTAGAATAGGGAACGATGAGATTTCCTACAGGATGAAACCGGAGCGTGTTACTATATTGCAGCGCAGACCATGCCACAATTGTTGGAGTGTCTGTTGTGCCCTGTCCCATGCACTATGAAGGTTATTTTTGACGCATCTTCTCATTCTGTGCGTTTCACGCAGTACTGAGATCAGTTTGATTGATTTTCTGGGTTTTGACACGAAAATTAAATAATAATACCTACTATGAAACATCAATATAATTATGTGATGATCAATATTAGTATGGAACATCAATAAGTAAGACTGAAGTCAGACTGAATATAGGGAAAGTGGTTGGTTCAAAAATCAATGAAAAGATCAGGAACTTTTTCAACTTTCTATACCTAATTGAAAATGTGACGAGGATGTGATGGGAAGTGGAAGGGGGTTAGAATTTTGAAATGTTAAGTATTTCTGTGAGTATCAAAAAATCTTGAGAAAACCGAGAGCATAAACCACAAACAAAGATCAGTTTTGCAATTATATTTTTACTTAGCTATGCCCCCCCCCAAAACTGCACAAAACATTGTGGGTACGCCCTTGCTAGTTAAATTAAAGTTTGTACCAACATTATTTATAATATTCATTTTGAAAAGAATTAATTTTATAACTTATAAAATAGACTACCAACTATTACAACAACTTCTACAGAGTCTACTGCTCAAGTGTTGCTATATATTTTATTTCATTAATTATCAATTTGATTATTATTCAAATCACATTTTATAATAAATTGTAATCATACATACTACATTGAAGCTCGTTTCCGGATGATTCCTTTTAATATTTTTATCCATTACTTTTTTCTTTTTTTGTATGTTATTAATCTATATTTTGATCAAAATGTCTCTTACAAAGTGTATGAAAAAACATTTAGGTAGACGCCCTTCTTTATTTTCAATTGTCTGTATTTTTTAAAGTGTTACAAGTAAAAAATGCACTATGCATACCAATTTCATTTACTATATCTATAATTTATCGATAGTTTACGTCAAATATTCACACTCACTTTTCAAGTGTTTCATCGACCTATACTTATCTAAAATTTGTAATTAAATAAATAAGTTTTATTTCAACTACATTATTTTAATTCAAATTTACACATAACTAATGCAAATTGCAAATGTGACATAATTTAATCTGTATGTGTTAATTTTTGACAATTATAATATAGGATATATCTGGTAGGTATCTGGTAGTAGAGTGAGCTTTACTGTGTACCTATGACATAAATTAACAAAAACAATTAATTATTTTTTTACTAACACTCTTTGATTGTCATTTCAAAGTCCCAACTATTTACATTTGTGTGTCAGTGATATTAAATTTACACGTCTCATAGTTTTATACAAGAATCAATTAACTATTATAAATTTCTTTATCTGTCAATCTACCTATGTATGATTTTTATTGAGTAGGTACTCGTTTAACCACTTGGGTACGTTTGCAAAATAAAACTATTCGTATGATCATGAGGCTTTTAAAGATAATTAATTTGATTATTTTTACAGTAACTATTATAGTG
Organism: Athripsodes cinereus; assembly: GCA_947579605.1. Taxonomy (NCBI): domain Eukaryota; kingdom Metazoa; phylum Arthropoda; class Insecta; order Trichoptera; family Leptoceridae; genus Athripsodes; species Athripsodes cinereus. The sequence continues at coordinate 19,234,217 of OX388314.1, forward strand.
GACAATCATGTTCAGTTATTTATAACGCATAGCTGAGAGAAATGGTGCTAGTAAACGTGGCCGTCCAAGTATAAAAATAATTGCATGACCATAGGTATATATCAGATCCTCCAGGACGGACTTGTGGTGAGCACATTGAATAGGAGAGCATGCATGAGGAATGGTATGACAGTGACGGTAGCGAAAAATTCATGCATGGATAGAAGTAAGTGGCGTTCGATACTACCTCGAAAGGGAAGCGGTGTGATGATGATGATGTTTGTGATGGTGATACCTAAAATAATTAATGCGATAGCCTTACAAATGTTACATTAATTGAATGTAAGGATATCGTCTTCGTCAAGATTTTTTATTTAATTGGAAAGGTATTTGAAAAATGGATCTGGAGTATTATTCTGTGTATTTTAAGAAACAAAAAAAAACAGAACATTTTCTTCTCGTTATCATAAGACTCTCAAATGATGCAATATTCCAAACCAAAAGCTTCAAGACCCATTCAAAGACCAGCTAAAAAAAGTCTTTGTTACAAAATCTCGAACTCAAACAATGTTCAAAAAGAATAACAATAATTAGAATCATTTCCTTTTCAGCAAAAGAGTTCGTTAAACCATCAACTGTAGGAATTTGATTGTTCAACATTCGCTCTATAATAATATACCTACAAGTATATTATGTATAATAAGAAGATATATGACCCGAATGTAATTAATTACATACCTACATGTTCTTGTAATATTAATTAAACATTGGCATTTACATAGAATTAAAAGTTATTTTAATTTAAACATACATTCCTCACGGGACAGCCATTTATTTATTTTATTTTGGCTAGCTAGTACTATATTATGTATGTATGTATATATTATTATTGTGTTTATAAATAACTGGACATAGATTAGGTATCTAGACAATAATAACATCACGATTAACCAGACAATTAATCAGCTAGTCACACCGTACTATTTTGTATTGTGTGATCAGGTAAAGCATCCATCACATTCATTCAAATATTTCATAAATACATATTTACGTCAATGGTCAACATATTGCAAAGAGTTTTGTCATTCGGCAAGTTTACAAACTAAAGCAAGGATTTATTAATAATAAAATGAAAATGTTAATTATTGTTGAAAACTTTTTCGATGGTTTACCAACTTTTATCATTTTCCTCGTTAGATTTAGACCAGCGGTCGGGGAACCGGAGTAAATTACCCTAAATGGAGATGAAATTTTTGGTGGTAACAAGAATTTTTTGCTATTTTATCGTGCTAGTATTTTTACAATTTTTTTTTATTTATTTATTTTATTACACTAATAAATTACAAATCTTATACATATTTTCATTGATGCTGCCCAACTAGGTATAACCTGTTCTAGGGCAAACATCTCACAAACATATCAATCATATAGAAACATATATTTATACAATCACATTCATAACAAGAAAAACACTGCTGTAAACCGTCCATACATGAAACAACACACAAACAAACCATTTCTCCATATAAAACCAGAAAAAAACAACATATCCCTCAACTACACACATCACAAATCCCACACCACATACTAACACATAATAATATTATACAATAATAAATATTACAATAATAATATTTTGCACTACAATATTTTGGGATAATGGTTAAAAAAGTTCACCGACCGCTGATTTAGACTTATATTACGCTAACTTTATTCCGATATTGTTGTCATAGAAAAGGGGTTATGAGAAAGAAAGCTGAATAAAACTTTCCATAAATACACACCTACATTCTGCCATATAACTTTTTATACCTATTGGAATTTGAAAATGTAAATAGTAAAACAAAAAGATTTTTTTTACTGACATAATTTCTCCATTTTGTATTCTGTATAGTTATTATTCAAAAATATTAATGAATAAAAATGAAAAATATACTGTTTAAATGGAATAAAAGTATTAGTTACTTTATAAAAAATCAAACAACAAGGTTTATCATTACTGTAATAAAATACTAAAGCATTCAACAATTGTGATTGAGGCTTTAGAGTGTCCATCAACAAGAAGTTTGTCTAATTTCGTAACACTCTCTGGGAGGTTCCGTGTACAAAAAAACGAGGTAGGTATGTCTATTTTACACATGTACAGGTATCCAAATACCTCCACATAATAAGAATGGAATATATCTATACACGTATTATCTACATACATTATGATAATAATGAATGAAATTAATTGTTCTCTCTGATTAGTAATAATGTAAAAGATACCTCTATCACCTTAACAACGAATACTTAACACTTTGAAGTGTTATTTTAATATTATGTATATCTACCTATGTGTTGGATTATTAAAATATGGATAGCGTTTTAAAATAACGTTTCAAGTCACACAACCTCAAACTGAGAAATTAATATTCTTTACAAAGCTAACATTTACGCCAAATGAATTTCTACTACTTTTCTCTGAATATTTTAAGAGCTGGGGGCCTAAAATGGCCACATTGAGCAATTCATCTATAGATGATCTATTTCCCGAATTGCCAGCAGATCCGTAGCAATTCCTCTAATTTTCGTAAAATGGTCACGATTGTACGCGATTCACTCGCAATTCATTTCATCAAATTATTCATATTTGGTAAAATTTTGCCGTTAAATCATTTTACAATTCCTAATATGATCCTATTAAGATTCATATAAAGTGGCCTTTTTAGGTCCCCAGAGCTCTTACAAATACTGATATCATTCAGACTCAACCAAAATTAATCTTTTTTTTTCGACTGACGACTCAGAGATTACCAGAAAAGCTCCTCCCTTCAGTTAATGTTAACAGTTATATTGTATGTGAGTTAAGAAATGAAAGATTAATATGCTTTACTTACTCAAAATTGTATACTTGTCCACTACTGAATATAAAGTTTAGTGACATAGGATTAGCCTGTTTTGGAAAATGCAGTTTTATACAACTCGACACAAAGGATATTTCAATATACCTACTTAGTTAAAAGAAAATATTTTCGGATTTTACACTTTCGATGGCAAACTACACAATTTATTGTTGAATGCAAAAAATATATTCTATTCTTTCAGACCATTCATTAACATTTTATTTTATAAATAAGTATCCTCATATTTCTCCATTTCTCTATCGTCATTTGCAATCAGTCATTGACGATTCTTTTTATGTCATTAAACCATCGTGCAGAAAGTATCCTATGCTTCTTTAGTCCTCGTGAGGTCTCCACTCCACTACATTACTTTGCTCATTCTGGTATTTAACTCTAGTCCATGACTGATTCAACTTTGTTACTCTTTCAATGTCGTCGAGAACTTCCGATTTTCCACGTATCTCCATGTTTTGTTTTCGATCACTTTTAACTGCTCAATACTTTTGACAAAAGAAGCATAATATCATTTTTAGATTTGAAATAGACGTCATAGCACATCTTTTATTTAGAAATCTTTTAAAATATTAATTTTTAAACTAGCAAAAGCTGTCTGATATCATTAAAAGTTTCTACTTTATAATTTTTTTTATAAACAAATTTTACTAATCAGGTTTATGTACTTTTCTTGGAATTCTAATCAAATTATAGTTTTTTCAATAATATTTTTATTATAAAAATAACAATCAACTTTTAATTAATATTGGTTGATCGATAGTTTGGTTAGACTTGAGGTTAGGTTAGATAGTTAGGTGAAATATTGCATTAGGAATATCAATAAAATTTTAACAACTCAACGTAGTAGACTCGAATTCAACATTTAAAAACTTTAACGATAGTCTCGGAGACATATTTCAATTATATTGACATGGAAAATAATTTTAAACAGATATTTGATACGAGAAGTATAATAATTATAACTTTTTATATCACACATTTGTTAAGAATATTATGTTTGAATAACCATAAAATGCTTTAATGTGATATTATCTTAATGCTTCACCGCTAAGAAACTGTGACAACTTAAAAAAAGCTCAGGAAAGATTGTCTCAAAGTACGTATGTGATTATTATTTATCTATCTTAGTTTGGGACTAGCTCGATCTGTGTTAATTGTCTATGTATGTTATGTTATGTTATCTACACCATCACACATCTGCAGGGCTACTCTTGACAAAACTAAACACGATCTTAATCTAGTCTTGATCTTGATCATACGACGCACGAAGTGACTACCACCATCACTACTACTACCACCATCACGGCATATCCCACAAGTGGGGTAGCCAACAGATCAGCTGCATGTAAGAAACATGCAAACTGTCCTCTTCGTGCCAATATAAAATCAAGACATTCAGGATGGGTGGCAAGCCTCATCGCTGAATTTAAGAAGTAAAATGTCTTAATTTTTTCGAACACCAGCCTTTTACAGGACACTCGAAAACTAAGTGAAAAACGAAATGACTATTGACTAAAAATACACGCAAACTGATCGCGCGTTAGCGGTAGCGCGGTGTTTTTGACCATAGTCCCTTCGTGCGTCGTATGATCAAGATCAAGACTAGATTAAGATTGTGTTTAGTTTTGTCAAGAGTAACCCTGCTGCTCATGCAACTCCTACTAGTAGGGTGACTCGTAAACCAACTGCATGTATAAAACATGCAAGTCGTTTTCTCCGTGGCATGAAAAGGATGTTAACTAATATGTTTATCGTGATTGTAAAATAATGTTGTTTCATCATATAACAGGGGTTTTTATTCATTTTTTCATGATACGTGACGTCATATTAACATAGGACACGTAAAATTACAACATTTGTCGCCAGTGGTGCTTGAAAATTTTTATGCAAAGGCGATATCTCTTAGCACTTAATGAAAAAATACTGTGAGTATATTTATTTATTTTATACTTCTAGCACATCATCATTCACATAAAAATATCAACAAATCAGTTTACATAAGAAAAAAATGTGATGATATGCATTGGCGAGATTATCACTACATAGTGATTTCTTGCATTGAACATTGTTTTGACAACATCATCATAAATTCACTAGGGACTCGGTCATCAATATGCTAACCTCATTTTGTAAGCAAGATTTTACTGAGAATTGAAAAAAATCACGTTACATTTCTAAGTTATACCTGTTATATTATGCGACGACAAAACTTAAATTTAGTATTTATTTAATAAAATTTTTAATTACTGATATATATTTCTCATACAATTAAATACATTATTAAAATTAAATTTGCATAAATTCTATTAACCTCTGGCATTTGAAAACATTTTTTTAATACTTAATGTAAAAATTTAGGAGTGCTAATTTTATAACGAATGTTGAATGTGTTTTGATAAAACAATTAAATCGTAAATTTAATTACACAGGTAATTTTACTGTTTTCATTCAAAGATAAAGTATCTCGTTACTCTTTATATTTTTATGGTGTATCCTGCAGTCAAATCCTGTAATCATGTAATCATCACAATCTATAGAAAAAGTCAAACCAAAATCAAAAAGTTTAAAATCATCTACATGTCAAAACCTACTTAGGCCATATTTATCGTTGTTGTTTTTACAATTAACCATTGTATGAGGTTACATAATATGTAAATTTAACACATAAAACTACCATATAAGGCTCAGAAAAGTCAACGTCACCTCATTTGGTAGTGCCCCGGACGGGACCTACTTAGGCCACTTTAATGAAATAAATAGTTAAATATTAAATCATATTATATTTGTTATTCATATATATTCATCTTTAAAAAAAAATGAGTATTTGGAGGGCAGTTTATCGCAAAGATGTGTTAATTTATCAAGACTAACACCGTTCGTTGATAGGAATTAATTTATAACAGTTCTTTAAAAAAATACGAAAGAATGCAATTGAATTGCAGTTATGTACAATAAAAATATGTAGGTATCTTTATTTTTATTCATTGTGTATTTATAAATAGCAACAAGTACCAAGACACTGTGAAATATCTTTGAATGAATGTATGTTGAAGAGTTTTGGTATTTGATTTCACGCAATAATATTACCAAACAATAATCATAATAATATAATGTACAAGATGTTGATCATTTGAACAAGCCCACACACACCTGTTGTTGTATGTATTTTTTAAACAATAAGATAATATTATGCACATTTAATACTAAAGTACTCGTTCTTGTACTAACTTAATGATTGTAAATTTACATGGTGTAATCATTACGGAACGCCCCACAATTATAACTAAATAAATATAAATTGTAAGATGATTATGTAGAGTAATGAATTTTACTAAGCTTTTATGAAGAGCTTTTAGTTTAATTTATACCTATACAAATTATGGTCATGATTCTCAGCACTGAGAGAGCAACCGCAAAGAAGAAAAAGGATGAAGATATGGCAAGATCAAGTCGACTTTTGAGACAAAAACAAAAATTCATTGGTATAAGTGTCATTATGCTGGTGATAAGAAAATTTCAAGTATATGTACAGAAGTGGCCTCATGTTTTGATTTAAAATTTTGAAGAAGAATTTTTAGAATCAATGATTATCTAAACTAAAAGAACTGAGTCTATCTACCATTTTTTATGCAATAAGGATTTGTGATAAAAAATAACACACCATGTATTTTGGATTTGCATATGTCCATCCATACATCTTGCACAAGTGGGCTAACCAGCGGACAAATTGTTTCTAATCATTTGAATACAAAAGGTTGTTATTAATTATGTTGGTGCACACAAAGATTGATAATGCCCTGATAAGTCGAGAGACGTGTCATTCACCGTTTATAATTAAAATTAAAAAGAAACATTTATCTCAATTTTCCTAAGAAGTTCTTAGTTTCATTTTCATTTTGTTTCGTTAATTTTTTTTTCAATACAAAGCTGGAATCTATTTAACTTTTGAAAATTACCCTCTTTTGACTGTGTTATCAAATGATGAAAATATCAGCTACACAGAAACATGACGTATGAAGAAATATTAATTATGCACTACTTTACGAACATTTTTGTTATGTGTGTTCATTATCATTTGTATGGTTGTGTAAGTAAACATAGTAACCATATAGGTACATTATAATATTATTATGTATATGAAGAAGCTAGGCATTGTTTACATTACTTGCACACACGACTAGCATTGTTGTTTTACCACTTATAAAGTCATCGCGCCGTGCAATTTCACTGTATGTTTATACATTGCATACAATAAACTAAGAACCGTCATAGAGAAAAGGTATTATTAGTGATGCCAAAACTGCATATTTTTCATATCCAGTACTGTGAGGGTTTCTAAGCTTAATACCTGTTAATAAAATAACGGGTACATTACTTGATACCTGTTACTGAAATAACGGGTATATTACTCGTGCCTTCCACAAATGAGATAATTTACAAAAAGTAACGGATCCATGATTGATTTTATAGTAGGTACTTAATTTTTTAAAAATATCCAACCTTTCCCTATTAAGAAAATTTCCGATCTTTATATTTTTGTACGTCATTCATAACACAATCTAATCGCTATGATGAACAAATAGATGTGCCGGTTTCAAAATGTAACGGGAATTAATAATGTCAGAAACATTTTTTTTTATCGAACCTGAGCCCGTAGACAATTTGTACTTGGCGATCGCCTACAAACGAATTTTCGTCAATAACTGCAACAATAACGCATAATTATACGGTACGTGTAGGTAGATTGTCGAAAAGTTCGCCAGTAGACGATCGCTAAGTACAAATTGTCTACGGGCTCTGGTATGTGAATCAATGAACATGATTGTAAATAGGGATATTCATAACTTATTATGAGATGATTGTTTGTAAACGGTCAGAATATTATAGAATATTAATATGTCTATCGGTTTTAAAAAGTAATGGGTACTTAAAAACGGGTAGGTACCGAATTGACATCACTACACAATTTTCTTATTACTTTTTACAAGTACGCAAGTTCTATGAACATGATTGTAAATAGGGATATTCATAACTTATTATATGATTGTTTGTATAGGGTCAGTATATTGTACTTCACGCTAATTTATACAGATGACTTCATAATTTAAATTGTATTGTTATTTTCTAGAATATTCTTAAATCATTCTATTGTCAATATATTGGTTAATCATTGAAATAAAAATATTTTCATTTAGTTATGGTTTTTACGTATTTAATACGTACCTATTGCACAATTATAAAGAAAATAAATATTATTTAATTCCGTGGAGCAGCTGGCGAAAAATTGACCTCCCACTCTTTTCCGTAAGTTTTTTAGTGTCCTGTAAATGGCGTATGTTTGAAAAATAAATATATTTTACATCTTAATTCAGCGATGAGGTTTTGCGAGAGGAATTGCGCTCATCCTGAATGTCTAAATTTTTTGTTGACACGAAGAGTATAGATCGTCCATATTTAAGTATATCATCACGACACATCCCGCAAGTGTGGAAGTTAGCAAACTATCTACACGTCAACATACAAGTTGTCTTCTCCATGTTAATAAAATTTGAAACACTCAGATAGGATCGCATACCTTATCGCTGAATTGAATAATATATATACAAAATATTTAAACAAAAATAATTAGATTACAATATGGTAGGTATATACCTACAAATAATTTGCACAATGGGCGACTTTATCGCAGAGACGCGATATCTTCCAACTAACCCAATAAAATAAATTAAAAGACAATCTGAAAACAGTGATAAAAGTAAAAATAATAATAAAATATACTATATATTTCGAACACTCAAAACTGGAAGTACTCGAAAATAGACACTCGAAAACTTACATAAAAGAGTGGGAAGTCTTTCTACAGCATTATTTTTATAAATGGACAATGTTGTACACAGCAGGGATCTTCGTATTAATAAAATCATTGTGTAATTAAAACTCCTTGTTGGTACCTACCTATCTATAAAATAAATTTTATTACTGGTGACAATAATAATAATAGGTATGTAGTTATTGCTTATATAGTAAAACATTTAATATCTTATTAAATAAACATAAAACTTACATTTCTCGTGTGAACCCTAACGCAATTAAACTGTGCTGGATAAGAATATTTTGAATTTTGTTTATGGTCTCTCAGATTTCTCAATTCTGTATACAATATAATTATTTGATACATGATGTTTTGTATGTTTGAAAGGGCTCTACTACAACTTCCCATATTTTTCAGATGCAAGCGCATCATTTTATTCGTAGAGAGACGTCAGACTTTTTCTGAATCAGATAATAGTTTTCATTAAATTGTACCCGCAACCCATCCTTTTTGCGGGGTGTGCTTTGTAAAATTAAGCTACCAGGAGACATTTCAAAGTATTCTAACTACCCTTGAAAGTGTCCAGCATGCGGTTTCCATACTAGATATATCTGAACAATACCTACACGTGTAGCTATGTGGAAGAATTTTGAGGCATGCGGCATGTCTCTTGGTAGTTTAATTGGATAAATTACACTTCACGAAAAGGATGGGTTGTGGGTTCAGGTCCCGTTCAGGGCACTTCTAAATAAGGTAATATTTTCTAAGTCTTAGAGATAATAATAATAAACGGAGAGTATTTAAAGCGCCATCTTTGTGCCATAGCACCACGAGGACGCTGTACATGATAATGTTTTATCTTCAACAAAGTTGTCTGTGTCAAGAATTTAAATTTAAATACAATAACATTATGACACATAATCTCAGATACATAATAATATGTATCCGCGTCAGAGATAAAAATAAAATAATGCAATATACACAACAGTCACAGTTCATAAAAAAGTTTGAAGAAGTAGGTCTTGAGGTCCCTCCTAAATGGTAGTTACATGTGATAAATTTACACATGTGACTTCAGACAAATGTCGATTGCTAAAATAACATCGATATACCATACCGTTAAAAAATCATCTACAAATAATATTGAAATGATGAACATATACCTAATATATTTACAACATTAATGATCTGTTGTAATATAAAAATGAACTCAGAAGTTCGACGACGTCTTTCTCGGTAATATCTTTAGAATAGAAGAAAACTTTTGATTTTATTTTATTTTGCACTTATCCACCAAGCACTGATGTATTTTTTTACATTTTATTTTCTTTTGCAAACATACAGTTTAAACATAATAAGTTAAATACAGGTAGGTAGGTAAATAAATTTAAACTAGAAAATCTTGTAAATGACACGAAAAACAAATATTATACACAAAAAAACCCGTAAAGCACACGTAATCAATCAACTCCAATCAAGAATAGTTGTGTATATATTTCAATGATTTGTTAACTAAATTTTTTAGTCGAACGTTAGATTAAGAACTCGTGAAATTCTGTGTTCTGTTGACTGCATTATCGACACTAGATGATTCGAATCCGGACAGCGCTGGGTAGTACACGAGGATATTTTGTGAAAAGGTTTTATTTAGTGATCATTAATGACAGGTTAGCACCTCAAATAATAAAAGCTAAACGATATATATAAAAAATTACGTGATGTAATGCATAATATGTAGGTAAGTACACCTATATAAGTAGGTACATATATGAATTCAATTAATAATTAATAGGGCTGTTGTCAAGATACCTTTAGATTTTTTAATTAGATTTTCCACTTAAAGAGGTGCAAAGGTTGAAATTAAATGATCATATATCTACATTTGATTACATTTGTAATATCACATATTATACGTTATCAGTGGCGTGCCCATCTTACATGCAAATGGTTGTGATTGTTTCAAAATTATATACAATAATGATGAGACGTGAATTATCTCAAAATCCTACACAAAATTGATAAGATTCAAATTATCACAAATATCTGTACCGACTTGAAAATTTTGTGATTGGTTACTAGAATTTAAAATATACGATTTTTTTTTTAAATCGCTCATATTAAATTTTGTAAAATGCAAAAGAAGCTGCTTTAATAAATCTAGTCCCGCCACTGATGCACATTTACTTTCTAGAGGTGAATAAATAGTGATTTGACCGGATAATGGTCATCTAGCGAGATTTTAGACCATTCCTATAACTGAATATCATGTCACCGATTATCTGGTCCGTGGAGCATCCGGCAAAGAATTGATCTCATACACTTTTCAATAAGTGTTCAGGTGCCCTGTAAAAATAGTATTCGAAAAAATATACATATTTCACATCTTTAATTTCCTCCAAGTGTAGCCAGCAGACCAACCACATGCAACAAACATGCAAGCTGTTTTTCTGTGCCAACAAAAAATAAAGACATTCTGGATGGGTGGCAAATATCAATGCTGAATTAAAGATGTAAAATATCTACATATATTTTTTAGTAATTATCTAACCACTGCCATAACGTCTTGTAAGATGATGATGATGATTGTGGATGATTTTATTTTATTTATGACGCCGTTTTACAGTCTCTAGACCGTCTCAAGGGCGCCAGTGAAGAGTTCAGTTTTTGATTTGCCTCTGAAGCTAGTGACCGTCTGACCATCTCTCAGCAGCACCGGTAGGCGATTCCACATAACTGGTCCAACAACACCAAAGGCCCTCTCGTAGAAGTTGGACTTACCGGCTCTAAGAGGCATTGAAGAGAAACCCACCTACACCTGGATATCTCAGGAGTCGTAAACTCCTATTTATCCGCACATACAAAGCAAAGTTGTCCTCACGGGCAGGCCTGAAGAGCCAACCGGCCAAAACCGCCATCGTGGGAATATTTTATACTCTCTTTGAATTTCCCTTTTAGGAGGCAGGTATTCCGTAAAATTTCACATATTACGTATACCTATGTCAGTCTTATCTATCTAAAGACTATCCGGTATTTCCGGTACTAATATCCGTTTCATATCCAACACTAATTAATTTCACTGATTTTAATAACGATTGATATAAACTCATTTTTATCATAGTATTTAATATTCAACTTGATAATACATACCTACTTAATTATGAATATTAATATTATATATAAGAGTTAAATTAAATTTACATATTAATGATTAGAATGACATTCTTTCATTATTGTTGTTGTTAAATTTTTATATTTCTAGAAATCATTTTAATTCTTATCGATTAAGTAACAGGAACCGTTGTGTTAATGTGTTTTAAAAACACTCTTTCAAATTTTTTTCAATTAAAAATCATTTCTATAAAAAAAGATACTTTTTTAACACAGCCAGTTTGTAGATAAAGTCTCAACGAGTCAAATTTTCAAATTGGATTATCCAAGATTTAATTTTCGCTACCAATCTTCTCCATCTTCACAACTCAATAGATATATATTGCTTCATGCTTAATGTGATGGTGAGATAAAGCATAAATATTTGTTGTGCTCAGGTACTTATTTACGTCCTTAATATTCTCTGCGCTCCTGATTTTTTTTTTAATTTATATTTATTTTAATGTTATATTTTCATTATGCAAATCTTCATTTCGCATAAAAACATTTAAACAGTTTATTAATAAAACAAGATATAACTATACATATTTATTTCACTTTTGACTATATAAATTTTGCGAGCTGGCTTTCAAGAGCTTCCGCTCTCGTCATCAGGCAAAAGTAAAGTTTTTTGCACTTTACTTTTTTTGCCTGACGATGTATAATAATCGATGTTTAGTGTATGATATATCTTATTTCATTAATAAATTATTGATATAAGCTCCCACCAAGAACCGTCGGTCGATAAATTAAACTTTATAGTTTAAAATGTTTCCACGATACTGTTTTTGCCTTTCAGACCGGCTACATAGTCTATCCATGAGAACAATATTTTTTTGTCTCGCAAATGCAAATTAAGTCTCCCGATTCCTTAGTTATAAGCATTTGTGTTGGATGTCTTCAATGTCTCCAATTTCAGGGTGTATGAGGGCATATTTTAGTTTTTATGTAATCTATTTTCACCTCTGGTCTGTTTTTTACTGCTTGTTTAAAATGATTTTCATTCAATCGTCAGAATAACAGTTAGTAAATACATACACATAAAAATCATCAACTGATAAAGGAAAGCATTATCGAATGTATAATTAATAGGTAAATTGTACCTAGAAGTATGGTCGTGAAAATTCCTGCATAAATATCTTGCCATTGATAATATTATTTAAATTTAATATGCCTACATTCTGTACAATATAATATAATGTTTGTTTTCGCTATTATGTGAACACAATAGTTCCATATTTGGTTTAATTCATGCAAAAAGCGTGTTGCTAGAATGCTCATTCATAAATTCCATTAACATGGAAATTATAATTATCTTACTATACAAAGTTTGTTAATAGAAATTCTCTAATTTAAAATGGTTACTTTAATTGATTGGAAAAATATTTTAATTGAAATTATACAGAGATTTATATTTTATATCAAATCCCTAACCCTATATATTAAAGACATTATTTGTAATGAAAAAAAATCATTGTGATAAATTATGATTCACCTTAAAGGAACATAGATCTCACGTATGTAGTGACATACATAATGAATTAATCAATTAACAGAATAATATATCATTACCATAATGAAATAATATTATGATTGTTAAGATAGAAGAAATATTAAGATTGTCCTTTCTCAGAATTAATATCATTAGAAGGAGAATATATTATTTAAGTAGCATTATACACTTAACCAAACTAATATTATTTATTTACTAAGTGTGATATTAGAAATACACATAGATAGATAGATATCTATTATTATAATAATAATATTTGTTATGTTATTTTTTTGTGTGTGTCCCGTTCAATCGTATTAATTAACTCCATAGGATTAAGGGTTGTTTATTGGCACCATTCATCCCTGTTATCCGTTATTTGTCCAAGCATCCCCCACCCTCCACACATTATATCAAATACAGAGGTGGATCTAAGTAAAACAACAAGATATACATTGTATAATGAAAGAAAGGTTTTTTCAAATATTATGTTTAATTACTATTGAATTCTTTCATTGTCAGTTGAGATAATTTGACTAATAACAAATTTATTGTACTTAAAATTCAGATTGATCCTTTAATTATTTGTTAAAAATATAATAATAAAAATAACACTTTATTGATCAGAAAAAAAATCATAAGCAATTTATTGGCGAGCTTATTGCCTGGAGGCAATATCTTCCTGCTAACCAAAATAATGTGTGAAATTATGACAATGTGTATTTAATACTAAATGTGAACTGTAACTAATACTAAATGTTGACAATGTGTAATTAATACTAAATAATGACAATGTGTAATTATAAGAAACAGCAGAAAAAGCTAAAATAAAAGTAAATATACAGCAATTATTCGAGATCTTTTCCATCTATCACTATTGTCGTGTCATGAGTTTCGTCGATTTCAATATTTTATGCTCTTTATCAAATTTTGGTTTACATAAATGACTTCTTGGTCGAAATTTTTTCTCTTTACTTTCTTTAAATAGTTTAAAAATTATTATTATATAAAATAAATAGTAAAGCAGTATGATTTTTTTTGATAATAAATAATTTACGCTATAATAACACAATATTTTTCTCTAATTATTAATAAGTAAAGAGTATACCTTTCCCCGAGCTTAGTATTGATGGAACCGAACAATAATGTACTGATATCTTTTATAATACAATTTCTTTATTAGTTGGAACCAGACCAAATTGTCTGAAGATATTTAATATTGCTGGATGCTGCTACATACATACCAACTAATACAACTAACTAATACTAAAACTATCTACTAATAATAATATTAATACGGCTACTTAATAATATCACATCACAACTTTCTATATACAAACACAGCAGTCGAACCAAAATACTTGCAGTCACTTAATTTCAAGTAGTTACGAAATATTCTCCAATACAATTTTATTGGAAAAAATAAACTTAGATATACATAATAAGTCTTGTAAGACCAAGCAGACCAGTGACCACCTGAATGTCCACAATTGCCAGGGACCTGAGGGAGACAGAGTTGCATTCGGAGAATACAGGGAACCGGAAAACTTGGAAGATGAGGACTAGGAGAGCCGACCCTGAATAAATGGGATAAAGGCGAGGGCGAAGAAGAAGTATAAGTTTTGTGATCATTATTATCATACACTTACATTTCGATGTTACTCTCGGATACTCACGATGGAAATAAGCAACCTTGAATCAAGACGATTAAGTGGAAACTAAATCACCTCTTTCCAAGACTGGGGTAAGTAAATCAATTATCACTATGAATCGTTACACTATGAAAGAGTGACGAAGTCATTGTAGGAGACAAACAACACCATTTTCTACGACAGTATTCCAATATTCTCAAAATATGATTGAGTCAGGACCATCGTTTTACCCGTATCTGTTTCCCTTACGTTACGCACATGAATAAATAAATAAACATTTCGTTACTTTGCGATCGTTCACATTTTCATGAACATTATTTAATTCTCTAATCAATTACCTTAAAGCTAAAATCGTTTTTTTTTTATTTCTAAAAATAGGCTACCAACAATGCCACCTAGAGGAGAAAGTACAAACTAAAATAAGAAAAATAGTTATGTCTATTCATTAGTACAAATTATTATAAAGCGGCGTTAGAGCAGAACAATGGGAGAATGGTCTGATGGTGAATAGAGAATGGACGCTGAGTGAGGCAGACTTTTAGGGGACGGTATGGGGTCAGGTGGGTAGAGGTTTTATCAAAAATATTAATTGCATTCGACGCCAATGATAAACAACGAGGTTAGACGAAAGTTTTCATTAAAAGTTTTGCCAATTTCGTGAAAGGAAATAATACAGAAGAGTTTTTATTATTTTTGTATTTTAACTGTGCAATGTATGTGATTCTAATTGAAGATTTATTTTGAGCAAATGAGTTACATTGTTGTGACTGTGAACCTATCCAAAGTATAAATACTTGGGCTTATAAAATATTCAAGTTTTTTTTTCAATATCTGTTCTTTTATTGTTTAAGCATTCCTTTCATGGACACAGTTTAGAAAAAAAGCTGTCTACATTCAGAATGTTGACGGCTTATTTCGTAAATAACGTCACCTTTCTCTATGAAATTTAAAACGCTGCGATACCATTGTCAATGGAAGGTGTTCAGACAATCAGAAATCTTTAATACAGAAAAGTCGCGCTTTTTTAAATAACAATCTATCATTCGACATATAAAAAAATGTTAGAAATACCATTGATACCGTGTCACATAAACTACATATTATATTGTCATTTCATTTTACCATATAGTAACACAACATTGATTTACAAACCACCATTAATTATTAAAGAGTGATCTTAATTATTATGACCCGTATGTAAATGAGGACAATTAACCTTTTGTGCTTAATAAACCACTCACTAACTAATATACAGACAGTTACTACTTACTAAAGTACAAAGTAACTATTAGTAAGTAGGTACCTACAGTAAATATCTATCGTCAGTAATAATAATTAATCAAATATCAGTTATGAAAGATAATAATAATAATATTAATTAACAAGGAACTTAACAACTATGTATATGTAATTACTATTATTATTGTTGTGTTTAATTAATATTTAATTAAGGACAATAACGTCATTCATTATTAATACTAATTAATTATTGTTCTATCAATCAATTAGTAAAACAATATTTGTGTGAGGGTGTGTTGAGTGTATTTTTATTTACTTGTACCTACATTTCGAAGATTTTATTACCTTGATATTTTGAACGAAAGGAAGAAAATTTTGATTGATCTTGATTGTTATTGTTTCTTTTTGAGTCAGAAAAATGACCAGCTACAAAACATCAGCACACTCCTGTAAATAAAAAAGCAAAAAGTTTAATTAATAATTATTAAAGTGATTTAGTTAGAACACTGAAATTTTCACTGTATAAATTTTATTTTGAGAGGCCTTTCGGACTTAGTCCATCTTCAGTGAGTTCAGGCAAAAATGATCGAGCGCCACTTCCTTCTATCCATGCATACATCTTTCGCTTCCGTCACTGTCATACAATTCCATGTCATGTATGCTCTCCTATTCAATGTGCTCAACACGTGACCGTCCTGTAGGATTTGATTTGCTAAAAATAATGCCTGCCCAATGACCCGCCCGTGAGGACAATTTTGGTTTGAATGTGCGGATAAATAGGAGTCTATGACTCCTGAAATATCCGGGTGTGAGGTGGGTCTCTCTTCAATGCTAAAAATAATATTTGTACAGTGAAAGTTACAGTGTTTTAACTAAATTATTATATTAATAAAAATGAACTTTCATAAGGTTTCCACTGAAAAAATAGAATACTTATATAAAAAGTTTAACCTGTAGTAAATGAGTCAGATTTAATTCGTCCAAAAATTCTTTGGAAAAGGTTGAGATCTCATTTTAAAAATGAAAAAAAAGAAGATATTTCTGAACTATTTATTTCATGACCACAGTCAACATAAGGAACTTCATTTCCTCACATCAACATATAAACAAGAACCAACACCTTCATAAGTATAATAAATAGCAATACACAAACCCTTCGTAAGGTTGACTCGGCTACCCTATGTTCGTATGTAGGCATGTATAATATATACTCTAAAAACAGACAATATTGTAGCATGTAGGTAAACATCAACGTATTATCATGCTAGTACACCCTGTAATCCAAAGTTTTCTTAATCTCACTTATTAACAGGGTGACAAGAATGCCACTGATCAAAAAAAGTCTAGTCATGCCAAATCATTTCACTAGTTAATGAAATTTTTCTGGAGGTTTTGTGTAGATTTGGATCATGTTTAATCCTTGACTAAGCTTATAAACAGAATGTCATCATCATGTATCATCCGACCTGATCAGGAGAATCCAGTAATTTAAATCAAATCGTCCGTATTTTTATAACATGTCAATAATCATTATTGGGATCAAAAGTAATCTGAAATCATTGTGGTTTCTTTTTTAGAAATGCTTTGGGGTGTAAAATTGGCCTATACCTACGATACAGAGATTAACCAAAAATATTACGCCTGCAATAGGGACCATCTATGTTTCTTGTTTTGTTTTTATTGTTTTTCATGTATATTTGATGTGCTTGTTGATGTATGTTTGGTTTCAATAAATAATTAAATAAATGATTCATTTAACAAAGTAAATTGAATATTTGCATCCAATTTTATTTTTTTTATTTATTTATTTTATTCTTCACTGTACATTGTTTACAATAATACAAATTAACATAGAACATATCATTTATACATCATTTATACAATTCAATGTAGGTACAGAGGGCGAGTTTATCACTAAAATGCGTTTTTTTATGTATTTTTTGTGTTTTGTGTGTTTTTGTGTAATACAAAAAAAATATGTATTAATTGTGCTTATAAATAAGCTAAAAATCCGTTTGTAACTCCTGTTTTGTATGTAGTTTCATTGAACTCAATTCAAAGAAAAGCGATAAAGGGATATTATTGCATATTATTAATCACTCAAGCTAAAATGCATGAATTAGTTTCATATCGCCGTGTAATTTCTTACTACTACCACCACTACATACATACATAGTATTATATCTGACGTCGATTGGCTTAGGCGTCGCGTGTTCGCCACAAATACAAGCTCACTCATACATGCAAGGATGCGATCAGCTGTTCACCAATACACGTCTACAAAACCACAATCGTATGTGATATTATAGGCGTTCGGACGCCACAAATTCATACACAAGCATCGCACATTCACATATGAAGTCTGGAAAAACTGTAAAGGACGAATCACACAATTAGTTTTAATAACTGAAACTGCATTAATTAAAAGTCTTGTTAAATTTTCATTTGATCATAGGTTCAACTTCTAGTTGAAATGGTATCTTGTCTACAAGAAGAAGTATGTTGTTGACTTAAGGAATTAAGCATTCAAGTATACTTATCCTAAGAATTAGGTTTTTCTGTTTTAAGTTATCGAGCCTTTTGATGAAAATAAATTGTAACCAATCCATTTAATCAATGGTATTCTAAATCACTTCTTTCCTGTTAGTTTTCGAGTGTCTTGTAAAAGGCAGGTGTTCGAAAAGTAAAGAAATTTTACATCTTGTATTTAGCAATGAGGTTTGGTACTCATCCTGATTTTTTGGCACGGAGAGGACAGCTTGCATGTTAATTACATGCAGCTGGTTCGCTGGCTACCCCACTTGTGGGATATGCCGTGATAGCATAATATTGCATAGTATGAGATATTAAACAATTTAATTTCAGCGATGAAGTATAGGACACATCCTTTGTTTTCGTGGTACGGAAAGGACTACTTGCATGTATATAGATGATATTTCCCAACTGACTACCACACTTGTAGTATAGGTATTCCGTGATGGTATAAATGGTTCTTATTTCGTTAGTAGCGATATGAACAGACTGTGATGCATCCATACATAGATTCCATGTAACATTTCGTGATATTGTGTGTTGTAAGTGTGGACGGTACAAATGTTATTTAGTTATGGGGGTAAAGTAAATACGCGTACAAACACCAAAATACTTGATCTGTAGGGAAGCGAAAGACGGACGCCGGGAATGTCTGTTCGCAAACATTCACCTTCAACTAATTAAACTTAATTAAAAGCACTCAATCAAATTATTGCACATTAAAATCAATGAACGAATAATTTTCCAACGAATTTAAAATTAGAATATAACAAAGAAATCACACGTTGGTGTGAAATGTTACGATTGTTATTTTTTGTGCTGTAAACACTGTGTACGTTTGACAGGAGTTGTCACTTCACGTATACTCGACTGTTTTGTTTTTGTGCCTTATTTTGTTTATGTATGTGTGTTTTTTCTTTGGTGTAGGTATGTTTAAGAGCTATATTAATGACGTTCATTGTGTGATTTTCAAAATCAAATAGTGATTTATAATTTTTTATTGTAATTAAAGTGCTTTTAAAATTTAAACCTTCAAAAAGTGTAGATATTATATTTAGTAGAAGTGTTCGGTTTGATCTCTGGGTGATATGGTTTTATTTTCTCTGTAAACCAATTTGACTGCAACAGCTACCATAATAATAATAATTTAAAAGTTTATGTATGGCGCCGTTTAATGATCCGTGACCATCTCAAGGACGCCATCACTTTTCTAAACAACAGCGTTTTAACTTGACCCTAAATGAGTTTATAGACTGAATATCTCTCAGGTCTGCAGACAATCGTATTTCTAGAATAGGTACATCTACCTAGTTGGATAATCCATTTTCTATGCCTGTGTTGGTTGTAAAAAAGTGATTATAAAATAAATAAATACATTTTTTAAAGAAATCATAAGCACTAAAAAATGATAATTCGCTCGATTTCAAGGGATAACCGAAAAATAAAAAATTACATGGTATTGCACAATAATATGGATATTACACAATTATTGCGTAATATCCTGAACTTTTTTGAGGTCTAGGTTCACCCACTAAAGCTTATTTAATTATCTTGAGTCACATATATAATATATAGACCATAATACTTATATTAAGGGTTGGGGTGACTAGGTGCAAAAGTAACCAGCAGAGGTGGGGCTTTTTGGATGAGGTGGACACTAGCTGTGACTGCGGGGAGGTGCAGGGTGATTCTCATTTATTGCAATGCCCGCTGATGCGGAATGCATGTAATGAGAGTGACCTATTGATGGCGAATGACAAGGCGATATACGTCGCTGAATACTGGAGTGGCAAAGTCTAAAGTCCTGACCCGAAAAGTAAAGTAAGTAATACTTATATGGTTGCTTCAACTCTATACCATTTTTTAAGATCATTCACTCGTTCTCAACTAATCAAAGGATACAAATAAATGATTCTTCAAAGTAAATCATGAGGTCAATTCTACAAAACTTCAACATTACCTGGGTCCTAAATAAACATTGTTAGGCAGTACATTTAAATGTTCTATGATAAATATTGTATTTACCAATCAGTGTTAACGATTTTAGGTCATTAATTCTCAAAAATATTTGGGTTCGATAGTAAGTATGTATGTTCATATGTTTTCTTGATCATGTCCCCTTTAACAAAGAAATTGTTTATGTAAAATCCTCTTCCATACGACAAAAAAACCGAGGAGCATCAGGCTTAAAAATAGTTCTCACTCTTTCCCGTAAGTTTTCGAGTGTCATGAAAAAGGCAGTTGTTCGAAAAAAATACATTTCACATCAACTTTAATTCAACGATGAAGTGTGCCACCCGTTCTGTTGGCTCTTTTGAAAATCACTAGCTCTTGTCCACACCAAACAGTACCTGGCTCGCTATCACCTATCCTGCATGTAAATATGATTTTGTTGACACAAGGAATTAAGAGAGCTTGTATGATTTTTACATACCTATACTTACCGTATTTCTTTTTTTTTCATAATTAGTTAAAACCCGTCGTTGTCTACTATCTTAGTTTATATGTAATATAAAAATACGTTTTCTTATGCTTCGTATGTACGATTTTTTATTTTTGTGTATATGATTATTATTTTTTGATCGAAATCGAGTTTGTCGCTAGTATCCAATATCCATCCAACCACCTAATTGAAATATACACAGATTCATTAGTATAATTTTGAAAAATAAAGTAAACGTATGTATTTAGTATTGTTGTCCAAAGTAAACTGACTTAGTAGTTAAAAACCATCAACCTATATTGTTTAGACTAGAAATTAAAAAAAAATCGGTAATATGACCAAAAAAATCATGTCAATCAGTTTTAAATGTTGGATAAGTTCCTTCATATCTCCCTCGAGTCCCTCGATGTAGATGCCTTTATGAAAGTATCTTACTATTGATACAAAATATATTGAGGGTGCATATATAAGAAGTGCACCTTTTTACAACAATGATACCTACCACCACAGTTGGTGGTAGGCATATAAAAACTATTGTGTTGCAGTCTTGAAAGACGTTGTTTTTTTATTGTAGGAGTCCTTTTATGTCTTTGTCAGGTATATAGAATGTGTCATACTTAAAACATAAGTGAAGAACATTAGCATCTTAACATTATGTAGTTCAGCATTATATTTTTGATTTTTGGAACACGTTTTCAGAGAAAATTATTGCATTACTAGTCTACGCCACGTAAGTCAATGTTCAATACTTAGTAAAATAATAATATGTCTTATGATAATAATGTTTTGAGCTTACTGGTTTGTTTATTAATGATTTTCTTACTTTTTTGAAATTCTACTGTTTATTTTATTTGGACCTCCCAAAGATAAATTATTTACAGTAAATCAACAGTTGACATCCAAAAGTCAACTTTTTTTTATCTAATTGGACAATTTTTGCGGAAGCTACTTTTTTCAAATTAATCCTTAATGCTGAATATGAGCAAAGTGTCAAGAAAGATTATCTTCTATAAATTAATTTAATTAGTAAAATTTTATGCAATTATCCCTTTTTTATTCGTCAATACATAAAATATTTATATTTTTACTAAAACCAAATCACCTTCAATAGATCAATTTATCAAATTTTGAAATTTAACGTTTTTAGGCTCAACTAAGTAAATTTTAATAGTGCAGTGTCTTAAAATAAAAACAATGATTTTAAAAATAATATACCTATATCTTATCAAAAATTAATTTGAATTAAACAAATTGTGTTGAGTTAATGTTTGTAAGAACTAAAATTTGAAATCTCACAAAGTGTTGTTTAGAACAAGGGAGAATATTCAAGTTTTCATGTTTGTGTTGTTTTAAAGTGTTTACCTTCACAGACACTCACTATCTTGTAGAACGGCTACTGGTTTAAATATTTTAAAATGAGAATAATGTAATGAGAGAAACCATTGAAAATACTAATAATAATAATACAACATTATAGTATGGATACGGTGATGGCACGCATGACATTTCACACCTTGTTGTTGTGTTTAAACATTGACAAAAATAAACATTAGCCTAGTCAGCCCTTGTTCCACTCAATGATTACACACTTACACCAGGTATGTAACACACATTATTACGTAGGTAGTATAAAAATTATTCAATATTTTTTTGTGATCAAATGTTTTTTTTTTGTATTTCCATTTTTAAAATTTATGTAGATATCTAGATTTTATACATAACTTTAAAAAACTCTTTTTAGAATTATCATTTTGAAAATATTTATCATTATCTACGTATACCGTCATCACTTTCACACAATATGGGTTGCCGGCAAACAAATTTTATGTAAATATACCAAATGCCAAAAAAGGCATTCAGAATGGGCAGTAAGCCTCATCACAGAAAAAAAGAAGTTCATTATCTTTAAAAAATTCTCGAAAACTTAAAGAAAAGGGTATCTATTCTGTGCTGAGAACTCTAAGAAGCAAATACCTACCTAAGTATATTTTATTTGTATAATTATTTTAGTCTTGTTACAATATTTATTATACATATATTAGTATTTTAATACAATGCACATTGAACGAACTTATAGAAATACAACAATTTCTAACAATTAACTCATTTTTTTATAATTATTATATAACGTAAAAAACCTGAAATATAAGCTGAATATACTGCATCTATAATTAAATATATAAAAAATAATGATATAATTCCGTGAAAATTATCGCTAATAATTATTATTATATTATTCTTGATGTCACACACGTAGGTATATTAATATTTCTATTCCAATCTCACGGCTATTTTTACCACGTCTTAAGTGAAATCACATGTTGTCTTAATTAAAATCTATGTGATGGTGTGTGTAATTTATACTAAAAATCTCTCCAGAAATAAACCAATACAAAATATCATCATCCACTATATTATACTCTTATATTATATTACCTACACATTCCAACTGTGTGACTTATAATAATATTAGATATTAAATACATAAAGTGTGGAATTGTGAAGATAGCGCAGAGGAATAACGTCATTGAGCAAATGGAAGAAATCACTCATTAATTACCAACTCATTCTGATTTTTTGTAATACAAAATACAAGAAATATTAGAAAAAATCATCTAATTTTGTAATATTTGAGATTAACTTCAAATGATGTCTCATTTTTTAGAGCATAAATGGTGTCGTATGAGAAATCCTTCATATACAAAATTTCCCATATACACCTATTATAATGCGATCGTCAATGGATTTACTTTTAGCTTTTATTAAAAATAATTATTCATAGGAATGGTTTGTGATATTTAACATATATAATTAGGAATAAATCAAAGAATGACGTTTGCCATCCATCCTGAATGTCTTCCTTTTCACAAAATGCTTTCCAAATGATACTAATGACATATGTAGAGTTAGTACACTTTATATTTATTTTGTAGAATATTCTATATTGGTATAGATGAACATTTAGAAAACAATATGTGTGTATTTTTATATATAAATATATGTAAAGAAATTGACTGAAAAGTAACAATATAAATCAACACATCTACTCAAAAAGTCTTCTTTAAGTCTCAGTTTACTTAAGTGCTTCTTGAGTCTAAAGTGACCCATTAAGAAACCCGTTGTTGGTTTGAGGTTTGATTTAGTTAGGTAAGTGTATGCTTTAGTTCTTTTGGAGTTAAGTATATCCTCCAAGTAGTTCCTAGGATTTCCATAGCTTAGGAAGATTTTTCCAAAGTTCATTTCTATTTTGTTTACCATTCTTTTTTATTTTTTCCTGAAAGAATTTGTTTCTCAGACCACGGAATGATTCTGGTCTATAGAATTGCACTGCCCTTCCCTTTTTACCAGCTTTCAGTCAGCGGACTGGCTGCTTATAAAAAAAACATACAAATACGTTCAGAATGTGTGAAATAACTCATATTATAATGTAATGTTTTAGAAATACCTGCCTTATACAGAACTCTCTTAAACTTACAGAAAAGAGTGGGAGACATATTGTTTGCCGAGGACTTTAATTATTTATATTTTTGCACTAGTATACGAAGTTATAGGTTCTACGTATATTGGAGATCAAATCTTTTGAAAGTTTCACTATTCTGGAAATACAGATATAGTAATTTTGCCTTTAATAATTTAAATAATATTATCAAATCGTACCTATAACATTTCGTGGAAAAGCCGTGTTCGGTTGCATGGACTGCATGCCGACTATTAATAGCGCCAATTATACGTGTAATATACATGCCATGGAATGATCTATAATGTGCGCAGTGTGAAAATAATAATAATATTATGATCTATCGAAGGGGAGTTTTAATTACTCTACCTGTAATGGAAACATGCAAACATATTCAGAAAAACTTAATGGATTTATATAAGTTTGTACAGAGCAGGATTGACTTTTTCATTCAATTTTCATTGTATTTAGTGGAGTCTGAAAAAAGAAAATAGTTTTGATTATAATCGATCATCCTTCAATGCTCATTTTTGAACACAGAACAGAAACTAGCTTCCTCTATTCATTTAAGTCACATCGTCCCATGAAATTCCTAATGATCCGATGACGATGTCATGGAAACGGTATATTGTAAAAAAGGGACGACTAGGCCGTCGAAAATTTTGTGGATAAAAGATCAGTGCGCTTTTTTTGGCCAACTATTGTTTAACATTCTCAAAACATGTTCCATTCAGGACTTTCAAGACCATCGTCTCCTCTATACTATTACAGAGATTACAGATCACTGTGTTCATAAACTAATAACAAAAGATGGGTATATGTCATGAAAAACTCAGTATATTTTTAAAACAAATATCGTTTTCTATCAACTTCTACACTGAGAAAAATACTAACGAAATTTCACAACGAATCATTGGTACGTACTATCAGATTAGGACCAGAGATAGTACAAACGATTCATTAATACGAATCTATAATATTAACTTTTCGCAAACAAGTTGTTGGTAAATTTACCAATGATTTGTTTGCGAAAAGTTAATATTATAGATTCGCAACTTCTTCTTCTTTCTGTGGCATTTCAGGTCCCCCCGACGTTAGCGATCACTCCGGCGAAAACCTCCCTGTCCTGTGCTGCTCTGAACAGGTCATCCACTGTCCAGATTCCGGTCCACTCTCTAATGTTGCGCAGCCAGTACTAACGAATCGTTTGTACTATCTCTGGTCCTAATCTGATAGTACGTACCAATGATTCGTTGTGAGTATTTTTCTCAGTGTACCTAAACCTATTTATTGCATAAACTTTATTATATTTTTCGCCGTTATGATATGGGTTATGTACACTGAACGGCATTGGTTGTGGTTTAAAATGAATTATACAAGTATAATTGGTATAATAAAATTGTTAAGCTTTTAAATAAGACTTCAGTAGTTTTCCGCAAAAAAAAAATATAAAGTATGCTGACTTTTTTATGATTTTATTATATTTTACAGAGGGTGTAAATTAGTATCAAAATCATAATTAAAATTCTAGATTATCATGCTTTTTATTTTTATAATTGCGCATGAATTAATGGCTAATTACCAACCAACATGATTCATGTCGATACGTTTTTAGTGTATTTTTTAACGTCCAATACTGTCACGATACTTGAGGATTTTTTTTAATGTGCGTGCTACTAAATATTAGGGATTCAATAGTAATTATAAAATTAAGGGAACGCTTATTTTAAATATCACTTATGATATGTGACTTATTTTAAATGTGAAAAAAATATTGCAGTGAATTACATACCACCATTTACTAACGCACCATTTTATAAAAGAACGTGAACAATTTAGGTATAAAATTTGGCAGTAATCAGATCAATAAAATGTGTTAGATTTGCTCTGATCTGTGATCGATCATTTGTCTAGATAATTAACGTTTTTAAGAATGTTACAGTCGAGTCATAAGCTTTGGAAAACTATCTTTGTTTCCTACTAAAGGTAGTGTATACAATATATGCTACTTGTGTAAATGAGCTGTCTATTGAGTAATATTCTTAACATCTTCACTTAGATAGGTGTGTAATAATCCGTTTGATTGTGAAAACTACGTTTAACAGGATTTAAATATATTAGGAAAAGGGTTTTTGTCTTTGAAGCTAAAAACATATTATCTAGGCAGAATGCTCAATGACATATATAAAAAATTGTTACTACAGAGTGTATATAAGGATGTTTTTTTTATCAAAAAGCAATACTTAGAATAACCTTAACTATACTATCAATGTTATGTCCACATTCGTGTGGGTATTAAAAGGAATTAATTCCAGGCGTATTTTGGGGTAGTGTGAATTTTATTGTTCTAATTGTTACTGTGAAATAATGATTTATAAATTAAAGCTGTGACTGCTATTTCAAAACAAACTAAATATTTAAATCGCCGGACATATTTGCTCCAACCCTAAATCATGTAAATTAAAACGCTCATAAAATTTAGGCAATTATAAAACTAAGTTATAATTATATTCAATCTCATACAAATTAAAGCCAATGAAGGTTTCATGGCGGTGATATAACCTCCATATACTGTTATATAATTACTCTATGAAGTAACAAAGGTAGGAGTAAAAGCTTTATTGAATTAATAAATATAAAAATTTCGTTTTTGAATGGATACTTTGTAAATCTAAGAAATTATAGACAAACCTATCGTTCAAATTATGTCGTAATTCTTTTTCATTGACGCTTTATAACGTAGGTACTTTAAAAAACGCAGGGAAAAAAAGCTTTTCCATTTATTACAATTTTGCGTCAAATGAATCGGTTTCCTTTTTTAAAAAAATCTCTTAAAAATATCATAGAAGGAGTGTACTGTAAAAGAGGCTCTTTTAGTTCATAAACATCATGTGAAGATATTACAGATTATCGAACTGTATGAGAGAATAATTTTCACCCTTTTTCTTTTCGGCTACATCTGTTTTGAAATTTTTGAAATAAATATTAAATTACGCTTTAGATGAACTTTATAAAAAAGGAACTCATGAAATTTAACTATTATTTCATTGACAGTACAGATTTACCTTTGTCTTTCTGTTAAATAATTTAAAATTGAAATTATTTTATCCATCACCAGACATTGAAGAAGTCCACATGTGAAGGTTGCTACCATAATATACCAAAACTTAAATACTAGCCTACCTACAGCCTTAACTAAAGTTTCGTGTTTTGATTTCTGTTTCCAAAACAAATTACAACTTCATCAGCTGTATTTAAATTAATTTTACAGGAGTGCTCAATCTTTTTTTTTTACGTAAAATATATATTTGGAAACAATCAGCAGTCCTTTGAGAAAACATAACTTTATTTGTTATTATGAAACCAGTTATTATTGGTTTAGCAAACTAATCCTTCTTTTCAATAAAATTTACTTCTTCACGAAATTTGACAGTTTTCTATGCAAACTTGGTAAAATTATAACTGAAAATTAAACTATACAAACATATTTAAGCGATAAAAAACTGTGAGTGCTCTTGCGCATGTTTTAACCACGATGT
The DNA here is from genome assembly GCA_947579605.1 of Athripsodes cinereus. Taxonomy (NCBI): domain Eukaryota; kingdom Metazoa; phylum Arthropoda; class Insecta; order Trichoptera; family Leptoceridae; genus Athripsodes; species Athripsodes cinereus. Next base: position 19,262,409 of record OX388314.1, read on the forward strand.
TCGCCATATTGTGATTAGAACTGTAGTAAATAATAGAAAAAATACAAATAATCATTAGATAAATACCTCCATGTCATTTAAGTTTTTGGGAAATTCCTAATTTAATAAAACATTCTAAAAAAATTATCTCAATGAGTGTAGATAACATGGATATTTTAGGAAGGTACAATGAACTTTCAAAATTTATTGTAATAAATCTAAAGATTTATTTTTTCTAAATTTGAGTTATCGAATTGTTATCTACACCTGCTTCGTGAACATTAATTATTACAGCTACAAATGGAAATATAATTTTGGGGGGATTATTAACGTTTTATGAGAAAATACAGTTTTAATTTGAGGGCTGATATAATTAGTGCCGAGTTTAAATTATTACTTTCTGTTATTAGAAATTAGACTTCATTTTATATTCAGATTTTGATTTATTCAAAACAAATCTTTTTGTTAAATCTACTAACTAATCCATTGCGGTATTCGTAATACAGAGCTACATAATAGAAATCCTTAGGCAGGAACTATATATGTATTTGTGTTAATATTTTGTCATTTTCATGATATCCTTTGAAGCTTTACATGACAGCTTTTTTAAAGTTTCTACTTTAATCAAAGTTCATTCTGAAAAAAACTCACGTATAAAACAATTAATAACATCTAAAGTTCAGCGATGAGGCATTCTACCTATCCTGGATGTCTTATTTTTGGAACGGATAGAACACTCTGAATGTTTACTACTTGCAGTTAGTTCGCTGGCTACCCCGCGTGGGAAATGCCATGATGGTATAAGAGTAATAGCATTCTGAAAAAGTAAATAATTTATTTTTAATAGATAAATTGGATTTTTTTTAAATTCCACAGTTCTTAACGTGTCTTCCTCTTTTAAGATGAACTTTTGAAGATGAAGATATTTTATTTTTATATTCTTGCGTCGTGATCGAGTGTGTGGTTGATAAATAAGAAGATTCAATCATGGAATTTTCGTTCAAGACATTTTCATTAAGTGATGTTAAATTTATCGATGAAATAGAAACTATGATGATGTGCATAAACTATAAGATAATAAAAAAGTAGGTATTATATTAATTTCATCGATTACAGTAGGTATTACACTTATATTACAAAAAAGAAACATTCCACTGTCAATGTTATTTTTTGTAGCCATTTCTTCCACCTAATCGAATAAAATAAGAAATGTACCTAGATACACTATAAATAGTATAAAATTTGAAAAAAATCTAAGAATGTATTTTTGATTTATTCAAATTTAACAGTTTGTACGAGGGTGATGATTAATTGCGAAAAATGTATTACCAAGGTACATATTTGGGTACATACTATAAACCTTGGCGTGATCGTTTCTTCAAAATAGAAAAACGAATATTCACGGCAATTAGTTCTCAAATCAATCACTCAAATTATTTCTTCTTCTTCTTCAAGTGCCTTGTCGGGTCCCCCCAACGTTGGCGATCACCTCGGCGAACTTGTCCCTGTCCTGCGCTGCTCGGAACAGCTCTTCCACACTTCGGATGCCGGTCCACTCCCTAATGTTTCGCAGCCAGGACATCTGTCTCCTACCGGGACCTCGGCGTCCCTCAATTTTCCCCTTCAATATCAGTTGGAGAAGGTGGTATTTTTCTCCACGCAGAACATGACCCAGATGTGAAACCTTCCGAATCTTGATGATTGATAACAGCTCCCTGTCAACTCTAGCTCGCCTCAGGACTTCGGTATTGGTAACCATGTCGGTCCAGGGAATTCTGAGCATACGGCGGTGGAGCCACATTTCAAATGCTTCCAGTCTGTTCATTGTATTGACTTTTAAGGTCCATGTTTCACATCCATACAATAAAACAGACCATACATAGCACTTAATCATTCTTTGGCGGAGCTTCAGATTATTAACTTAATTATTTACTTAATACTATTTCTTATACCCGGTAATACTCAGTGAATAACACACTGATAAAATAAGTGTCGAACAGAGACTTTCTATGTTGTAGGTAATTCTTGGATTTTTCATGGTGGCTATCAATCAGTTGTAGTTTTTAGGGTGTTCTTGATTTCTATCGACCCACGTTTTCGTGTACACATTGTCTTCTTCTTCTCTTTGGGCACTTATTAGTTCACATGGTGGTGGAATCAGCCTGTATTGTTTTATTTCGCCACTTTGGTCTGTCGAGTGCATCCTCAGAGGAGACATCGCAGTTCAGCATATCTTGTCTCATTACTATACGCCATCTGCATTTTAGCCTTTCTCTTGGTCTCTTGCCGGTAACCTCGATACATAGTGCTTTATAGCTTTCATAGGGTGCAAACACAAAGAAAGCAGGTTACCTGCTTTCCGATGCCTGCGTCTACCGGCATTGAGAATGGTTACATGCATTTCAATGAACACGCACATAGTAAAGCAGGAACGCCGATCAGCGATTTACTTTGCCGGCGTCTACCGGCATCGATTGGCGCAGGTAACCTGCTTTCTTTGTATTTGCACCCATACACAGGTGGTCTTCTGGCCACATGGCCCTACCATCGCAGTGTATATACTGCACTTGGTACGTTTTAAAGCTGCAAATTTCTCAAATCATTTTTTTTTTTGGCATCCATAAACAATTAGGAGTGAATAAAGCTCACAAGTATTTAGGATATTATTTCTTATTAATACATACATAAATATTCGCCTTTTTGTCAGCAGACGGATTTATATAATATACAAACAGACAGAAATATTTAAGTTATTTACGTACTTATCAGTAAATCTTTTAGTTCAGTCACTAATAAACTTTTCCATTAAAAGTGTGATTGCTACAATTAGTAACATTTTAATAATCATTTTGACATTTTGAATTCTTCCATCACTTTATCCAACATTTTTTTTATATCCGTCATAACATTATACAATATTATTTTCCTTCCCTAAATAAAATAAACATTAATTACTTACTTATCAGGGGAATGAAATTGTTTGAAACGTTTTAATGGATTATTTTAGTAAAATAGGTTTCCCATTTTTAATAAGTTTTCAAATATCCTGTAATCGGCCTACATTTTTAAACACATAAAGTATAGGTAAGTTATACAATTTCTTTAATTATTTAACAAAGATTTAATCCATTTTTGAATTATTTTGGTTCAGGGAAGGCAGACTACCCACATGCTGATAATAAGCTTCCTAGATTCATGATCACTCTCCGTCAATAGAGTAAAATATTTCCACATTTCTAAATCTCTTATGTCGTCGTGATAGAAACGGTGTATTGTGAAAGAGAATAATTACTTTGGTTTGTTTGGAGACAGAAAAACTTAGAATGTTGTGCATTTTATAACACTCACATTAAGTATATGAGTATCTCACTATCGCAACGAGCTCAAATGGTTAAAAATGTCACAGCGTCGAAATCTGCATATTCTTTGTCTTCTCTTTAATGTTCTCCACAATCCAACTACTCCGAACTACCTAAAGTCTCGTTTTACACCTTTGGCATCTCATGGTTTGCCTCTTCGTTCTGGTGCACTTGGTACGTTGACCATTCCCACTCACAGATCATCCTTCTTTACATCTTCATTCACTATACATGCAGCTCGGTTATGGAATGATTTACCCTTATTGATCAGACTTGCTCCTACTATTTCTATATTCAAAAGCAGACTGAAACATCACTATCTCTCTCTCAATAACTCAACTTAACCATATCCCTTCCCCTCCCTCCCCTCACCCCTATATATAAATATATATATGTATGTATATGTGTATTTGTGTTTGATCTATTTATATTGTTTTGTTATGCTTTTTGTTTTTGGTGCTTATGCCTTCTTTGGTTGTATGTACCTATATATATTTTACTTGTTTTTTATTACGTCTTTTTTTTTCTTTTGTGTACTTGGATGTGTACATCAATTTTAATTGTGTCTTGTATCTCTCTCACTTTTGGTTGATTGGTAGAAATTGCCTAAAGGCAATAAACCCGCCATTTGTGTTATATTGTTTATTCCACAATAAAGATTATTTTATTTTTATCTACAGCAATAACAAATGTATCAAAATATAATATGTTAACATGTTTTTAAATTGTTTACATATTTAATTTTCATTGTTTACATACATTTTGTTCTTCTATTCTTGTCTTAAAACAATTATTATTGTTATTTGGATTCAATGTGATATAGTACCGAGTTTTTTTAACACATTCTATTTTCTCAAATAACTTTGGTCCATTTCTCACGCCTATAGGCATTCTTCATTATTATTATTGTTATAATAGGTACGTAATTTCAACATGAGAATTTCAATATTTGTCCAAATATTTAGACAAAAAATGTAAACAATTCACTTTGTAAGATTCTGAATTATTAGTTTTAATATTAAAACAAATCTTATTTTCAAAACAAACATCTTATATTTTTATAATTCTTCTTTCTTTCTTGGCTACCATCGTTACCAGTGGTTTCGTCACATTCAAACAATTATTACTATTACTATGCGTAATCAGTAAACTATTCGTATTATTTTGAGTTTCCCAAAGAGACTCACAAAGTTTTCTCACACCACGTTATTTTTTATTATACTGAGAAAACCTTCCCTTTCTATGATCTGTCAAATAATGCGACCTCAGATTTTTAGAGTCCCCATGATAATATATAGATTATTCTTAAGTGGTATGTCAGGCCCCCCCGGCGGCGTCGGCTTTCACCCTGGCGTAGGCTTCTCGGTCCTGTGCTAGCCGGAACAGTTTTTCCACCCTCTCGATTCCGGTCCACTTTCTGATGTTTCTTAGCCAGGATATCTGCCGCCTTTCCACCCCGCGACTACCCTAATTTTTTTCTCTTTAAAATGAGTTGGTACAAACTATATTTCTCATTTCGAAGTACGTGTCCCAAATATGCCGTGTTCCTCATCTTTATACTGGAGAACATCTCTCTTTCCTTTCCAGCCCTTCGCAACACCTCATTGTTGATGACCAAATCAGTCCATGTAATGCGCAACATTCTGCGATGAAGCCACATCTCAAATGCTTCGATACGACTCACTGTGTTCGCTTTGAGGGTCCAAGTCTCTACTCCGTATAGCTATTATGGACCAACCATAATACTTGACCATTCTCTGTCTCAGTTTTAGATTGATGTTACCGTTGCAGAAGAAAGGTTTCATATTATTGAATGCAGCTCTTGCAATCTTTTCTGCACATCACCATGGATTGATTAATACCTACAATGATAGATCTCATAAATTATTTAAGAAAGAAATACCTCTATATTACCAAGGCTTATTAAAAGAGGAAAAAAGAATGTTGTTATTTTAATACTAGTTTATATTATAATAGGATGTATACCATACATACACATTGTCACATTAACCACCTGATATTATTTTTATCGTCATGCTTATTTTAACCACAACTCTGTATACATTCACCGACCGCAGTAGAAGACTGTGTCTTATTATTATTATTGGTGAGGCGAGTGTGTGTAGTGTCTTAACGGGGGCTGTACTTAAATACACCCAGACTGGTGTGTGTTCGTGCTAGCCGGTCGTAAAATTAATTTTTCTTCATTAACCTTTACGTTCGTTCCTTTACTCTGTAAGTATAACAGTCTAGAACAATACAACTGTAACTTGGCTAATTTTATTTTCGATTTTAAAATGTATTTCATATTGCCATAAACCACAATTATAATTTATAATTGTTTTTATATTATAGTCCATGAAGCACATATTATTATCTACACAACTAACCATCCGAAATATTGTGTTTGTGCGTCTCTGATTGAGTTTCAGTGTGATACAAGCTTTTAATAAATAAACATTGTGTAATAATTTCATTTTTTTTTTTTAATTTATTTTTATAAGTAAATACTAAGTTTATATCCATGTAATGATTGAACTGTTTATTATTAGTCGTGTACACATATTATGCATAGGTATATTTTTTTGATATCAATATTTTTATATATAATATGTTTTTCAAATCATTGAATTTTACTTTAATTATACCAGTAAATTTAAAACCGTAGGTATTTTAAAGTTTCCAAATTAAGGTTGTACTATTGCACAATATACACTTTCTTCAACTACTTAGCCGCATTTTTCTTTCATTTTCCCCATTCTTTTAATGCTCACCCACGTACAGGTATTAGAGAATAGATTAGCAAATGAAATAACACGTAGTCATTAGTGTTTTAGGGGTAACATACTAGTGCTACATACAAGCTCTATACACTATATTATACTGCACACCATCACATACCTACCTACATATGAACATATACTTTTATAAATTATTATTTAATATTCTAGTAGGTACCTGCCAGCAGCATTATTAACGGGCCGTTATTTTGTCTAGCTACTGATGAATAGATCACAAATTAACATAATATGACAATTGGACAACAAAGCATAAAGTAAATTAAATCACATTACAACGAAAACAAACTTAATTAATAAAATCAAGCGATCAAAGAAAAGGAATAAAAAAGAAGAAGAAAATACAGTGTTCTTTCTGATCAGTGATCAGAAAACAAATTTGTTTTTAGTTTTACTAAATCTCTTGTCTCAATCAATAAATATAAGTACTAGAAAACAAACATCAAGTATTATGATCATACATATATCTCATATAAACATAACTTAAACAAAATGTACCTATATGTAATGCAAAAATGAAATACTATGTACCAATTTTAATGATTCATTTGAACCTATTTTGAATTTACACCAAGAACGATCGGTCGATAAGTTCAACTTCATCTAATCCTCTATTCACTGCGGTTATTGTATAAACACATTATTAACAACTTACATTATTTATGTATAATAATATTATTAATAATAATAATATGTATGCATTATTTCTAGTCATTATGTTATCTTCTCTTTCGTAGCAGTAGCACCCCCACCCACTCATATCAATCCACCCCACACCCCGTGACCCCCGCCGTTAATTTCTTATCCCCCTCTCCGTTCTATCGCTGAAACTAAAGAAGTTTTCAGGGTTGGCCACACACTAGTTAATTTTCAAAATAAAATCTTTCCGTTTCACTCACTTTCTAAAGCTTTCAGCAAACATATCTGCATCCTGCTTGTAATTTTATCTGCAGATAGAGTATATTATCGTTATTTTTTTGTAAAAATTCATGTATATTATTAACAAATAAAAGTACTGTTTAATCTCCATTTTGTTAGGTTAGAATACCGAACGTTTTCTCCTATACTTGTAGGCATCTTCAGGGAAATTAAACTGGAAAGATTTTATTTTTATATTTTACATATTTAATAAAAATAAAAATGGATTTCCACAGTGTAAACACAAAAACTCTCGAATTATTAAATGAAAGTACGTTTCAAAGTTTTACTAGTTACTTTAGGTATAGTGAGTGACCTAAGTAAAGATATGCGACGCCATTTTCAAAACCTCAGAGGTTAAATAAATAAATATACCATCACGGCATCTCCCTGAAATGTGTCAACCAGTCGACTGACTGCATGTATTAAGATTGCAGCTCGTCTTCTTGTATCATATAAATGGAGACATTCAGGATGCGCGCCACATCTAATCGCTGAATGAAAAAAAGTAATACTCACATATAGATCTTCTTTCACTCATCCTAGTTGGATCAAGGTTCCATACTTTTTCCAGAGATCCCTGTCTTTTGCTTGTTGCAGGACCTCTGGTCCCTCAAAACAATTGAATAGATAGGTAATACTGTAATACAGGCCAGAAAGAGTAGGTATTTGAGAATGAAAAAAGAATACTATGACAACACAATTATTGGCACAGAGAAGATAGCTTGCATGCTCATTACATGCAGCTGGTCTGCTGGCTACCCCACTATGCCGTGATGGTGTAGTACTAGTAGTAGTACTATGACACAATATTGATTGATTTAATTTGATTTTTTTTCTCACAATAATATTTATGTAAATGTTTGAGCCCTGTTTGTATATTCAAGTACCCACAACACATATTATATACCTACTGCTTTACTCATACTTAAGTTCGCCTCCCTCCTAAGATTTTTAATCAAATAATGGACTGTAATGCTGATCGCTTTTGTAACCACCGCCTTATCCTCACATTTGCCTTAAACAACGTATCATCGTCCTCATACAATGACCTCCTTAAGGCCATTATATTTATTATTCATTTGTTTTCTTCACGATTATACATGTTTGAACAAATATTGAAAAAAAAAAAGATAGCTTTTTTGTCTATTAGGTCTCCGATACATCACAATACACCGTTCCTATGACAACGACATCGGAGCGTTGAGAATATAGGAAAAAAATACTCAATTTGTATAACGACTCTCTAAATGGAGGAGACTGGTTTCCGTCCTTTGCTCCTAGGAGCAGCATTAAAGGGTGATTACATGTAGGTATAGACAGTCAAAAAGCTTTCTCTCGTTCCGCCTTAAGCTCTTCTATATTTCTCTCGTTTTTTTATGTATTCAATCATGGTTACTCTCATAGTTGAGGTAGTATACAAATCGTCCTCTTTGCGACACAAAAACAAGACACTTAAAATGGGTGGCATGTATGCATTGATGATAAATCGAAAACACAGCATCTTTTCAACAACAACCAGGTATTAACACATTAAGGGTTGCACCCTCCCTCACCTATGGATGTTGCAGGAATGTCAATTCCCTCTTCATCCAAATTCTTCTCAAGGAAGGGCTCGAGGTTCGCCTGAAGGGCTATCCCCGACAAAATCCTCCCCAAAATTAAATACAACCGTTAATGTCCACCGACTCCATTGTTTACAAAAGAACTTAAAATTAACTTACAGTTACGTTTTTACTACGTACTAGTTGTTAGCCTAAATTATACAAAATATCTTAAGACTAGATTGAAGTTCTTAAAACTAGTGCATTTCATAGCCACAATCAATTACACAATCAGTTTATTCTAAGCGTATTGTATAATATGTTTAGTATATCTGTAATCATAAAAGAAATTGATCATTACATGCACAACACACACAACAAATGAAAGTGGTAGGAAAATCACAAGTTAGGATCCAGTCATTCTCTCTTTCTGTGTTTGGAAGCCGGTTGCATTAAGCGATTGATCCTGAAAAAAAAAGAAAAAAGGAATACCTCCCTTTATTGGAGGAAAGGACGTCACAAACAAAGTGAGTTCGGTAAGGTCAAAAGGTCTCTGTAATCATACTGAAAAAACAGACTAAAAAGCATCAGCGGGAGCGGACCCAGGTCATCTAAGGAGTTCCCACCTGTCCCTCCAGGACTCGGCGAACATTCGAAAACTCTTGAAATTATCTGGATTCAACAAGGTATTAAGTATCCGATACTTAAATAGGTAATATCTATTCTCTATAAATACCATTACTAGTTACTAAGTACCCACCTAGGTATCTAACGCAAGCCGTAATGAAGTTTCTTCGGCAGCTCCGGTAGGCAATATTAATGATGTATTAACTAACAATAGGAAAACTAATAGTAATGTGTTATTTTAGTTTGGTAGCAGCAAGTAATTATAACTTTTGTAATAATATCACAGAATACCTGCTACTACTACTACTACTGCTACTAGTAAAAGTATCTACTCATTATACTTATATGTTTAGAAGTAGATACACATCTAGATACTATGTAAGAACGATAAAATATTATGTATCTATTGACTTGGATACAAAATACATATATCGGTATTGGTACTCACTTGTATTTAAACTAACGTAATATTTTTGCTTATTACTTATTAACTTATTACTTGTTACTAAGTAATTCATTTTTGAACAAAATGTTAATTCTGTTGAAATTTTGTTTAATATCTTTGTTTTTTTTTTTAAATAAATTAATTTCTACTATTACGCAATGGGTAACGATATTATTCATCTCATTCAAAATGAACATCTATCCTGTAGAGTTTTTGCTTAAGAATAGGTCTAACATTATTTTTGTTGGTTTTTGGGTGTCCTGAAAGAGGCAGGTATTCGTAAAACATCACATTTAAGACAATCAACATCTTCAGATCAGCAATGAGGTATGCTACCCATCCTGAATGTCTTAGTTTTTATTGGCACAAAGAAGACAACTAGCATCATGTTTTATCACGTATAGTTGGTCCGCTGGCTACACTTGTTGAAAATGCCGTGATGGTATGAATGAACTTTTCATTTTTGTTAATTAAAATAAAATCATTTGGGAAGGATGCAAATAGGCATTTAATTTATATGACAAATTCGCTTATCATTTTAAATTCCTATCATCGCGACTTCTATTATAGTTTATGCATGTTATGGAAATACAAGCTATCCTTTTCGTACTGTAAAAAATAAAACACTCAGAATAAGTGGCATTGGTTACTTTTAATTTTTCGTAATACACATTTTAAAATTGTATTTAGTCACAATAATTTTGTATCTACCTTTTTTTTCTTTTCTTTTTTTATTAAAGCAAAGCACCCGGCATTGAGTGAATTATTGCAAGATGTAGGTACTACACTTTACATTTTCATTTAAGTTTTATCCATACCAAGCGGATTTTTTGCGTCTTTGCATTTTCGTCAAACACAAAATATGTATTTTTATTTTATCGTTTTGTGTATGAAAACTGAAATAATATTATTATTAATATCATACAACGTCTTTAAACGCGTCTAAGTCCATTAAAACTGTAATCAATCACATGTTTAATCCCTTCCATCCTGTGCGCGGGAAGAATTCGTTCCAATTTCAAATTCATTATTTATAATTTCATATCATTAATTATTGCCATGTATTAAAATTTTCGTCATATTTCCGACTGTTTTTTTGTTTTGTTTTCTGCGTATTGCTTAAAATGTCACAAAGATTTTTTTTAAATAATCGTTTGCGGATATTTTATATTTTCATGGAGACTGATATAGCTTCGGTTTCTCAGCAGATTCTTAATACATCAGATATTCAATTCAGAGATGAGGCTTCTCACCCATTCTTAATCCTTTTTTTTTATTTTAAATCGTACGTTTTTTACTATATACTTACAGTTCCTCCACTGGTCACCCCAGTTGTAGGAAATGCCGTAAGGGTACAGAAAAGTAGATTTAAAACTCTAAAGGAACATATAAAATAAGCATTTCACAATATGCTTATTGAATAAAAATGTATTTACAATGTATCTTAAATGTTTTCAAGCTAAAGATTCAATATATTATATTCTATATTATATTTGAAATTATAACGCCGATTGGATGGTGCGGTGGTGTTGGTAGTGAAATTAACTTCAGTCTATCGCGTGACATCACACAACATTCGAATTTCAAAATTTGAATATTTTTATTCAAATTCACCGAATTATTCGATTATTTAAAATCATGTCCCAGCGAATACATAAATGGATGCTTTTGTTATCTATGGTGCATTTATGTACATGGGTAGGAACATTTATAATTTTTCGTAGTGTCTATGATGCAAATCGCGATGTCACTAAGAGGTACCTTTGCACCATTTATCCCGCCTTGTTTGCTCGAGCCAATAATGGTGAATTCGTGCACTAATACTCGTACACATACATACATCGGATACCCAAAAATTATAATAGATACAAATAGTAATGCAGGTACAAATTAAAATTCTTAAATTATTTTTTTTTAATATAAATATTTTGTTTTTGTTAACATCTCATGATAAATAATTTGTTCGGAATAGGTAACATACCTCATCGCTGAATTGAAAATGTAATAAATATGTCAATTATGGATATTTCAGGAATATCCACCTTTTTCCAGGAATACCAAGAAAAAATTACAGAAATGGGTGGAAGGTCTTCCTAGGACTCCACTAGAGTTCAGAAATCTCTATCTATCTATACCATCACGCCATCTCACACAATTGCGGTAGTAAGACATGCAGGATGGGTGAATGAAATCGCTTACATTTAAAGTGATTCTTGAAACTTGATTCATAGACTATTCCATTTCAAATTTTATCTTCTCTTATTAAGCGATGAGTGAAATTAGAAATTATTCATTACTGCTAAAAATATTTTATTTGAACGAAGTTATGATATATAATTGCTTCACTATATTATGTCTGATATCAAATAATACTTCATAATATTCTAGAAATAAATCTATCGGATGTTGATATCAAAATATTATTTAATTTTAAATTATACATAGATACACGTCATTGTAAATTTATCTTGGTATACATATGTGTTTATTTATATATTTATCTATATATATCTTAAATTATTTTATTTTGTTTTACTTATTTATTTATATATTATTATTATTATTTGTTTTTGTTTAATGGGTTAGTTGGAAGATATTGCGCTTCAGCAATAAACTCGCCCATTGCACAAAATTATTAATTCTATTGTTGTGATACCATGTTTTTTGTTCTTCTTTACATATTGATTTTGTGCAATAAAGTTTATTATTATTATTATTATTATTATTAAGTAAAATAAACACAAGTGTATCTATTCGTTTATTGATTCATTCACCACAAATATTCATCTTGGAAATGTTAGAAGAAAATCTTTCGTCTGTGCTGCATAATTTTTCGTGGCTTATATCCTATTCATATATTCAATAGAGCGATACATAAAAGAAGAGAGTAGGTACCTTCAGAGATTAAAAAGATCCTAGATTGTGCTTTTACATTAAGTCGTTAGTCGGTGGTCAGAAATTTGAAACTTCTATATATCTATCTATCTATCTATACTATCTATCTATACCCTCACGCCGTGTTCCAAGCGTAGTAGGCAGAGAGGATGGAACGCCATAATATAAACCTATCAACACGCAGCCGTCCATGAGGATTTGATGCTTTTAAAGATATAATTATTTAAGAGAAGTGTTGTGCATCAAATAATAATAATTATGTTTTTTCCTGGAAGTTTTACATAATAAATGCTTTATAATTTTTCATACACCAAAAAATTTAGGTGCAGCAAACAAGTAAATATTGTATCTCGCTGCACTATACAAAAGCAGTATTTCAATGAAATTAAATCGCAAATTTTTTCTATCTTAACCCTTCATCTCTCCATTCCGGATTACGCGACAGAAACAAACCGTCTATATTTAGAATGATTTTACTCCAATTAAGAGTCTTCCTCTTCCTACAAAATTCTTGATATTGTCTCCTCTATCTATCTATCTATACCATCACGGCATATCCCACAAGTGGGGTAGCCAGTAGACCAGCTGCATATGATAAACATGCATGCTGTCCTCTTCGTGCCAACATACAATCAAGACATTCAGGATGGGTGGCAAACCTCAACGCTGAATTTAAGATGTAAAATGTATTAATTTTTCGAACACCTGCCTTTTACAGGACACTCGAAAACTTACGAGAAAGAGTGAGAGACCAATTCTTTACCGGGTGCTCCACTTTATATAGTTTTTTTTTAATTCCAATTCTGATTCTTTTTGACTGTAAACAATTTTTGATATTTTTTTACTACTACTATCTCCTATACCATCACGGCATATCCCACAAGTGGGGTAGTCAACGGACTGACGACAAGTGATAAACATGGATATTATCCTCTCTGTGCCAATAAAAAATAAGAAATCCAGGTTGAGTGGAATGCCTCATCGCTGAATTGTAGATGTTGATTTTTTAAACGAGAAATTTTACACACAAAAGTAAATTAATTTCGCAAATTTGATTCAAGGGTCAAGTACCTAACCAACTCTTGAAAGAACGGAAATATATTTCGAGGAAAAATAAATTTTACAAGTAAGTAAGAAATAACAATAATTAATATGTTTGATTTAGGATGCAAAAACAGGTATATTGTTTATTTCATTAATAATAATTAACATGAAATAATAAACCAACACAAGTCTGCAACTGTTGTAGAATTATATGAGTGTAATGATAAGAAAAATAAACAGTTTACTTATCAAAAATAAATATATACCTATTTCAATCTGTTTTAATATAAATCTGCTCATATTTTTGTTCATACTTATTTGTTCAATAATGTGTATATTCTACAAAAGTATGTTATCAAAATAATAATTGGAAAAAAATCTTACAAAAAAATGGCTGTATAGGATGGTTTAAATATTTGTGAAAATTCTAGACACTTTCAAAATACTTAGGTACTTATTTTTTGTTATTCCACCTTGTTTCCTTTCATTAAAAAATATCAGGTTTAAAGATATGTATAAAAAGGAGTTTTGAAATTTATTTTTTCATCAATTTTATGATTGCTATAGTGACAAATTTGATAAATTAATTAAAAATAAATAGTCAAAATTTATCTGTGTTATTATTTCTGTTGATGATACAATATTATAATGTAAATGAGTATAAAAATATGTGGACAAAACCAAAAAATACATTTTACAACTGAGCATGCAAAAAATTATTCATGTTAAAACTGCGTTTTCCAAAATATTCAATTTCTATCAAATTTGTGTAAAAAGCAGAAAAAGTCAATGTTAATCAGTCAAAATTTGCCAAGTTTTTGGCCTCTATTGGATAAAAAATGGATTTATCAGTAAACAATTCGATACCATACCACTCATATGATCTAGCTAGAATATTTTCGTTGTTATCTTAAACGAAAAATCAACGAAATTGTTTGAAAAATCAACGAAATTGTTACACGAAAAATCAACGAAATTGTTGTTATCTTACACGAAAAATCAACGAAACACTCTCAGAAGATCAATTTGGATTCCGCAAAGAGACAGGTACAAGAGATGCGATTCTGAGTCTAAGACTTGTTCTTGAAAAGAGAATAACAGTAATAACAAAATAAACACATATATAGCATTCATCGACCTAGTTACGATAATTGAAAAATCAACGAAATTGTTACACGAAAAATCAACGAAATTGTTGTTATCTTACACGAAAAATCAACGAAACACTCTCAGAAGATCAATTTGGATTCCGCAAAGAGACAGGTACAAGAGATGCGATTCTGAGTCTAAGACTTGTTCTTGAAAAGAGAATAACAGTAAATAGAAACACATATATAGCATTCATCGACCTAGACAAGGCATTCGATAAAGTAGAATGGGAACAACTTTTTAACATCCTAAACGAAATAGGAATGAGTTACAAAGACAGAAGAGCAATCTGGAGCCTATATAAGAACGAAATGGCCGTAATTTAAAGCGGAGAGAGCTGCGCAGAAGCGAGGGTAGAACAAGGTGTAAGACAGGGATGCTCAATGTCGCCAGCACTCTTTAACTGCTATATACAGCGAGCTATTGATGAACTGAGAGAAGAAATGAAGAACTGGACAGGAGTAAAAATAAATGGGAAAAAGGTCGACATGATTCGATATGCTGACGATATAGCCCTGCTCGCAGACTCCGAGATAGAACTGAACGAAGCCTTAGAAAAAATGGAAAGTACACTGCTGTCAAAGTACAACATGAAAATTAATAAAGACAAAACAAAATGTATGGTCGTTGGAAGGGAGGAAACGACTGCGAACATTGCCACAAACGGAGTGAGCATCAAACAAGTAAAAGAGTTTGTGTACTTGGGCAGCAGAATAAACCAGGATGGACTCTCCAAATCAGAAATTGTAAGCAGAATAAACCAGGCAAGGATTGCCTTTAACAAAAAGTCTAAAATATTGGAATCCCCAAACATTGATTTAAGCGTAAGGAAGAACCTTACTAAAGCCTTCGTATGGATCATTTTGCTTTATGGTTGTGAGACATGGACCATCAGCAAAATTGAAAGCGGACGGTTGGCGGCCTTTGAGATGTGGTGCTACAGACGCATGCTGAAGATCCATTGGTCGGAACACGTCAAAAATGAAGAAGTATTAAACAGGGTAGGCGAAAAAAGGCAACTCCTTAAGAGAATCAGCCAACAACGAGCTAACTGGATTGGCCACAACATCAGGCACCCAGGACTCCTCATCGCCATCGCGGAGGGTAGGACCGAGGGCACAAACGGCAGAGGCCGGCCCAGAGATGCGTATATGGACCAACTGAAGAGGGACATGAATTGTGGCTCATACGTAGAGCTGAAAAGACTGGCTGAGAATAGGGAGGAATGGAGAAGAAAGACAAAACTCGTTGCAGACCAATCCAATGGATTGTAACTCATTATATATATATCTTACACGAAAAGAAAAATTACTGGTTTGAGATCTAGATATTATATTTGACATACTTAATTATTTTTTTCTCCGAGTAATAACGGGTGTGAGTACTGGTTATTAATAAAATTAGCCTACAAAATAAACAATCATAATCAACGATCTTAAGATATATGTCTAATTTTATTTAAATTATGATGCTTGTCTGAAATGATACAGCTGGACGTTGTACAGTCATGTATATTTATGAAATTTTTCAACTCACGTATATGCTCCAAAATAAAAGTGGGTATACATAGGTTTATGATTTTTTTATTTTATAAAGGTACCTCAAAATACTAAGCTTTGAAAACAAGTGTCTTAGAAGGATTTTGGATGTCAGATGGTATGAACATGTTACAAATGATGCTGTGCGCCGGCGCACCCAGCAGAGACCTGTAATCTCCGTAATACAGGAGAGACGATGGTCATGGCTGGGACATGTTTTGAGAATGCCTAATGATAGTTGGCCAAAAAGAGCACTGTTCTTCCGTCCGCAGGGGTTCCGTCAGCCCGGGCGTCCCTCTTTCACAATACACCGTTCCTATGACAACGATGTCAGAGCGCAAGGAATGTCGTGGAAAGAGGTGACGCAATTGGCACAGAGACGCTCTGAATGGAGGAGGCTGGTTTCTGCCCTGTGCTCCCGAGAGGAGCGTTGAGGGCGATGATGATGATGTTGATACTTCTCTTAAACTTTAAAGAGTTGAGAGGCTTTTAAATATCTAAATCTGAATTGTCACTGCATATTGAAGAGATGAATAAGTATAATAAAACTTTCCTCTAAAACAGAAAAAACTTTGATCTCGCAGCAAATCTCGCGATCTTGATAGGTTGTTAGAGATTTCTACAGGGCAATTCACCACAAGGCAAGTTAATTTTGTTTTTAAGAGTGTAAATAATAAAAATATTACCCTATCTTATCTATTTTTATCTCCATTTGTACCTTCACGGCAGCTTATACAAATGGGGTAGCCAGTTGACTTACTAGATGTAGTAGGTGAGCAGTCAAATATGCTCTCCATATCTTTAAATATATAGACATTCTGGATGCTGAATTGAAAAGTTGAAGATTTTAAATACCTTATTTGAGACATTTTATGAAAACCCACATTTGAAAATTTATAGAAAAGAGTGAGAAACCTATTCTTTGCGGGAGAGTTTTTGGGAATATTTTTCATTGTGGGCCAAAGACTCGAGCTCCTTTTTATTTAACGAAATTTGTGATGTGGATATCAACAACTGAATATTCAATCATAATTATAAGTAGGTACCTACGCTGATTCCAATTAAAGGCGCGTTCACACCGATGAAGGTTTAAAATTAATCGAATGAATATTCTAATTTTGAATCGAAATCATAATAATTATTATTATTCCTCATATAAGTAATATGATAATGAATCAGTAGTAGTAGTATTAGTGGTACTAAATAATAAAATAATAAACATAATGAACGCCGGCTAAGTGGGATTCCGACGTGTTTGTCTGTGCAGAAATAGGGCTGCCATTTTTATTTATGAAATTCAACCTACTCATACAATTTCGAATAATTCACAATGTAAATAGTTAGGTTCACTTACTGTTCAAAATATATACAGGATAATATGCAGATAATAATAACATCGGGTTAGTTGGACGAATTGAGCCTTATCTACGAAAAACTCTGTATATTGATTTTATTTCATATGAATGTGCTTCAATGTAAAATTGCTTGTTGTCAATGTACAGTTAAGAATTTATAAATAAATAAATAAAATATAAAAGAGACAATTCCTACAATTCAATTGCAAAATAACAAAACTAGGTAGGTTTATTTAGAATTTGTTTCGCCTTATCTATATATTTTTAATTAAAAAAAAAAACAATTGTCTTATCCACCATTCCCAGCAATTGAGTATTTGATTTCGTATTTCAAACCATCATTGACAAGCTTTGAAACTGATTTGACAAGTTAAAGCTAGACTTTTCTTACTTTTTTTACAAGTGAAATGGTCAGGCATGCATGTATTGAAGTTCTAAAACATCTCTCTATTGCAACGCAAACTAGAACAGTGCAATCATATATTTATTAAATGCGTTCTCAATTCACATTACACAAATTCATATTTTTAACGTAGTGAAATATTTTACTTAACAATATTACAGATAAAGTATCAGTTATTCACCATGTATTGAAAAGCGATCGATATTCGATCAGTGTGGCGTCCCTAATTAAGAGATACTTATTCAAAAATAGAATCCAATTAGAACCTTGTTTAATTTTGAAATTGGAACAAGAATTCCCTGACAGATGGTGTTTGTGTAAATACTATACGTTTCACCGTGTCAGAATTAATAATTCTTATAATAATAATAATAATATTAGGAATATTTCGGAATTAGTAACTGAAATATTGCTTTTTCTCCAATCCGCTCAACGCAAAACATTACGCATATTTGCATATCATTAAACACACACACTAACATCTTAAATTATAATTAATCAAACAAAAATAGCTATACATAATATACTTACCCATCTCTTGATTAATAAGTATAAACTACGTCATGCCATATATTATCTTCAGCAGCAGTGGCGGAATTAGATTTTTAATATCGACAAACTTTATATGAATGCGTCTTAAAACATAAATTAATCTTGATTGCCAAAATCTTTTTTTTTGTCCACAATCAAAACATTTCTTTCGAAAGCACAGGTCAGTATCCTCCATCGTGTGCCTATTTGCTTTATTTTCTTTCCACGAGGTGTGAAACTATGGTCATCCATAACACAACTCACAGAGCGGTGCGGTAGCTCTCACGGAAAGAACCAAAAATTGGAGTGGAGATTGATCAAACGAGCAATTAGCGCAGAAAAAAACAATTGATTCTGATACCGTTCAAAAATTTATGCAATGTTGGTGTACTCCTTATCTCAAATGTCTCGTTTATTCATTTACATGGTACACAACAGATGAAAGACATATAAATATAACATGTAAGCGACAAAAACATTCCAATAGTCTTACATCCAAACAGTGCACACTACAGCAATAACACACAAAACTATTATAGAAAATCTTACACACAATACATTCATTCACAATACATCCATTCACCCAATTTCGCACACATAATACATTCATTCGCACAAACACATTCACACTTCCCAAATGTATGCAACAACAATACAAAAGAAACTCTAAAAAAAAGGAAAATCAAAAACTTTAAAAACAGACTAAAAATAAATACTATCCCAACACTTCACATTTTATCAAACACATACGTCTCATTTTTAATGTACGGAGAGGACGACATGTTTGTTATGATGATAATTCATGCAGTTTAAAATTATAGATTATTCTCCCTCACAATATATGATATATAGGTATGAGTTCAATTAAATATTTCTCTTAAAAATGTGTGATATGAGCTTTATTGTCGAAAAATTAACTATGTCACAGTTGCAAGGCATTTTGATAATTGATTTTTTTTAAACAATATGCTTCCTGATAATGACGAAGCTACGTCGAAATCGATCGCCCTTATTAAAATCAAGTAACAGAAAGTATAACGTTTAAATAATTTCAAGATTTTTTCATTTAATACAAGTTGAGTCATCTCTCTCTTTCGTTATTACAAGAACGGTATATTATGAAAGAGAGTCTTCCAAATTTTTAGACAAAAAATCAATCTTCAATCAAATTTTTATACAAAACTATGAACATTATAGCTAGATTTAGTATTGATAGCAGTTGAAGCTATAATGTTTTAATGTGTTTTGTTAAGGTAGCTCTATACAATCCAATCTGTAGGTATATTTACTTGTGTTTAGTTAAGTTTAGGAAGGTATAGATTTTTATAGCAAATACCTATAAAACTAACAAATCATAATACTTACTATACTTTGAGCTAATATTGATTCTGGCACACCTTTCACTATTTACTAAATCAGAGAGCGCACTTTTTTACGATCCAATACGTTTATTTTTGTTTTTAATTACTGACAGTCATAAAAAAATCGACGCTTACAAATATTCTAAACAGACGTCGCTTGATACGACGCCCGGCGTTAAAAATACGAGGAAACCATTGTGAATATCAACGTAACTCCGAAAAAGTATTTTTTTTATTATTACTTACCGACATTATTTTTTTTTATTTCTTAGAAAATAATGGTATATTAAACATTCACGTACGCCCAACTGATATAAAAATAGTAGAATTAAAAATACATTTTTAGAGTTCGTTAGGTACTCATTATTAAAAAGATAGGTGAATAAAAATTTGAAATCTTACTTTTTAATGTGATGTGCTGTAGTATCCTCAGTTTCCCGTCAAGGTTAGAAAGGGGGATATATTTTTTTATTTTTTTGAACATTTTTGATGTTGACTCAAAGCAGGAGAGATATTTATATATTTGTCGATACTATAGGTACACTTATTACAACTAATAATGTATAAATAAAATCATTATAAAATGGGCGAGTTTAACGCATTCCTTTCCAATTAAACCAAACATTTGCATCTATGATGCATCTATGGACTTGAGTAAATGAATAATATTATTGATTGTTCTAAATTTGAATTTGGAATATTTAAATTTAAAGTTATAAAGTTGCACACACACGAGGCGTGTATCTTATCGTTGTATGTTTATACTGTTTGATTATATCATAATACATACATACAAGTATAATAATACACATAACCAATACAGAAATGATGAGTTAGAACCCCGAACGATTGCGTGCAAGACGTTAAATTTAATAATGTTCAATTAACAATTTTTATGGATTTATTTTATGGAAGACACATGGTTGATGTGTGTGCTTAATGATTTATTATTTATTACTTATTTTATTTCTGGTGTCTGAACAACAAACAGGTGACTTAAAGACGTCTTCATCAATGATTCTGTCGATCTTGCCACTATAACCAGCGAATGCTTTGTATGTAAAAATACAAATAAGTCATATTTGTGCCATTATTATTATTAAAATGACACCATAATATTCTACTGGGACCATTACAGCTTTCGGTCAATGCGATCCCAGAGAAAGCCATATGAAAGATATTGTTTTTTTTTATAATTATAAAAAAAATCTCTATTGAATATATAATTGTTGCAGCACAATGATATGAAAAAATATAAATTATAGTCAGATCAAAAAGTATAAAACAGTCAAAGGGTGGACTTATTGTAATACAATATCTTCCAGACAATCCTAAATTCCCCACTTCTTCGCTGTACCTGTTTGTTAAATCTATCAAAATATTATAATTTCCCATTATTTTTTCTTCTTACTGATACTTGAATGTTTACACGACAAGGAGTGACTTTGTTGCGTATTTTGGGATTCGTCAGAAACTTCTCTTTTCAAGATTTAACGTTCGGTCTTCTTCCAAAAAATATGTATGATTTCAATAGTTACCGTAGAAGATAATAACGAAGGATAATTGTTTTTCAAGTGTTAAATTACTTTCAAATTAATTAAAAATTACAAATTTAAAAACAAATGAACTAGGTAGTGGATAAAATTTGTGACAATAATAATAATACCTACAATTAGAACTCACATAATTGTTTCATATTTCAAATTTGTGACAGTTAGAAATACATTAATTATTTTTAATAGTTAAATTAAATTCATAAAATATATTAAAATTTGATAAATTCATAAAATATATTAAAATTTGATAAATAACAATAAATAAATTAAAAAAAAAAACTGAAAATGCGCCCTTGCGGTGGTTTGTACCACAAAACGGCGCTCAATAAATTGTCCAGATTATTATTATTATTATTATTATATTGTTCGATTACAAAAATCTAGGTAGGTATGTTTGCGTACTCGCCCTCTGTACATTGAATTGTATAAATGATATTTTCTATGTTAATTTGTATTATTGTAAACAATGTACAGTGAAGAATAAAATAAATAAATAATAATAAATAATAAATTTGGCGTTGTTTAAAATTCAGATTCAACTTCTTAAAAAATTATGGAAAACATGGTCGAATTTCTAATATAAATTAGTTCACAATCTGGCCTGGGATTCTGGTCGTAGTATCACTTGCAAGCTTCATTTTGTCAGTTTAGTCTATTTGAATTAATATAATAACTTTTGTTAATTAATTTTATATTTAATATGTCTTTCATTAAATAGAGCTAAAAAAAAGCTCTGAGATATTCCTTTCAAATTGTGTTGCACTTTCTGGATCGTTTTCCATTTGGTTGATCTTGTTCATCATATTGACACTCTCCATGGCTTGGGTATATTTCAATGCAATTTAACATACATACATACATACCTCGTAGATGATAATCTTTGAATTTATTATATCTATGAAATTATTGCTCATTTTATTAAACCATATTTTATACACAGAACAACTTTTATAGCGTGCCATAATTATTAATTTGTTTTATATTTGTGGCCAAAACAACATGTTTTATATGAGATTTTTATTAGTGGTATTATTAACTGTCTAACTGGTATATTATCTTATTCTGGATGTACAAAATATAATATTTGTGTTACCCTTGAAACTTGTGCCTACACGGTTTTATAACATTGATGTACTCTGTGAGATAGGTAGCGAGAGGGAGGCATAAATATTATGTCCCAGCCATGAACCATTAGATCCTGTGAATCCACTGGCTACTTTACTTACGGGATAAGCCGTAATGATATGCATATATTTATTGAAATGAAACGTTAGAAAAATTGACAGGATATCAGGCCAATGAGTAACTGATTTATTAAGTATAGGACAATGAATTCCAAGCGATAACCAACGCCGCGTTGAAAATAATAATTGGTAGGTATAACATAACATAACATACATAGACATTTCATACAGATCGAACTAGTCCCAAACTAAGATGAATCTTGTATTATGGTTACTAACGCGACGATACACACATATACAATGCACTAAACATATATAGGTACATGTAACACCCAGACCCAGGACAATTTGAAAAAGGTCATTCCTCAATCTGCCCTGGCCGGGAATTTGAATTAAGTTCCCAACAAGTTTTAAACATCTCAACTTTTCGAATCAATTCAGACATTGAAGAGCGACACCTCTGAATATTCAGCATGACCTAGATCTAGGTCAGGAAGATCTAAATGAGGAGATCAATGACGCGGCCAATATGAAACTCCTGAAATCTGGAATATTTCATTAAAACGCTTAGTATGTAAAGCCAATTTTAGCTATGAATTTACTATTACTTCTATCGTTATACCATCACAGCATACCCCATAAGTTGGGAGCCAGCAGACTAACCAACTGTATGTTATATACTTGCAGATGTCATCTCGATGCCGATTAAACAAAGTGACATTCAGGATGGGTAACATGCCTCATCGCTGAATTGTAAGTGAGGTTTCATGAATATCTGCCTTTTATAGGACACTCAAAAATTTACAGAAAACAATAGGAGAACTCATTATAAGTGATGCCCAAATTTACATACATTTTTTATGTACCTACCTAATGACTTACGAAAAATTGAGATGATATACTTATAGTAATATTGATATACATAAATACACAAATAGAAATGTATATTATTTTCTGCATTAGTCTCTCATTATTATTACCTATTACAACAGTTTCTCTATCACCACGATCACTCTATATAAATTACAATCACCATTGTTTATTTTTTATACTTTTTTGTTTATTTATTCCGTACGGTACCTATGTACGTGTTTGTTTGTAGATAGGTAGGTATACAATGTTTCGTATTGTATTATTATTTATTATTGTTATTATTATCATTATCAACATGTATAGTGGATCCCACACTAAAAGCGATAATTCTAGCGATGAAAATTGAAGAATTGACCAGAACAACGCTCAATTACCCATTCAAATTTGTTTCTAAAATATGCAGGGTGTAAATTTTCGTACTCCACATCGATAAAAAGTTGCCTTTTTTTGTTTGAATTTGAACATATGTAATTTATTTTTAATACACATATAGCAGTTTCATGTTTTAAATATTTTCTTTAACAATCGTGAAACTTGACGATATATTTTATTGTTTGTTCCTTATAGATATATTTTTTAAAGATAAATCAGAATTTGGAACAAACCCAAATACACCCCAGACACCCTCACACTAAGCAAAATTCCTTTGTCGTAAAGGTGGAGTAAGTCGGCAGCGGGTGGAATCGAACCCGCGTCTTCGGATTGAAAGTCCGAGACTCTAATATCAGGCTACCGTCCACCAATATGTGATTACATTAAAAATTTTCGCAAAAACTTTTAACAATTACCTAATGATAAAAAGTTACAATTGCTTAAAATGTGCATTACAAAAAATATGTTTGAAAAGGAAACATAATATATATTTTCGGCCTCTATTTTGGGGCTAGAGTTTGTCTCAAGTTGCAAAAATTCGGTACCTACTCGATAGCTTTGTAGGTATTTATTTATAAAAAATGCAGCAAAATGAAAACAACACCTTATTTTATGTCAGTTTTCTCTTTACACTATCTGTGCTGATGAATAAAAACGTATTATTCTGAATTCGTTCATAAATTAAATATTTCTATCGATTGTCGTTACACTCTGTATATGGAATAACACGAATTTCAGCATTTAAAGTCTCATTATCCATTGTTGTATTATTTGTTTTGATTACTATTTGATAATATGTTATTAGGAGAATTATTATTCTCATTATTAGATCCACATTTATAGTACTATAAACTCTAACTAAATCCAAATATTGTTTTTGTTTAAACCATCACGGCATCTCCCACAAGTGGAGTAGCCAGTGAAACAAGCAAGTCGTCCTCTCTGTGCTAATAATAGTAAAGACATTAAGGATGGGTAGCATGACTCATAGCTGAATTATAGATGTTTATTGTCTTATACACCTGCCTTTTACGGGACACTTGAAAAATTACAGAAAAATGTGGGAAACTTATTCCTTACCGGGGACTCTGCGAGGATTTCCAAATATTTATCCATAATAAACAATAATAATAAAAGTATTATTGTTCATCGGTCAAAAAAATATTTAATGTAACACATTTGCGCATGTTATTTGTGATTTCTCTAGTGTGAAATAGCAATGGTGTATGTATGAAAAATGGTCATCAACACATTTCACAATTTTCAAGTATATTTTAAGAACAGCTGGAACATTGTTAAGTGATTATTTTTTTCATAATTATGCACATACGGCCATATCTCCTCTCCAACATGCGCCCATCCTTGAGACTTCCTCGTAAATTTCAAACGTCAATGATTTGTTTTTTTTTAGACGTCATCCTATTGGCTTATATAATTTTAATTCAAAAAGTCTTTCACGGTAAACATTTTTGATGATAGGTTCTCTATCAATCATTTTTAACGGGTCTTACTATTATATTAATATAGATTGTGATCGTGAATGTATCGAGACCAAGGAAAAGAAATAATTGCTTAGTTTATATATGGATTTGTAGAGAAAATTATGTTTTTTAAATGACTGGAGAACCGCTATAAGTCAATTCCAAAATGTTTTGTAAAACAAATATACTAAATAATATGAATTAATTTAAATAAGTGTTTTATTTAAATTAATTCAACATGAATTTCCACCATGTACCGTCGGTTGAAAATATCAACTTTAAATAATATGAATTTAGAATTTTTTTATAGATAAATATAATATTTTAAATAGATAAATAGTACCCAACCTGGAGGTCACTTAATAGACTGAGAACAGGTGTCTCCCGTTGTTACAGTAACCTCAAAAAATGGGGTTACAAAGGGGAAGACACCTGTGAGTGTGGTGCTGTACAGGATCACAGTCACCTGTTTTCATGTCCCCAAACAGGAGTGACATGCACGCCCGAGGACGCACTACTGGCGAATGCCGGGGGTGTCCGGATGGCCGAACATTGGAGATACAAAATTTGATGGTGTTCCGGACACGGAAAGTAAGTAAGTAATAGATAAATATAAGTTCAAGATCTTCCAGAACAAAAACACTCAACATAGTCACTGCATCTAAATTTCAAGCTATTAAATTTAAAAAAAAATGAATAACTACATATTCAAATTAGTGTTTTGTGTGTGCTTTTAAAACGCAGTTGATTATGAAAATTTACTGTGTATCAACTTGAACTAAAAGCATCGTTTATGAAAAGAGAAAATATCTGTAATGAATTTGTAACTTTTGTTAAGGCCATCTCGGGATCACAGCTTAAAGCATACATTTTTAAATTTATAATTTCATATAATTTCATCCTTTTCTTTGCCCTCGCCTTTATCCCATTTACTTGGGGTCGGCTATCTTAGTCCCCATCTTCCAAGTCCTCCGACCCTCTTCGTCTTCCAAACACAGGTCTGCCTTCCTCGGGTCTCTGGCCATTGTGGATTTCTAGGTGATTACTGGTCTACCTGGATAATTTCATACCGTTTAACTTGAACTGTTCTTCCTAACAACTAAAGTAAACAACTTTTATTTTTAATGACTCGCGGTCATAATGTAACTGTTATACTTAATGTTAAATATTAAAATTGTGATGAATTATGATAATCATTGATCTATAATCTATATTATCTATTACCTATAAATGAAAGTTATTCCATTTTTTATAAACTATTGTTTAAATCCAAACATCATTGTATTACAATATACAGCATGTAAAGCGTGAAGGTTTTTAAATATTTACTATTTTTTTATTGTTTTATTGGATTTGGGCACAATCTTATCAAATATGTCGTCTGGAGAACCATGATTACACAATGGACAAGATTTATTCGCAAGAAAATGTGTTTTGTAAGTGTTTCTCAATTGGTGAACCTTATCTCATGACAGTGACAATGTCGAAATTGGTGAACGTTGTCCATGGACACTGAAAGTGATAACTTAAGCCAGCCTAGAGCCAATTCGTAAGCATTGGGACGCCTTTCTCACTTCTTTCCATTAGATATTGCTCAATGTTGCATTGTGTAAACGTGGTTCTTCAATCGAGATGTCTTTTTGGTTTACGTACAGTTTTGTAAAAATTTCTCATTATGTACCTACAAAAAATTTATTTTGTAACATCCAACCCCCAAACATTCTCCCAGTAAGCAAGATGCTTTTGTAATGAAAGTTGGCTTGGTCGGCAGCGGGTGAATTATGTAGAACCTAAAATTTCTCGAACGTAAGACTGTAGTACAAAGATTTCAACCACCACTTAAATCATCTAAACTTAATCCACACTCCTAAACAAGTAGAATTATGCTTCTACAAGAATTTAGAACAGTGTTTTCAGTATTTAATACTAATTAACTATAATGAACTCTCACCATGCATGCACTTTACTGTAAATAAATATTATACTTAACTACATTTAATAAAACATTATTTTCCAGTATTGTAAACTGACTGTAAGTGCTAAACAATTTTCTTAGAAATATTATAGAAAATATAAAGTGTCTTATTGCTGCCGAATTTCCTTTCGTTATCTGTTTTGCTTCCATATATTGGTATCAATATTTCAAATCAATACAAAGTATCATAAACATATCAGTTATACAATTCAATGTGCAGAGAATGAGTTTATCGCTAGAATGCGATGTCCACAAACGATCAGAGAAACGCAGGACATATCTCGTTTCAAGAACCAACTGAAAACTTATCTATTCAAGAAATCTCACGGAATAATTCAAGCACAACCTTAGTTAGCAAAGAGCGCCCTTGAGGTGGATTTTTTTCACAAAACGGCGCTTTACAAATCATCCAAATAATAATAATAATAACTAATTCGGCGATGTCTTTCAACTTTTATTATTATTTATTAATTACATGCACAATCATTTACATTCTTCACATAGACTTTT
The DNA here is from genome assembly GCA_947579605.1 of Athripsodes cinereus. Classification (NCBI taxonomy): domain Eukaryota; kingdom Metazoa; phylum Arthropoda; class Insecta; order Trichoptera; family Leptoceridae; genus Athripsodes; species Athripsodes cinereus. The sequence continues at coordinate 19,290,306 of OX388314.1, forward strand.
GCACCAAAATGATTCATACATCGGTCGTTAAAAAATCACAGGTAAGGACCTACAATTTTAAAAATAGTTTTCAAGTATTTTTTCGCTGAAAAGTTAATCACAAATGAACTCAAAAAGAAGGTACTTATTTTGAAGGTACAATATTGTCATAATTTTTTTTTTACCGATGATGATATTTCAAATGTCAAGAAAGAATAAAATTTTCGGTGCTCTTTAATGTTTTTGCTAATCTTTGCGACATTCTGTTTACATATTCATTCATTTCTTTAATCAGTTTAACGAATGAACAGTTCTGTTAGAAAAAAGAGAAGCATTTGTAATAATTTAATGTAATAAGAGTTCGTCGGTAGCCTGGAGGTAGAGTCTCGGCCTCGTGAACAGGGGGTCCGTGGTTCGATCCCAGGTGCCGGCAAACTCCCCTTTCACGACACAAGCTTTTAGCTTACTGTGAAAGGTGTACTGTATAGGGTTGTATTTGGGTTTATAACAAAACCCAGATATATCTTAAAAAAAAAAAAAAAAAAATTAAAATTGTGGCAGTAATCGGAAGCAATAATAATATGACATAGGGTGTTTTGTAGTCAGTAGGTACCTACTTAATAACCTCCCTTACTTATTAAACATAATTGTGTTGGTGTTGACCAGGAAAGCAGTAATAATTATGAAGAAACTAATTAACTATTCCCAGAATAAATCCATATCGTGATCTTTATTAAATGTTAATTATTATCCATACTTAACTAGTTTTATACCCTTAACATTTCTGCGGTGTCTTTATTTCCATACACAACTGTCATAATATATCTAGCTGGTCAGTAATCTAATTGGTAGGGCTGTTAACGGAAATCAGTTACATACTTACCCATATAAACATAAAAACGCTTTTTTCTATAGGTTGATTATGACCGGTCTATTTTTCCGGAACATGAAGTTTTCCGTCTCTTTTGTCAATTTACTTGAAGAATAATTTTTACATACATACATACATACCATCACGCCGCTTCCCTCGCGGGGTAGGCAGAAAGGATCGAGCGCCACTTCCTTCTATCTTTGCATACATCTTTCGCTTCCGTCACTGTCATACAATTCCTCATGCATGCTCTCCTGTTCAATGTGCTCAACACGTGACCGTCCTGTAGGATTTGATTTAAATGATCTTGCCATTTAAATCCTCGGACGTCCACGTCTCCGAGCACCATTCCTCTCAGACAAATATATCTTCTTAGTCATTCTGTCCTCATTCATTCTTTCCACGTGCCCAAACCATCTTAACTTATTTACATTCATCCTTGTTATTACACCAACTTTCATTCCACATTCCTTTCGTATATCAATGTTACGCACACGATCTCTCAGACTTTTACCACACATCCTTCTCAACGATCTCATTTCCACTGCATTTATGCCACTTTCATCCTTCTTTAACCATGTCCACGTCTTTATTGCTCGATATTTTCAAAAATCATCATAAATTTGCTACCTACGTGTATTTTTTTTACTACAAAATAGTTTTTTAAGCTTTGGTATTAAAACATGTGTAATATTTATTTTTTGTTTATTTATTCAAAATTGTTTTGATGTACCAACACTGATCACAATATAAACAATATAATGAGAAATGCATTCTAATAAAACAAAATCAATTTACAAATAGAGAGTTTATCACAATCTTTTCTTTCTACATTGAAAAACAATCGAGTTGTAATTAAAACAACTCGAAAGCAAAGGCAAACTTATCAAAGAGTTTTCATCCACTTTTTGAAGTTATTTAAGTCACATTTATCACTACTCCATACATTTTTTTCACAGAGTCGATAAATGAATAATATTTTATAAAACGTTTTTAAAAACGTGATATTTCTCGAGATCTCTAATCAATAGACACTATTTTAAAAAAATATCGTACGCAGACATACATGCTTCTGAAAAAATATTCAACTGATTAAATTATTAGGGTAGGTTGACTTAAATATTAAGTAGCAACATACAAAAAAGTAACGACTTTTCGTTACATACTACATAAAATAAAATGACGTTAAATACTATGTTGTTAATTAGCAGTTTGAGCGTTACTTTACAAGTATTTTTAGTGTTAGATGCCATGTTAATTTTTATACTCTACATTATTATTTTACTACTACATACTATTGTGATATTAATCACGGGCGATTTTCGGAATGTATTTTTTGTACCTAGTAATTAGCTCACCTTTAGTTATAATTCTCACATAAATATATAAATATGTTCGTAAGCATGCGTGTTTGTTAATTCATTTTAAAAACATTCATTTGACAAATAAAATATATATACCTAATATGTCACATGGAAACCAATGCCTTTCATGAATCTGACCTCATTTACTTCTTGAGACTAACCAATATGACACTTCCTGTGTGGACAGACTCCTCAGGTCCTCAGACTTATACAGGCTCTCCTAATGGGTCTCCTTCAATTTATTTATTTATTTATTTTATTCTTCTTGCACATCATCATAAACATAACAAAATCAACATATCAGTCAACATTTAAAATAATGTGATGATATGCAGTGGCGAGATTATCACATTATAGTGATTTCTTCCACCTAACCACGAAGTAGCTAGGTTAAATCTTCACTTCACCCTTCAACGCTCCTACCAAGAACACAGACCTGAAACCAGCGTCTTTCATTCAAAGCGTCACTGCGCCAATTAAGCCACCTCTCCCTGCAACATTTCCAGTACTCTGACGTCGTTGTCATAAGAACAGTGTATTTTTGAAGAGGGATCTCATGTGGGCGAAAGAACGGTGCTTTTGGCCAAACATCATTGGACATTCTCAAAACATGAACCAGCCAAGATCATCGGTTTTCTGATATTCTATAGACCACAAAGCCGGGCTTAGAACTAGTATTAATAACAATCACAGTAATGGGCCACTCCATATCTAATCAGCAATCTGAGATCTTTATTTTCTTTAGAAACCAAGTACTCATTGGTAGCTCTGTATACTCTTACACATATTGTAAGTCTAAAATTATTAACTTGGTAATTATTTATTAATTGTTATTATAATTATTAATACGAACTACTAAAAGGGTGATTGGAAAGAAACATTATGAGCATTTTTTTCATATGAAAGCTTTTATTCTATGATCAGAATGCCGCAGAAACATTTGATAATCAGGAATAACTTAAGTCAGATATAAAATTGTGATAACGTTAATATCTGCTTGTTACACAGACAGTAAGTATAACAGGTGTAATTTATTTATTTATTCATTCATTCTTTACTGAATATTGGTCACAATACAATTTTATAGAGAAACAAGCTGACCCGGCAAACGTTGTTTTGCCATATACATTTGCCATATACTAATATCGCTATTAAAAATAGGGGTTGATGGTAGATGAGTGAAAATTAAGGGCTGTATACATTTTTTAATGCTTCACCATATAAAAAAAAAAAAAAAAATTGACCAAATTTTTTTTAAAAAAATCGGGTTAGACCAGGCGTCGGCAACCTATGGCACGCGTGCCAGGCTTGGCACGCGATGGGGTTCTGAATGGCACTCTACAAAGTAATCAGGGACAAGGTTCGCATTAAAAAAATTAATTTATGTTAGAATTTTATGTTATTTTTTTAATAAATATGTTTAAAAGATAAATTTGATATAAAATTCTTCTCCTCTAGAACCCCATTATATAATTTAGAATTAAGGCGGCACCCTGAATCATATTGGTAGAGTGGCTTGGCACACCACAGCTAAAAGGTTGCCGACCCCTGGGTTAGACCATCCTTAACTTTTAGGGGTATGAAAACCAGATGTTTGTCGATTCTCAGACCTACCCGATAAGCACACAAAATTTCATCAAAATCGGTCCAGTCGTTTCGAAGGAGTTTGATAACAAACACCTTGACACGAGAATTTTATATATTAGATAGGTACATTCAAATTAAATACAATCAATATACAAAGAATACAACAAATTCAATCAATAATGTAGCAGTTATTCCGAGTTTTGTGAGTAAGACTGTTATAATATTTATTGTTCTTCAAATATTTTCGAATGTGCTTAATCTACAGGAGTAAATAAGTTTATCCAATTTATTATACATATAGTTCGTAATGCCTTTAAATTATTATGTTAATTATTATATTAACGTAGGTAGGTATATCAATTTTACAACCTGCGCTAATTCTATAGCAGGTGAATTGTATATTTTTTTTTAATTTTTAAAGGTGAAAACCCTATTATCTTGTTTTAAAAATAATATATTTCTTTGTTGATGTATACCCCAATTAATATCTACCTTTTTTGACGCTTTGACGAGATTAACGAGAAATAATTAGAACTAATTATTATTGTAAGTAAAACCGCAAGAGTAAATTATATTATTATCATTTGAGATAGGTACAAAATTATTTCTTAAAAAATATGTTAATAAACTATTATTGTATTGAGATGTAGAAAGGTACATTATCTTTTCACTAAAATGCTATTGTGTGTCAAAATCCGTTAAGTGCTTAATTAAATCCTTCGTGATGATGATAAATACGTTAGTACCTAATGACTCCTCTTAATAAATATTACAAGTTTGAATATTGTATGTAGGTGTATCTGAAAACAAAATATTTATAAATGTTAGCAAACTTGAAGACTTTAATGTTTTGTTTAATTACTAATGTTTAATTTTAACCAGAGAATGCTTCTGTATACTTTAGAGAGTAAGTTAGTATCTGTAAGTTTAGTCAAAAGTCGGACAGCTCTTCAGACTGCTCACTATGGCACCTCCAGTGTGGGCAAGATTGTATAGAGTAACATTTTAGATAAAGGGAAGTCTTCAGACTTCTGCTCTATCCGGGTAGTCGGTGGCTCCTTCAATGTATATCCCGAAGACTGTCACACTAAGCAATTACTTTCGTCATGAAGGTGGAGTTGGCCGCATTGTATCCCCTCTTTCTACTAAGAAATGTTCAGTTAATTGAAAAATAATAATCGTTTCCGAAGATCTAGTCATTACAGTTTTCCAATATTTTTATTTCTCTGTAAAGTATCCTTAAACATATTATGTTAAAGAATTATACCTCTATCGAGAATCATTTGAAGCATTATTAAAAGAAGAATCTTCTCTAGTACTCTAGTAGCCCTTAAAATTTGTACTAGTATTTTTTTTTTATAATACTTACTTACTGCTAGCCTTCTTCTCTCCACTGCTGAATATAGGCTTCTTCAAAATTCTTCCACACTTTTCAATCTCAAGCAACACGATACCACTGTTTTCCCATCATCTGGACAATATCATCAACCCATCTTTTATGGGGTCTCCCTACACTTCTTATGTCCTCTCATAGCCTCCATTCAAGAATTCTGGAAGTCCACCTACAACATAATAAAATAAATAAAATGTTTTAGACGTAGAATGAGATAAGCTAGTAGGTATTGGAAAAGGTAATTTCGTATTGACAGTATGATAGAAATATAATGCAATATATTCTGCCAAGTAATTATAATATAAAAGATAGCTGTTAGTTATTAACATTACAGTTTATCAATACTAAAATATCAAAGGCGTTAACATCCTTTTTATTAAAGAACACATCCTTTTTATATTGTTAATCGGCTGCCATCTGTGACTTGCATGTGAGAATATTATTAGTATGAACTAGCGAAACGCACTCGAACATATCCAAGTATGTAGTGTAAATGGTTCAAATTATTAATATCGAAAGATTCGAATATTGATTTCAGAAAAAAATCTAGATTATTCTTAGAGAAGTTATTCAATTTACAACCTATAGCAATCAAACTCGCTGATTTACGAACGTTGAATTTGAAAATGGAATTTGTAAATGGCGTATTTCTATGGGTGTTTTTCACGGATTAAATGATTGTCGATATAAAATTAACATTTTATATGTGTTTTAACAAGAAATCTAACTGACTTGACCCTGTTAAAATTCAGCATCACTCATACATTGGGTGCAATGCCAGAAAAAGAGAGAGACCCTGATAAAATTAATTCAAATTAATGATGGGACATCTTTTGCGGTTCTAGATTATTATTATTATTATTCTCTTTAAAGTTACTGTGCACATTTTACAGCTTTTACCCAATGCGATGTTACATAGTACAAAATATTACGCCACGGGAATTTATGACTATAAATTAGCACAACCGCTCTAAATGAGTGAGACCTGTTTGTATCCTGACGTAGGTTAGTAATCTATATGAACCTTTATAAAGAGTTAATCTTGACTGATTTTTTTTCTTAAAGAATGTACATACCAACAAACAGATATTCAAATTATTATAAATAAGATTATTTCCTTGATTGGATGAAAATATTTCTGTATTAAGTAATTTCATATCATTATGATAAAAACATAATGTAGTTTAAATACTTTTATTATTATGAAAGAAGTTTTGCTTTTACACTGTAATTACGTATTTAGCAGTGTAATGAAATAATTTGCATTTCCACATCAATAACTCTCTGTGTATACTAACGTTTATTATCAGGACGTTATTGCGGTTACTAGATATTATTTTGTAATAATAATATTGATTCAAATTTCCTATGTGAAACAACCCATTATAATTATTATTGATTCTTATGCTGTCAAGGTTTTTTTTTGTTTGCCTATAAATTTGTTCACAATAAACATAATTTTCGCTGGGCCATTCATGGATTACGCGTTTATTATTATAGATTAAAGAATTTTTAGAAAGTAGTTCAATTTTCGACGGAATTGGATGTCGTAGAAAGAATGGCAAGGTTAAAATGGTCATGTTTGCTAGACTCAGAGATGGATAAAAAGGGCAGTGGAGTGGGGACCTCGTGAAGATAAAAGGAATAAAGGAAGACCTTCCACAAGAGTGGTCTGACGACATTAGGAGAATCGCTGGTGACTGGTTGCAGAAAGCTAAGGACAGAGATGCCTGGAGACATATATAGGAGAGGCTTATGTTCAGCAGTGGACAGCAATAGCTGCATTAAGTAAATAAGTAAATTTTAAAAGCGAAAATTTGAGAGATGTTTATTTATCTAAATATTTTAAGTTCTTCACAAAAATATTTCTACTCTATATCGGGGTTTCCCACAAGTGGGGTAACCAGGGGACTCGCTGCGTTTAGAATACACATGTCCTCTCCTCAGTGGTTGGAGATATTATTATACATGTGTCGTAAACGTTAACAAGGATGAATGTAAATAAGTTAAGATGGTTTGGGCACGTGGAAAGAATGAATGAGGACAGAATGACTAAGAAGATATATTTGGCTGAGAGGAATGGTGCTCGGAGACGTGGACGTCCGAGGATTAAATGGCAAGATCATTTAAATCAAATCCTACAGGACGGTCACGTGTTGAGCACATTGAACAGGAGAGCATGCATGAGGAATTGTATGACAGTGACGGAAGCGAAAGATGTATGCAAAGATAGAAGGAAGTGGCGCTCGATCCTTTCTGCCTACCCCGCGAGGGAAGCGGCGTGATGGTATGTATGTATGTATGTAAACGTTATTTATTGTGTCGGTGCACACGTAGTAGAATTCCATAATAAGGTAAATTGAAACAAGTGTTTATTTCTACTATAAATTATAGATCGTGAGAAAGACGTCTTTCGACTTATCAGGTCATTATCAATCTTGTTTCAATTTACCTAACTCTTGTATGTTGTTATTCCCATATCTACGTTTTATTTATTACGTAGATATATTTCGGGGATGCGCGGACTCGAAAACTTTTTTATGTAATGAGAAAGCAACTTTTTTAAATTTAGAACGTTGTTTGTGGTAAAATAATATCTATTCAGGTGTTTTAAGTGGCTCCGAATGGACGAGGATTATTTTCAAAACGTGTTTAAAAGTTGAAAAAATATTGTAAGTACAGTGAAAAAACGTAATATTAATGAAACCATGAACATCCATTAAAACGTTAATTCATTAAACATCGAACCATCAACATTATTAGTACAATATAAATTGATTACAACAATAGTGAAACGAAATAAATTATTATTAAATGTATTCAAAACATCAATTGTTAACAATAATTAACAGTGCGTTAGTATGTACATAATATGTAGAATTAATAATGTTGCCTTTACAAAAGATTTGACCCGCCCAATACGGCAGCTAATTACTATTGTAAGTCTCGAAATTGTAATAATACTACTGACTACAAACTATTATTGGACTTTGCTTTTTTCCCCGCTGGGCAGCAACATTGTCCATACTTCATACACAATATTGCCGCTAGTGGGTACCTACTCATAATGTTTAACTGTTTCACTTAATTATTAGAGCTGTGTTAATGAGTATCGAATCATTGCACGTCAACCTAATATATGCAGTACACATGAATTTTAAATAATTTAAAATATGAAATAATACTGCTTTTTGTTTCACAAAGGTGTATACAACGCACCTTGCGCTTTCTAGACAAGAATATTGCTATCATCAGAGCGAATTATAAAACTAGAACTAAAAAAAAAGCAATTATCTATTTATACATCAAAATACTTCGAATCTCTTTTAGTTTAAATTTTATACGCAGCCATGATGATGCCAGTTTGTGGTATATGTTGTATACAATTTTATGAATAAAAAAAGAGTGCTGTTTCATATTTTAAATTATTTACATAAAATGTTTTTGCACAATATAAACACTGAAAATTAATATGTTACCGGTTTAAGCTATGATATTTGATGAAGAGGGTCGTTGGGTGTCATGATTGCAGAATGTTGTTTTTTCTCCTGATGTTCAAAAGGATAATGGATAGTTCTTTGGATTTTACAGAGTTGCTTGGTTTACTGAAGTTGGTCGTCCCGAGTCTTAAAACCAAATTCAGGCACCGTTCTTTGTAAATATTATAACAAACTTTTTATTGCATGTTATTAAGTATATGTTAATTATTTTAGTTTCAAGTATGCTTTGCATTGTTATTGTACTATTAAGGCTGTTTTGATCTGTCATTGAATGGGTAAATATGTAAGTGACCCAAATTGTAGCAATCAAAGAGAATACAGTGCAATGTGATGAAATTAAAAACAAATGTTTTTCTCTGCTTTTACTAAATTTTAATCTAATATATAAAATTCTCGTGCCACGGTGTTTGTTATCATACTCCTCCAAAATGGCTGGACCAATTTTGATGAAATTTTGTGTGCTTCTCGGGTAGGTCTGAGAATCGGCCAACATCTATTTTTCATACCCCTAAAAGTTAAGGGTGGTCCACCTCGGATTTTTTTATTTTATTTATTGGACAATTTTTTTTATGGTTAGGCATTAAAAAATTCATACAGCCCTAAATTTTCATCTTTCTACCATAAACACCTATTTTTTAATAGCGATATTAGTATATGGCAAATGTATATGGCAAAACAACGTTTGCCGGGTCAGCTAGTTTCATTATAGATTTCTAAAACTTTAACTATTGTAAACTATCAAAACAATTGAACTGTATTTATATTTAGAAACATAAAAAGAACCAGTTGACAAGTCTTATTAAAAGGCTTAACAAGACTGGTATTATTTCCTTGTAATATTTTGAAAAAAATAAATAAAAAAAACCGACACGGTGAATACAATATAACTTGTATAAAAACGATGACACGGTACATCTATCATTTGCAATAAATACTTAGTTGTAAATAACCACTTCTTATTTCCATTAAATACTTCTAAAGTACAGTCATCATCAGTGTACAATCTATAATATAAAACACATCATTGCTAAGAATTATTCTAATATAGATTAATATTATAAGCAAAAGTAAGAGTAGTAAAATAAAATAATATAATAATATTAATATGGTCTGGTCTATTATGTTCCCCCATCGACAGTTCATTGTTGCTGTACCACACAAAGGAATCTTTTGTTGTACAAAGGAAAAGAAACAATAGGAACACGTTGTGCCACATACTCATTTTCATGTGTTTTATTATGTGTTCTTAATAATATATGCCGTGTGCTTTTTTAAGTGAGAACTTGGGTGACGAATATAAGTTAAAAAAATATTTTTCTAGATATGTACATAACTGTCTTAAACCTTGTACTTACTTTATTCAGGATGTGTGTCTAAAAAGTAATCACCAACAATATAGTAGAAATGATGTTAATATGTATAAACAACGATTATATTAAAGTATTAGATTCATAAATAGGTACCTACCTAAATCATTTCTGGTATATTTTGTGATTTTTTTATGAATTTAAGCCATGTCAACCCTTTAAATTAACAGTACCTACATTAATATGTAGATCTTAAACATTAAATTGGTTGGTCTTGACTCACTAACAACCACTTTATTTTTTCTGATCTTGCAAACTTATTAAGAAATAGTTTTTCTATATGCTATTTGGGTCGAAACTTTTGACGATGAAGGACTTATTTTCATTGTCATTGATTCTTGAAGATTTTCTGTCTTCTGTCATATTGGCATACCTAATACAAGATGAGCTTTAAATTATGTAAAGAAATATACAAAAAATGGAGATCATATATTTTATACGCTTGGTCATACATATTATCAGATTTTACTGGATATGCATTATGTACATTAAAGAAACGAATATTCCGTGATCATGTATATAAAAAAGTATAGCTCTGAGTAAATTGTACAATAACTGGATAAACATCAAAAATATCATCCGTTCCATTCGTGTCGTATCAATAATTGATGTTTTGAGCAGGTAATTTAAAAATTGTCTTTTATTTATGGCAAGGGAACTAATGTACCGATCTCACAAAATTCAAAAATAATTCCGACTAATTCTACATTTGACACAAAATACCGGCACCCTATACAACCCCATCTATAATTATTTCTTTCCACAATATTTTGACTAATTTCAACAACTAAATACCAACCGATGCCATTCATTCACAAGTTGTATTCCTACAATGCCGTAACAATTCATAAAACAAGTCGTTATATTAAAATTCAATACATTAAAATGTGATTACGACAAAGCAAACAGGTAAATAAATATTATTTGTTTTGGTTCAAAATTGTTGAAATGTGAAAGGTCATTTGAAATTATTATTGTTTAGGTTTTGTATAATCACGCTTTCGAATGACCGTTGATAAAAGGAATGGTTTTATTTTGTAATTAAACATAATTATTTTGGTATTAACATTAAGTTGGCTTGCTAGCTTTAAAATACCCCACATAGTAACACACACAAAAACACATTTTTGACCAAATTTTTTTTCTGACTGTACCTACACTAATAGTAAAAATTTATAGAAAATTAATATTTTAAATCGTAAGTATATTTTATAGACTTATTGAATTCTCAAGGGATACGGAAACCTACCACTTGTAACATTCAGGTAAACCTACTATAAAACATTCACGGACCAAAATAAAGCCTCTTTTAAAACAAGTGACTAATATTTTATGTCCTCTATTCAAATGAACTGTGGCTCATACATAGAGCTGAAGAGACTGGCTGAGAATAGGGAGGAATGAAGAATAAATTTCAAACTCGTTGCAGACCAATCCAATGGATTGTATATACATATACTCATTATATATACATATATTCAAAATATTCTTATATACATGTATTTTAGTACGATCCCGTGGAGCACCCGGTAAAAAATCGGTCTCCCACTCTTCTGCGTAAGTTTTCGAGTGTTATATATATATATATATATATATATATATATATATATATGGACAATTTGTAAAGCGCCGTTTACTCATAACATGACCTCAAGGGCGCCGTTTATCGTATCCATCACCCGAAACTCCCAGCAAAAAGAGTGTTCTGTAAAAGGCAGGTGTTCGAAAAAATTAAGACATTTTACATCTCAAATTCAGCGATGAGGCTTGCCACCCATCCTGAATGTCTTGATTTTATATTGGCACGAAGAGGACAGTTTGCATGTTTCTTACATGCAGCTGATCTTCTGGCTACCCCACTTGTGGGATATGCCGTGATGGTATAGTAGTAGTAGTACATGTATTTTAAAATCACGAATTTAGCTCTATATCGTAAATCAAAATATGTTCTTACTTAAATACACAAAAATTTTGTCGGATCACAAAATAGTAGCAAAATTTTAGAACAATTAATGTAAAAAAAAACAAGTGAAGACCTTTTTTTAATATGTTTGTATCTAAATGATTAATAAATTATATAAGATTTCGATTAATTTGTTTTATTTTGGTCAAATCATCGTTCTCAGGGAAGAATCGAATAAACCCCACTACAAATGCATTCAATGAGTGGACATACTAATCGAGGGTTAAATATTACTTTTTGATCGACATGTTTGATCGTGTCATTAACAGTGGAGTTTTTGCTTAATGGATTTGTGTAATTACGGCTTTGTGATCATTATCGACAAAATAATAATATAAAATCTGAATAATAATGTACAATCGAACATATTATTGTATGTACATAATATCAACATTTATATCTGAGTTGATACACCAATACGAAGTTATGTACCAAACTATGTATATTATTTGTTTTATAGGAAATGCAAATACAGGATTTAAACATCCATTTTGAACTACTTATAATTGATTTATAATTATTCTAAAACACGATTTTCCATGGTTGTTTACGGTTGCAGAACTATAGAAATCATGGTAAAAAATTTTGAGCTTCATAAATGAAAGAAATCTTATTCTCATCGTGGATCATTTGAAACACTTTGAAAAGTATTCCTTCCTCTTCTGCTGATGACCAATATTACCCTTTCACTTTTCTGGTAGTCTTTTATGTGGGTATGAGCCATTTGGTGTCTGTTTTTCAGCAATGTAGAGAAAATCGTTGATACAAATTATTTTACGTGACATATTATCGAAAGAGTATGTTTTGTATCAATAAATAAATAAAGTAGATGAGAATTTGTTAAGATATCAATAGGTACTTAATGTATAAAATTAGTTTCCAAATGCTGCATTTTGTTGCGATACAATCTTAATAATTAATAAAATAAACTGAGATTATTAGAGTCATGAACTCATCTGGGGGGGAGCTGCAAGAGAGTTCGTGGCTTTGTAGGAGCAAATGGGAATTAGATTATGATGTTTTTAATGTTTTATCGTTCTTGATGCTGGCCACAATGTCACCTCTGGTGTGGACAAGGTTTGCATAGAGTAAAATTCGGATAAATGGAAGTCCCCAGACTTCTGCGCTCTCCGAGTGGTCGATGAGTCTCCTTCAATATTATTGATGCTGACCGATACGGAAAAAAGAAGATTAAGTGTAGCTGAAAATTTTCCTTTTAATGTCTTTTATTAATTTTTTTTTACAATTTATTAGTACTAACATCTGATATTTGTATAAAATAAAATACCCATAACATGAATGTGTAATATTGACACCAAGCTGTGACAATTAAAACGTGTATCTTTACGATGTTAAAAGGATTATAAAGCGGACACTCAATGCTGGTAGCCTAAGGGTATAAACCGTTTACAAATGTATAGGTAATACTTGAAATACAAATGGGTAGATTAAAATCACAATTAAAACCAGTTTTCATGTAGAATATTATGAACAAAAAGCTTAAGCCCACTTATGAAATCAAACGCATTGAACTGAAAATAACCATCAATACTTAATTCTATACACTTACCAGGGCCAGTGTCCTATAAAATATTGTTACTATTGTATTTTTTTGAATGGTGTACATACCTTTTAGAAGCACTTAAAACACTGGGAGGGTTCGATGATAGAAATTTTAATTATTGCTTTTAAACTTGGAACAACGTGTGTGAATGAATACAGGAGATTTATGTTCATTGTAATTTAAATGATTTTCTAATCAACTGCTTTAATTGATTTGGATTTTATATTTATGATTTTATAAGAGGTTTTTTTCTAAAATTTGAATACTAAAAATACGTGTTGGAAATGAAAGCTTCGCGAAAGACGTATGACCATCATAAATATCTAATTATTTTTAAGCATTGTACAAATACGTATTATTTCTATTTATCAAAGCCTTTATTGTTTTGACTAATATTATCAATTGATTTTTAAAATCGGAATATTTTCAATATTATAACATAACATAACATAACATAACATAACATAACATGTATAGACAATTCACGCAGACCGAGCTAGTCCCAAACTAAGATGTGAATCTTGTATTATGGGTACTAACGCGACGGTACACATATATACAATGCACTACACACATATACATGTAACACCCAGACCCAGGACAATCTGAAAAAGGTCATTCTTCATTTTGCCCTGGCCGGGAATCGAACCCGGGACCTAGTGACTCAAAGGCAAGTGCGTTAGCCTCCACGCCACACCGGTCGTCTATACAACGTATTATATAATAATAATGTTGACAATTTATATATGGCGCTGTTAAATGACCAATGACCATCTCAGAAAGGCGCTGTGGTCTCCCCTGAACAATGGCATTATCAACTTTCTCCCAAATATGTCGGTAGGTTGACTCTGTCTCAGGTCTGCAGGCAGTCTATTGAGACAGTTGGCACGGCGACTCTGAAGCGAATTTGGAAATATTTGCTTTACTGAGTTATTCGAGTTTGTTGACAGCAGTGGAAATCAAGTGCAGTGGTCGTCTGGTCAATGAGAGAGAGTTCAGCAAAGCATATGGATATCTTGCCACTTAAGTCCTTATGGACTACTGTATAAAACAAAATTTGATTCCTATTTTTTTGGACACATCATATAATTTTCTACCTACAATTTGAACGCCATACTCTTTGGACCCACAACCTCTTTGATTGATAATTACCTGCTAAGTCGAAAGACGCCTCTCTCGTGGTCAATAATTAATAGTAGGAGATAGAAACACTTGTTTTAATTTACCTAATTATGGAATTATACTAAATACGTGTACACCGACACAATAAATAATATATGTAATATCTACTTACAATCAGTCGCATTATATGTTATCTATATAAACAAACATTTTATAATATTACAGTGTGTTAATCGCTACAGTTGGCAAATTATAATGACAACAATGCATATTAAATAAATAATATTATAATGAATAAAATAAAAAAAAATAATAATACCTACTCGTAAAACAATTGAACCAAATTATGTATGTACTGAGTACTACGTACCACCTTATCAATTTATTACGCTAGGATACAGGCACACAATACATTGTTGTATGTAATGTTCTATTATAATATACCTATATTATATACTGTTTCATATTATTATATAAAACATAATAAAATTATATAAAATGGTAATTATATAATTAGTCCTCATCATGGAAGAACAATCACAATATAATTTATAACAATAATCATTCTTCAGAACACTCATCATTCATAATTATATTTTATATATGTTCGTTTGTACATGTGTTTCAACATCAGATTAGACAAATTGTAGGTGGGTCGAGTATTTCATCAAGGCATACCTATGCTATATTAAGATGCAAAAAGTATTGCCGCTGACAGAAAGAGCTGGTCAGAATTGGTTCAAGACCCACGGGGGGCACACACTGCCGCATATAGTCTCCGTCCACGTCCACGACCTTATGCAGCAAGGGCTCCATAAGATAAGAGAGATACTATACTATACTATACTATACTATACCCTCACGCCGTGTCCCAAGTGGGGTAGGCAGAGAGAACGGAACGCCAAACAGATCTATCTTTACACACTTCCTTCGCTTCCTCCACATTCATACAGTTCCTCATACACGCACGTCGGTTCCTCTTACTCAACACGCGGCCGTCCTTGAGAATTTGATCCACGTGATCAAGCCACGTGGTTCTCGGACGCCCGCGTTTCCTCACACCCTTTCTTTCAGATAAGTATATCCTCTTTGTCATTCTTTCCTCTTTCATTCGTTCCACATGACCAAACCATCTCAATTTATTTACACGCATTCTGTCCACAACAGTCTTCTTGCATCCGCTCATTCTTCTAATATCCTCATTCTTCACTCTATCACGCAGCGTTTTACCAACCATTCTTCTCAACGATCGCATCTCTACTGCATTTATTCCACTTTCGTCCTTCTTCAACCACGTCCATGTCTCGCTTTCATACGTAAGTGACGGTACCAGAATGGTATTGTGCACCAGCATTTTAGCCATGTTCGACACATTGTCATTGCTGACAATGGTTCGAAGTGCACCGTTTACTCTAGCACCGGCCACTTTCCTTCTTTCAATGTCCCTATCGCATCTTCCATCCCTCGTAAACATACTACCCAAATATACATACTCACTTACTTGCTCCAAACATTCGTCACCAACTTTAATCTCGCAAATCGTTTTTTCATTCTCTCTTTCAAAAACAAGAACTTTCGTCTTCATAACGTTCATTTTCAAACCATTCAAATTGCAACTATCATACACACACGTAACAATCTCTTGTAAGTCCCTTTCACTCTCAGCCATTAACACCAAATCATCTGCGTACATCAATGCATTCACCCGAAACCCATTCAGCTCGACACCAACATCCATCTCTTTCACAGGTCGCATACAGTAGTCGAAGAATAGGTTGAACAGCCACGGAGACATGACACAACCTTGCTTCACTCCTTTGGTGAGGACAAACCACTCCGAGAGAGTGTTATTTACCCTCACGCAAGCGGAGCTTCCCAAGTAAAGTGAAGATATTGCGCGGATCAACCGGCTGCTCACCCCATACTCCAACAACACGCGCCACAACCTTTCCCGGTCCACTCGATCATATGCTTTCTCCAGATCCACGAACGCACAAAAAAGCCTCTGGTGTTTACCCAGAAACTTCTCTATAACCATTCGCAGGGAGAAGATCTGATCGGTGCACCCTCTGCCATTCAAAAAAGCTCCTTGCGCATCCCATATCTTACACTCAGTTATCTTTCGTACTCTCTCAATCAAAATTCTACCATACAGTTTCCCTATTGAGCTCAGCAAGCTAATAGCCCGATAATTCCCGCATTCAAGCCTAGAGCCTTTCCCTTTGTACAAGGGGCAGATGATAGCCCTCTTCCAATCCTCTGGTGTAACACCTTCTCTCCAACAATCGTTGAAAAGCTCCAAACACCACGCGAGAGCCCCCGGTCCACCAGACTTGATGAGCTCAACGGCAACACAATCATACCCTATATAAGAGAGATGCTATATTAAACAAAATCATTTCTGTTGCTTTGCTTCATATATTTGGTTATTATTAGAATTTATTTCATGCAAGGAGAGGCAACAAGTACACCTAACTTCAGTTCGTCATCAAGGGGAAGATTATGGGCCACAGGGGGAAGGCAAAAGACATCTTTCCTGGCTTCCAAATATTCGAGAATGGACCGGCTTCAGAACTGTGGAGGAGCTGTTTTTAGCCGCCCAAGAGAAGGAGATTTTCTCCCAAATGGTCGTCAACGTCGGGAGGACTCTTCATGTAATAAACATGCAAGCTATCCTCTCCGTACCAACAAAAAATAAGATATACAGTATGGGTGGCAAATCTCATCGCTGAATTGAATATGTAAAATGTCGTATTTTATCGAACACCTGCCTTTATTCAAAACACTCGAAAACTTGCGGAAATTATTAGGGGACCAATTCTTTGCCGGATTCTCCACGACTAGAAAATAATCATTAAGTGTCGAATAGAATACTCTAGTTATTTAATTTAAAAGTAGATACTTTAATGCAGTATAAACCACAATACTTAGGTAAGTACAGTACGAGTATAAATAATGTTAACGATACACAATGGAGAAATCACAATCACAGCAAATGAAATAACCTATGTAATCATTAATTAATTGTAATAATACCTTATTGTACTAACTATTATTATTATTGTTATTATACAACTTATTCCACTTAACATACATACTTACTACAACTTACAAACAAACAATAAATAAAATAAATTATCTGCAAGTAGAAAGAATTTGCATGCATGCTATGTTCAAAGATGCGTAAAATATACCAGGTATAAATTAATGTAATGTATACCTACTCGGTGACTGTGAAATAGTTATACGCGTGTATAAATCCACCTTTTCATGCCATTTTTTTAGATGGTGCTGTAATTTTTCGTAGGTAAGTATACTTGTTTGAAATCATCAAAGTTATTATAAACACGTTAACGGGCTGTTTCACCACCTCTGGATAAAGTGCCGGATAGCGAATCCAACACAAATCTAACGGATAAAACGAAAAATGCGTTTCACGACTCCCTGACAGCGCTATCCTATAGATTAAGTTCTGGATAAGTTATCCGGCGGATATGTCTTCGATAGTGTTAAACTGTCAAAATTTGTTTTATCTGCGTTGCCTAGATATATTTCTAGGCAACGCACGATATATTCCTACCTACGTGCATACATTCATGCAACAAACGCATGAAATTACAACGTTGCCACTGGTATCTGGCGGATAGCAATCCGTAAGAAATCTGAAGGTGGTGAAACGCTCACTTCAGTTTATCTTGTAGATAAATTATTTATCCTAAGGATAGTTATCTAGAACTTTATCCAGAGGTGGTGAAACAGCCCGTAAGTCTATTATCAACACCATCCTAAAAAATCTTTTACGCAAAATCTTACGCAAGTAGAAAAGTTAGTGGACTAACTGTATTTCATAAACATACAGGTTATCTTCATCGTAGCGTAAACGTGAAGGATGGATAGCATACGTCATCGCTGAATTTATCTGTCTACCATACAATAATTGTATTACTAAATTTTCTTCAAATTTAGTCACCAATAATCATCATCATCTCATCTCGCCCTCAACGCTCCTCTCAGGAGCACAGGGCAGAAACCAGCCTCCTCCATACAGAGCGTCTTTGCGCCAATTGCGTCACCTCTTTCCACGACATTCTCTGCGCTCTGATATCGTTGTCATAGGAACGGTGTATTGTGAAAGAGGGACGTCCGGACGTCCCTCTTTCACAATACACCGCGAAAAACAGCGCTCTTTTTGGCCAACTATCATTGGGCATTCTCAAAACATGTCCCAGCCAGGACCATCGTCTCTCCTGTATTACGGAGATTACAGGTCTCTGCTGGGTGCGCCGGTCACCGTCACCGGTCATAGTCACCAATAATATCACTTTATAAAATTATATGAATGACTGTATGACCTAATTTTCATCCGAAATGCATGTGCAAAATGCATTCCATAAATGAAATCATATGATTTTACACAGGAGATAAATGTTGAAAGAACCT
This sequence comes from Athripsodes cinereus, assembly GCA_947579605.1. Taxonomy (NCBI): domain Eukaryota; kingdom Metazoa; phylum Arthropoda; class Insecta; order Trichoptera; family Leptoceridae; genus Athripsodes; species Athripsodes cinereus. The sequence goes on from OX388314.1 coordinate 19,309,456, forward strand.
CTACACACTCGGATATCTCAGGAGTCGGGTACTCCTATTTATACACACACTTTCTTTTCCTCACGGGCGATCTGAGGAACAAATCAACGTATGTCACCTCGTAAGAATAATAAACAAAAAAGCAATAATTAACCCATATGGGAAAAATTAAAATGAAATGAAAACACACAATACATGTATATTTTAACAAAAATAAATTCTAGAAAGAAAAAAAACATTATTATATCTAAAATTAAACACATTTTACAATAAATGAGTCTAATTTTGTAGTTTGTATTGTTTTATTATTAGATATTATTCTTAACATATAATTAAATATTTTTTATTTAAAATACTGTATTCTTTCCAAATTAAATTTATTCACCTCAAACGTTTTCGCCAAGGCTTCTACTTGGCATCATCAGGAGGACTCATTAGTTAAAGCCTTGGCGAAACAAGTAGAAGCCTTGGCGAAAACGTTTGAGGTGAATAAATTTAATTTGGAAAGAATACAGTTTTTTAAATAAAAAATATTTAATTATATGTTAATAATGAATATCCAAAGTGTTAACACAACAACATTAGATTAATAAGATATTATTCTTATCATTTAATAAGAATTTTGTATAATTATTGACGTAACTTTTTATGCATCTTAGGTAGGTACATATTTTATACTTATGTTTTTATTAACTTTATAATTAGGGTGGGCATACCAATATGAAAACTCTAGACGTGCCACTGATAGATATATAACGTTATACTTACCTTTAAGGGAGTGCTGCACGATCTTGAATATGCGGATGATCTAGCCCTTTTTGATACATCTGTGGACGGATTACAGTGCAACGCTAATGCTCTTTATGAAAATTCCTTGCGCCTTGGCCTTCGTATCAACGCTGGTAAAACGGAGTACATATGTAATAGTACATGCACGAGTACTCACACCCCATTAATGGTTGGTAATTCCCAAATATCTCAGGTTAGCAAATTCAGGTACCTGGGAGCAACCATAACGCCAGAGGGTGATCTCCGGTCGGAATTACCAATCCGCATAGGGGCAGCTAGTGGGGCTTTCAATAACATGAACAGAGTTTGGAAGGCGTCTGGACTCAGCATCAGGACAAAATGTCGCTTGTTCAATGCGTGCATCATCCCAATCCTTCTATATGGCTGTGAGTCTTGGCACTTAACCAAGGCTCAAGAGCGGAAGATACTAAGCTTTGAAAACGGGTGTCTTAGAAGGATTTTGGATGTCAAATGGTATGAACATGTTACAAATGATGCTGTGCGCCGGCGCACCCAGCAGAGACCTGTAATCTCCGTAATACAGGAGAGACGATGGTCCTGGCTGGGACATGTTTTGAGAATGCCTAATGATAGTTGGCCAAAAAGAGCACTGTTTTTCCGTCCGCAGGGGTTCCGTCGGCCCGGGCGTCCCTCTTTCACAATACACCGTTCCTATGACAACGATATCAGAGCGCAAGGAATGTCGTGGAAAGAGGTGACGCAATTGGCACAGAGACGCTCTGAATGGAGGAGGCTGGTTTCTGCCCTGTGCTCCCGAGAGGAGCGTTGAGGGCGATGATTATGATGATGATGATACCTTTAAGAATAAATTCATATCATCACGAGGTATGTGTGCATTATAGAAGAATTTAAAAGTAACGCCTGCAGTAATATTGTGGGATCTATTCCATTTATCATTGCTTAATTTATACCATATGAGACTCATTAAAAAGCCGTTAAAATATATCATCTCTTATACTAAGGTGTTCATCATTTATATTATAAACAAACATGTTTTTAACACGTTTTAATAACAACACAATTATAATTAATCATAGCCCTTCTTTTATTTAACTTTCATAAAATTACAAAATATCAAATTGCAGATTTTAATGTACACATTTAATTTGAATCATCATTTTCTTTAAAGTAACTTAATATATTTTTAAATACATTTTAAAGTTTTATTCATCTCAATGACATGTCTTTAATATTGACGATTATAAACTTGAGACTGACCAAGAACACCATCATTGGTGAAGGTCATATAAATAAAAAAAATATTGACGATCTTTTGTTAGGTATAATCTGAAAAAGGTATTTAGGTGAAAATAACTGAGTGTATTCTCGTTTTATTGATTTTTATTTTTTGTTTTGTTTTTTTTACATGTAACTCTATTGTTATTAACTTTAGGTTGGATATTATATACCTAGTTGTGTATGTTTTGTTGCTGAATTTAAGATTTAAGAATTACCCTTTATCCTTCAAAGCACGAGCTCTGCTCAATTTTGAAGGAACAAATAAAAGAAAAATATATGTTTTTATTATTATTTTGTATTGATTGATTATTGTTTTAAGTGTATATTTTTTACTGAATAAATATATTTGAATTTGAATTTGTTTCTCGTTGACTTATAATTTAAAAAAGTCTAAGTAAATATCTTTCAAGTTTTCGTTTTTTGGAATATTTTATGAGTAGAGGGATTAGATGAGGGAGTAGATTCCTGATGTTCCAATATTGTTATCAAAGGAACAGTGTACATATTCTTAAAAAATATGTTCTACATGCCATCGCAAAAACTAACAACTGATTATTGGATATTCAATTTCAACACGTGATACAAAACTTTATTCCGTGGAGCACCCGGAAAAGAATTGGTCTTCCACTTTTTCTTCAAGTTTTCGAGTGCCTTTGTATAAGGTAGGCGTTTGAAAAATAAAGACATTTTGCATCACAAATTCAGCGATGAAGATTGCCACTCTACACTGAGAGTCTTATTTTTGTTGACACGGAGAGGACAGTTTGCATATTTATAACATACAGCTGGTCTGCTAGCTACCTCAAATGTGAGATAAGCCTTGATGGTATAGTAGTGGTAGAAGTTACAAAACTCAGTGAAAATGATTATGACAATTTTACAATACATTGTATAAATTACCCTAGCGAATCAAGTAAAAGCTTTTTTTTAATTACATTATTATATTCCTTTACATCCAACTTGGATAGTATCAACTGTTTTTATAATATTTCATTGAAAACAACATGATACAAAGGTGTCAATTTTCTCCCCTACAACTTACATACAATGTAAATGTCTTCCAAGTGTAAAATGTTTAATAATATCTTTCTACACTCATTACTATAACACTGATTATATCTAGGTACATAATAATTAAGTAGTCTTTATAATAGTACATAATTTAATAAATTAAAATTTACAATGAAGGCTATCTTCCTTTATAATATTAAACAAACAAATAATTAATCAGTCTCCTCCTTTTCTTTACCGTGGACGAAACTCATTAAATATGTAATTATGTAAATACTTTTATTATAATATAATATTTACAATAAAAATTACAATTTAACAATGCTGTATATGTAATTATTCTCCATTTAAAAGTAGTAATTCGATGTTTTGTTCTTCAAGTAGACACTCGTTCATTTCCTTATAAAAATATCAGCTTTGTTGTAAGCTTAGCGATCTATCGAGATTCGTTGAATCTAATCTCGTGCATTTCGTATGTGATCGTTTTAAATTTCATAGATGTTGAAGTTTTTTTTATTTACGTAAGTAAATCAATATTTTTTTGATATGAGTTATGATAGCGTAAAAAAAAATATTCCATTTTTAGCCTTTATGATAAGCGTAATTTTTTTTATTCCATTTTTAGCCCATACCTAATACCTACATTGGAAATAAGGAGAAAATAGCACTGACTATTCACAACAAATTGGAATAGTTAATGGATTCATTGAATCCAATAAACAAAATAGTCCTCTTCTCTGTGGTATAAATTAAAAATATTTGCGACGGGTTTGCGTGTCTCGTCGCCAAACATAAAATGTGAAATTTTTAAAAAATACTTTGTTTATTTATCAATTTAATACATCATCATATTACTTACAACAGAGTTGGTTGGAAGAAATCGCGCCTCCGCGATTAACTCGCCCTGTGTGTATTGATTTTATGATTGTGTTTGAGTTGTATGTATTTGGTTTAAATTCGCTTGTAATTGATGTACATTAAAGAATAAGGAAATAAAATATTGAAATGATTATTGGCAAGATTACCTTTATAAAGTTTTTTTTTTAACAAAAATATCGTAAATATAATAAACGTAAAGAAATATATATTTTTACCGAAAAGTATTCCCTTTTTCGAGAATTCTCATTCCTTCGAGATGTGACGATAACCGGTCGAGAAATGATCTTCCGCCTACAACAACTTACTACTACTATCTTTGGTGTTTTTAATGTCCATTTAATTGATCCATTTTTCCGGTCTGTGAGCAACAACGCGCATACATGTACCTACCTGAATACACACAGCTACGGTGTATTGTATATTATTGTTTAATCACGATAAGATCCTTATCAACAAGCATACAACAATATCGAGTTGTGAATCTATTTAAACAAACAAGCTTTTTAAAAACCGATTTAATAAACGTTCACTATTAATAATAAAAATAATACAAGAACTGTTTTGGTAAGTGGTCTAACTGTTATAGAGTTTATCGCTTTATCGGTACAATAATAATTTATCGAGATTTAAAGTTAATGTAGTGTGTCCTTCCTAAAACATGATGATTTGATTTGAGGTCAGTAACCTGAACTTATTGTCAGGTGCTACGAAAGTAGACAATGAAGGTTCTGGAGTTGCAAGCGAGAACAGGCAGCAGTTGGTTGGAAGACTTCGAGCTAAATAGTCAGATTATGACCGCAAGAAGGAAGATCGCTGGAAGGAAGTGAAGCAGCAACCCCAGAACAAAAGTGAGTAGAAAATCTATTTATATAAGAAGATCATATTTTTATACAGTTGATACTTTATTATTGTTCTTTGGATCTTCAGCGCTTCTACCGGATGAATAGGGTGGAAACTATTATCCTATTTAGCATTTGGATATCATTTTCTTAACCATTAGGTAAGCATAGCGAAAAAAAGTCGTTCAAACCGTTGGGAAACTTATGGATGAAAAAGCAACGCGGTTGTCAAATATTCTTATGGGCTTCCTCAAAACTTGTGCATAGATACTAGTGGAACCTTCACAATATTTCAAGAAATATTTACAATACAATACACGGTATTTGCCTCTATAAGTATAAGTACAGATTAATTTAAAAAATAATATTACATAATCATTCAAAACATAAAGTAAACATTATGCACAAAAATAAAAAAAAATATATTGTAATAAACACAGCGTTTTTCATATTACAATAAAAATTGTTTTATTTAACACTGCAAAATAAATTAACGTTTCATTTTGTGTTTAGATAAAGTGGCCTACATACATATTACCTATATAAAATACGAGGCTAATAAACCGTTGATGCATCACGCAATAACGAGCCGAAATTACTATGTAAATCCTAACACTAAATGGTTATTTATTCTTTGTAACATTTATATATCTAGGGTAATAAACCATTATAATAATTAATTGATTGAGTCGACGTTGATTTTGTAAAACTTCATTATATCATTATAATAATGTTTTCTGGAAATTCTGTTCAAATTTTGGTGTGCACTGACAAAATGCAATATGTCTCATGGAAAAGGACTCACAAATTTATAAAGTCACTGTGGAATTACTAATTCCATCGAGAACTGTCAATAAGTTTAACGATATCAAGAACAAACAAAATATATGAGACAAATAATAATTAAACAAGGAATTTGGACTGAGATAAATATATATATTTACTTATATAGTATCTTAGTGGTATGTACGATGTCTACAAGGTTTTGGATATACATAATATCGTAGATATGTATAGTCTGTTCGCGGGGGAAGTTCAACACCCCTATGGTTAAACTAAAACTTACGGCGTTATCTAAATGAGACATCTTTCGTTATATAACCTAACTTAATTAAGAACTCACCAGATGAGATGGGGTTGTATTAGTATTAGTAGTGGTGGGAGACTACTAGGATGGCTGGTCTGTATGCGGGGGTGGGGTGACAGAAGGGGTTGAACGAGGTTAGTCAGGGTGGCGATATAAGTTTCATGACAGAACAGCATTCGGAATCTCAAGAAAGAATCAAAGTTTGATAATGATATTTAAAAAGATATTGTCAAAATCTTATATTTGAATAATAACTTCTTGTGCGTGAGTTCAATCAATGATACATTTGTTCGGATTTAGGTAGGTACCCGATTTTTGGTCTTCGCAGTGGCAATATATAATATGAGAACACAATGAATTAACAATGGTAGTAAGACTATTGTGGAAAAGCCAGCGAACCAACAGCTTGTAATAAACCTAAAGGTGGTACTCGTACCTACTTTCTGTGCAAAAAATTATAAATGAGACACTCACAATTGATAGCATACCTTATCGCTAGTTGTTTAAAATGCTAATTGTAAATGGGTATTCAAACAAAAATTTATAAAAAGACGATCAGAATGGGTGGAATAACTCATCGCTAGATGTTAAAAGAGCAAGTTTTGTATTCGTACAAAAAAATCAGATTTTTGTTTTAATTTTCTCCTCCCCTAAATTTGTCTCTGTTACTGAACGTTGGACTATCTTCTTAATCTCTTGCTTAATTACATTTTGCGGGACACTTTTTTTACTATTTTAGTTCTACATCTACAAGTTAGCAACCCACAAGCAAACACACCACACATATCTACCACAACATCCACTATAATATCCTCCACCATCCAACACCCATTCCATACGGCCAAACGCCACTTTTCTAAGAATACCTACCAGGGAACATTATTATCTACTTCTTGTATTTTTCACTTCGTGAGATTTGCATCAAAAACAAAGTGAGACTTAGTTTTTAGGAAATAATTCTTTTTATCTATACTATCATGATTTATCCAACAAATGGAGTAGCCGGCAGGCACAGACAGCATGCAGGTTGTGCTGCTGCAGATAAATTTTAACTTTATCTTTCAACTTTTACAAGTCGCTAACAAACTTGGATATAAAGAGAAAATGACTCAATCTATGGCACCCATCTCCATTTTTAATCGCACTGTATGACTTATCCATTCTCGCAAACGAGTGGATGGCCTTGAGAAAAATAGAATAGAATAGACTTATCCATTGGGATTTAAGCTTGAAGGCTTTGTCAATAGCCGTGTCTTCACTTTCCCAATAAACATTGCGAACGAACGTTCTGTCTTTTTCTGCTCTCCGTGTACCTATATAGAAGAGAAAAGAGATGGAAAATAATAAATTTCTTCTTATATATTTTATACATAGACGCAGAGAAGAAATGAAAGACATACCATCTATTCGCACTGTTCGCTTGGACACAGACAATGACATTCACAACAATCGTTTTCCATCCTATCATTTCATTTGTCACTTAAAATTGTGTGATATTCGATCAATGTTGATACTTGACTGGACAGTTTTCTTTATCTATTCACATATGTACCTACGTATATGAGAATATTTAATTTGTATAACGGAACATGGCTAGAATATAAAAAAAGTTTTATTTTGTCTGGCGAATTGAATGAGAAACAGAAAATGATGATCAGCGACTTGTATCCAACTGATGCAAATTTCTTAATTGTGAAAGATCTTTGCTACAACCACTTTGTATAGATAACCATAGTATGTTTGTTTGTAACACGACTGTCCACACAAACAACAACACGTCATACAAAACACTCGGTGGAAAAACATCTCAATTTTATGTATCTGATAGTTTGTTGCAGAGTGCAATTTACGCAAAATTTGCAGATTAATATTTTTATACACAACGTTATTAGACAAATATTTTCATTTCTTATATTTTGAATAATTTATTCAAATATTGTTAAATTATTTTTCGTACTTAGAATCAAAAAACTTTAAAAATTATATTTAATGAATTCTCATAATTAATATTAAAGGTTCATTTTCTCGACAAAGTTGAAACCAACATCCTCCATTCAATATGATTACAGATGTAAGTATCGAATTACTGTTTTACACAACATTAATAATTATAATATATTTATAATAGAAACGATTTATTGTGAAAAAGGCTCACGCGGTTCTTTGAGTAAAAATTAAATTCTTTTTATTTAATTATTTTTAAAATTCCCAAAACTTAACTCGACTGGAAATATCGTCTCTCAAATGGCATTGTGTCTTTCTTAGTTAAAATTATCACTTTCTCAGATAATTCATGAGTTAAGAGGCTTCTAATATTATTATGTTCTATTTAGCAAAGGAAGATTGAAATACTGCAAACATTAAACTGATGACATTTCGTCCTAATATTGAAACATCGTGTTCTCCAGAAAGTATTCATGTAAATAAAACAGTATGAACATAAAAACACGCAGTAGGTATGTGTATATATTATATACGACACATCTACTTAAACTATGAAACTTATAATAGTAAGTAATAATATGTAAGTAAGTACCTGATGTACGTACATACATACAGCATATTATAAGTTGTTGTTTTGTTAGGCAACAACATAGTGGAAGAAAGAAATTAATGAAATAAGTTTGTTATTCTTAGGTAGGTACCTACTCCTCACTACTCTTACTCTTCAGACTCTTACGATGCACTGGAGCATTGACTTGGATATTTTCACCCTTGTCTTAATTAATATTTACCCCCACACTTCCACCCACTACTACACGACCACCACTACTACAACAACTATTACTAAACACCCAATATATCCCATCTACCTTTCACCCGCCTCACCCCTTCCTATTTTTCTTCTACTTTCCACACATATGATGTTCATTCATTGAGTCTAGTTTTTCAAAGGCAATCTATTTTTTCTTTGGTTCTCTCAATTGATCGGCATTTTTTCTGTTTTGTATTTTACTATACTGCTATACTTTACTATACCTTCACGCCTAGTCCCAAGTGGAGTAGGCAGAGAGAACGGAACGCCATAAAGATCTTTCTTTTTCTCTACGTACTTCTTTCGCTTTTTCTTTTGTTTTTTTTTGCATGTTTTTAATATTTAAGAAACATAGTTGTACTTTTTACTATTATGCATTTTTTTATATTTAAATGTTTTAAATATTTAACAATTGAATTATAATTTTTTCTGTGTATATGCATGACACAATAAAAAAATAAGGAAAGTTTCTATTAACAAATAAAAGAAATCTTAAAAAATTTATTAGATAAAACTTTTTACATATTATGTTATTTTAATCGCAAAATTGAAGTAAAATTACAAATTTGTGAACATAATTACATACAAGTATTGTAAATTTATAAAAATATTTAAATGACAAGCAATAATTACTTGATTATCTTTTCACAAATCATCAAATGAACAAAAATTACTAAAATAAATAATTATAAAACATTTCACTCATAATATGCAGTGACGAGATTACCACTATACTTATAGTTATTTCTCCCTTATGTAACTCAATGTAACTTCATAAAAAGTAATAATTCAGAAACATATTCAATAATTTCTCTACAAGTGCTATAATTATTTCTTTCTAAGAGCACTTGCTTGTGCAATAATAATAATAATAATAATTGTGATGCTTCGATTGCTTGCGCTACGGTCACACTATATTAAGACTTGACAGGATAGTGCTTGTACTTACAGCTATTTCTATATATCGCAGTACCTACATATTATTCACCCTTAAAGACAACGAACTTATTTTTCTTCTTTATAACACTACTTGAAGAATCTCAATACATATTATGTTGAATGGAATAGTGGACTATTAACAAGAATTATCAGCTATTCGTACCTTTGTATTATAACAAAATACTGCTGCTATTATTTTTCGACTTCTTCTTTCAGTGAATTATATCAAAATATTATTTGTATTTAAATAGCTGCTATAATTAACAACAATCATCGTTATTGTTATTTATAAATAACAGTATAAAACCCGATGTAAAATGTTGAAATATTTTATCAGTTTATTGAATTATAATTCGAATGGATCAATATGAGTAAATTTAAACTGATTTTTTTTTATCTATCTTAATAATAATAATAAAAATCTTTATTGAACAAAAAAACAAACATTATTAAAATATAAACATTGTAGAACTTAAACCAGACAAATAAATTTGTGCAATGGTCGAGTTTATCGCAGAAGCGAAATATTTTCCAATTAACCCATAATCTTACTATCAATACAATTATGGAATCTTGCAAAAATTGGGTTGCATGTGGACTCGCGTATGTAATTAACACATTATATATTGTTCTCTCTGTGCCATGAAAAATAGAAATATACGAGTAGGTCGTATACCTCATCACAGGATTGAAAAATTATTGAATTATTTATACGAGATATTTTACAAATTCCTACCTCCATAAGTCATTTGAAAACAAGCAGAAAATAGCCAGATTATTGTTATATTTTCAACGGGGATAAATCACAACACATTGTTTAGGGTAACAAGTTTATAGTTCTCAAGTATTCTCTCAGCCCATTCTGCAAGTGATGCTACGTGAGTTCATACAAAAATGGTCGCTGTTAATTGAAATATATACTAAATAGATGTTGAAAAAAATGGTTTGAAACAGGAATTGATGAGATTGGTGAACGTAACATGGGTAAAATTCACTTAAACGAGCCTAAGCAGACTCTTAAGCATCGTTACACCTTTAATGTTTTCTACTGAAAGGCAGATCTGCTGGATATGTAAATGAGATATCTGTTTAGGAATATTCTTAAGGTCTTCAATTAAATAGAATATTATGTGAAAAATCCTGTGAAATGCGAAAACTTTGAAAGTTGTGAAAAAGAACAGTGCCTAAGTATTTTAAAGGTAGAGGGTTGTTTTCATAATAATATTTCTCATTGCCAATTTCAGACAATAATAATATCCACTACATAGTGCTAGTGTTCTTAGAACCAGTAACATTATAACAATACAAAACAATAATTTTATCTCAAGTGAAGATATAAAACTGATAGATGGCGACTTAATGTTGAGTGGCATAGAAAACAGATAATGGCCATCTATTTAGCCCCCAAGTACAATGATCCTTGAAATACTTACCTACCTTATCATTGAATGTGTATTCGCAAAGACATTAAAAATATCAACAACAAAAAAACTGAAAAAAAAATTGTAAATACTTTCAAAAATACTTAAGTATGTACCCATTACTTGATATTTAAATTCTCGTTTTGTTATTTTATAGGATTATTATTGTATATCAACATGGTACAAAACAAATAATATATTAAAATGATATTCAGTGGTGTGATTATCACTTTTTTTCAACGGACCTCCCGGCAATACATTTTTCTCCCACTCTTTTCTGTAAATTTTCTTGTGTGACTATTGTCCTGTAAAAAGCATGTGTTCGAAAAATAAAGACATTTTATTTCCCTACTTACAATATTAGTGTTAAAACACTTTTTGGAGGGGAACAAACGTTTTGGATTTTGGAAAATGTAGATACTTATGTAATATGTAAAAAAAAATCTTTATTGTGCCCAAGTCAAAATATTATGTCATAAAGGAAAAAATCTGCGATGCTGTTTGCCATACATTGGCACGTTAGCATGGAGAGAACAGCTTGCATATTTATTACATGCAGCTGATCTGGTGGCTACCCCATTTGTTGGGAAATGCTATAATGGTATAGAAGTAGAATTTTTTTTTAAAGATATATCTGGGTTTTGTTATAAACCCAAATATAACCTTATACACCTTTCACAGTAAGCTACTAAAAGCTTGTGTCGTGAAAGGGAGTTTGCCGGCACCTGGAATTGAACCACGGACCCCATGTTCACGAGGCCGAGACTCTACCTCCAGGCTATCGACGAACTATAGACATAGAAGTAGTAGGTGATTTAATTTTTTCTGATTGCAATTAATATGTACCTACAAATTAATATACAATTCCTAATAAATATGCACAGAGGATTAGTTTGTCAAATAACTATGTCTTTCGATTTTCAAATATGTGTTTTCTGCCCTTAATCATCGGCATTTTATTACTAAATATTAGTTCTACGTCTTCGGAGCATCGCTCGCGTAATGAGTATCCTTTTATTTACTTCAGAAAAACCTGGAGAATAATGGGGGAGGCCTGTATTCAGTAATTGACAAATATTTGAAAATTGTAGTTTTTTTTTGTTTTGATTCTAAAAAAAATTTGTTCGAAAATAAATTAGAAAGAAGTATTCAAGATGTTAATGATACCCATATTATGTTTGATTTTTTTATAACAGTAGCAGTACCGATATTTGTGTTAATTAAACAAATGAGTAAAAATTCCTTAAAAAAAATATTATCGAGGTACCCACATACAGTTGGACAATGTTAATGTGGCAACACATCAAAATTACTTTAGTAAGCAACCACAACATACACTAATATCATCTAATGTATTAGTTCTAGTTGTATATACATACATAGAAGATAAATAAGTTCTTCTATACTAAGTTCATAATATAATATTAGTATTATTATTCCTTATTATTAGAAAGTTGGTTAATTAATGTCTGGTGGCGTATGAACGTCGGGGTGTTGATCTCATGGGGTGAGCCAAGTTGCCGGGGTTGTCATGTGTGGAAAATAGTAGGTAGGTATTTAAGTAAAAGAAAACAACACAATATATAAAAATACTAGTACAGTTGCTTTCTTTTATACTGCCAACTTAGTGGGGTAAACAAAGAGAACTGAGTAATAATAATCATTCCTGACTTTAAAAATATTATGTACTCAACAGATATCCCATGTGCAAAACTTTGGACAACCGTATCCTGTATTTCAATAAAAAAAAACTCTTTTCTCACACAATTCAAACCGTATAAATTTGTTGCATAATTCATATATATACGTGTACCATCAAGCATTTCGCACAAATGAGGTAGCCACTAGACTCACTGCATGTAATAAACACAAAGATTGTCTTCCCCGTACCATAAAAATAAAAAAACTTGCAGAAAACTCAAAAAGGGTACCTATCTATCAAGTTCAACAAAGTGTTAAATTACTTTCAAACTAATTAAAAATTACAAATTTAAAACAAAGGAACTAGTGGATAAAATTTGTGACAAATAATAATACCTACAATTAGAACTCACATAATTGTTTCATATTTCAAATTTGTGACAGTTAGAAATGCATTAAATTTTTTTTAATACTTAAATTAAGTTTATAAAATATATTAAAATTTGATCATAACTATAAATAAATTTAAAAAAAAACTGAAAATGCGTCCTTGCGGTGGTTTGTACCACAAAACGGCGCTCAATAAATTGACCAGATTATTATTATTATTCAACAAAGTATTTTTTTTAATTTTAAAGTCAGTCGGAGTGGTTTTCTTCCCGTAGACATCGTAAAGGAGAAAAAATCATGAAAAGAAAATCAACTATTCTATAACCATATTTAGCCTATACCTATACTAAGCAATTGTCTAGAATAATTTTGTTCCATTTTCATTATCAGAAGGTATGAAGCTAAATAGTTCTATCTCAGCTTAATCAACTTTTGTTATTAATCGCATACAATAAAGAAATCAAATTAAAATAAGAATATGACAAATATTTGGTAGATATATAATATTGACGTAACTAACTATAAGAATGAACAACTTCGAACTTAAGGGACACATCACATTTTTACATACATTTGGTATTATGAAAGAAATTCTCACGTAATATTTAACATCTTCAGTCCAGCGGTGAAGTGAAACTCAACCTGAATATCTTTTCTATGAAACGGAGTGGTCGACCTCTATGTTTATTACATGGAATAATTCTACTATCTGCCCCATTTATTGTCTTATAATGGTGATGGGCCGACCAGGTATTTAACTAAGATCTGTAGTTTATGTGATACAGGAAAAATAATGGTCCCACGTGACTCATGTTCGGGGAAATTTCAATCCTCTCTCGATGTCGATCCTCTTTCGCAATACACCATTCTTGTGACAACGAAATCAGAGTGTTAAAAATATGGTAAAAAGATATTAATCAACTGAAGCAGAATCACACTAATTTTAGGGAGATTATTTCCATGCTGTGCTCCCAAGCAACGGGACACAATGCGAAAGTATTGGAAAAATAAGGCATCTAGTGTAAACTCAAAAAAAAAAGAAGACTTCTGCTGCCATCTAGTGTGACAATGTTGAAACACCATGAAAGTGATTTTTTTCAGGATCTTTCAGTTTTTGCTGCTAATAATAATAATAATATGCCTGTCTGTCTACAAGTACGTTTGTACATATGTAGCTAGAACACATATGTATGTAGTGGCATATCTCTCATTGTTACGAACTAATCTAGTGGTGACCCCTCAAACTGTAGTACTAATAGTTCCACATTTCTCAACTATTGTTCAGAGACTTGGTTCATTGATGCAACCATTTATATTAAGATCGGGTGAATCTTCTGCGTACACACAACACATATTATATTACTAGCTATAAACCCTACTATGCTCAGGAACTAATCATAAAATTGAAAAAAAAACAATCTATTCAAACCATAATTTAGAATCAAATTTTTAATACGAATATTTATGGCAGTTAGCAGTTTGTTGATTTTATTTCAATAATACCTATACCTATGTACCTACAAATATATTGATCTCACTGCAATATTTTATTTGATGATTAATTTTAGCGATTTTGTGGGCTAGTTTTTAGTTTTAGCAGTTAATATTTCAATACAATTGTTGAAACTTTAGAAATTACACAGAAAATATAGCTCAATACATTTTTATTCCCAGAAAATTCGACATAATGAAATGAAAAGGTAATATTTCAACAAAACATGGAGACTGATTAATTAATTTTTCATCAAAAATTTCTGATAGGTAGGAATTTTAAAAACCCATAACTGCAGGTAATTATTTTCTATCTAGACCTTTAAATGTAATATATTACAAGTGCAAAATAATATTTTCCCGAAATTAACCCAAATTTACAGTTAAACATAAACCTTACTGGTTTACCTTTTACTTACATTTCGTTATAATATCTATATTTTATAAGGTGCAGAAATGACTACCTGCGACATAAGTTGCCTAACATGATATGCACTGGCTACTCATTTGTAGAAAATGCTGTGACGTAATATATTGTTAAAGTTGTCAATGAGAACATATTGTAAACACATACATTTATACGGATTAATTTATTTATAGATGCATCGGTGGTATCCAGAAAGTTCAACGTACAGAGAGGTACAAAATACTTAAAGGCAGTCGCGACATACGATAGACGAATATTATCGATTTTATTATTACATAGGTTTTATTTATAATATTTATGAAAAATATTTCTCATTTTAATTTTGTATTGCATGTAATAGCTTCATTTATTTCATATATTTATCAGTAACTTTGAGTATTACCTACTATTAATCTTTACTAAATTCTAACAGTTTTATATTATGAAAATAAAGTTATTTATAAAGAGCCGAATGTTGGTATTTGATGTATGTAAAAACATACTGTAGATATCTATGCAGTGCAAGCTCTTTGATGGAAGTACAGAACTAAGAAGAATGTTATATTTTATTTTGTAGGCTAGAATATGTAATATGTTTTTTAAAAAAAAAACAATAGATTTGTATTAATCAAAATTAACTCTAAGGTGATAATTATCTAATAATTATTTGTAACTAGCTTTTATAACCCGGCATCGCTCGGGTTTAAAAACAGATAATCATCCAAATAAATGTGTTAAAACTACACAATCTTATTGAAAAAAGTGAAGTAAGCACTAACTACGTAAAACTGATTAAGTAAATAAAAAGTGCAAAACCTATATAAAAAAATTTCTTCCCAATTTCAAAACGTTTGTAATCAAAATCAAAATCAAAAAGTTTGTAATCACACACGTCAATATTAGTAGGTGCCTACCTGAAAAAAAGTAGGTACTTTAACCTCTTCCCAATTTAAAAACTTAGTGTTTAAAACCCACATCCCCTTATTTAAGTAAAAAATTAGGAAATGCCTATAACAGAAAAAAACGGGTAAATGCTCTATTTTGAGAAAAAATAATAATAATTGGTTGGTTACCTACCAACATAGTTAAATAAAATTTCCCACATTTGAATTGGTATTTTAAGTTTTTATTTTTAGTTACTTAGATATTCAGATGTTTTGTCATTAGATTAAAAAATAAAAAAAATAACAAAACCCAGATAGGTATATCTTTTATAAAAAAAAATAACTACCAATAACATCAAAGTATGTTTATTATTCTATGGTAACAACCAAACGACCTCCTCAAACATGAATTGTCGTTTTACAGTTACTGGATGTTGGAAATTTAACATCCAGTAACTGTGTGCAAATTTGACTTCTGGTTTCAGTCTACATTTTTTTCAGTTTGTAATACTAAAGTAGCATTCACATTGCTTCACCTATTCACATTTGTTCATCCTATACATTCACTGCCATCCGACACTCACGGCCATGTTGTATGTAGTTTGACGTCGTAAAAATAAATGAAAAATAGCACTTAATAAAATTTAAATCAAATGAATAAAATTCACGAAAGTATGATAATTTGGTACACGATTCTGACTTTCAATACAAATTCATAGAGAATAAGACAAATTAAAGGATAAAACTTGTTTATGGTCGTTTCAGTGAAAGGACCTTTCGTCAACATTATGTCGGGTAGTAATCGGTTTCATCCGGAATCGCTAGTGATTGATGAAACGATTGACTATTGATGAAACGCCTGTTCACACCTTTTTATTTTGGAGGATCATCCAGAGTGATCACTGGAAGTGAACAAATGTGAGCGCTCCTTTAGATAATCAGATGTTATGTCATTTAATTAAAAAGGATTAAGTACCGGTAACAACTAAGCATATTAATTATTATTCACCGGGAGCAACCAAACATTTTCCTCAAACATTAATTGGCGTTTACAGATTGGAAATTTGAAATATATTTACGGTGTACAAAATTGACTTCTAGTTACAGTCTACAAATCTAAATTATTATGTTTCAGTCAGCTAATTTAACGTCTAGTTACACCTTGAGTATTATGCTTTAAGTCTAAGATCTATTTAGCACCAAAATAGCTATATGTCATAATAATAATCTGCTCTATGCGTGCCAAAATCATGCATAAATAAGCACGTATTACCAAACGGATTCAATGTAGGATATACCAAAAACTTATTTTAAATAGAATCTGCAATCCAATCTACTGATGTTGGTGTGATATGTATTATCAATAACAATTATTTATTTTTCAGGTACTGATTTTAAAGTAACGAATACTCATAAAACCATAATAAAGTAAAGATTAATAACCATAACCAATAACCAATTTTCTGGCAACATTTATTTTCTAGCAACCCAGGGAGGCGTTCAAACAGTCACCGAGTGATCACTCGACGACGCTCTATCCGTTCACGCGCCCGGAGCGAGTCACCCGACGACTCGCACTGTTGCGTTCAGGCATGTCGTCGGGTGATCTACCGAAATCATAGCAAGATGATTATCACTCTGACAGTTACCTTGACGTTTGAGTGATGACGGTTGCCAAAACAATTGCGAAGTTAATCGTAATTATGGTGTATTCTTGTCTTATATAATTACTACTACTACTATACTATACCCTCACGCCATGTCCCAGGAGGGGTAGGCAGAGAGAACGGAACGCCATATAGATCTATCCTTACATACTTCTTTCGCTTCCTCTACATTCATCCAGTTTCTCATACATGCACGCTGATTTCTCTTACTCAGCACGCGTCCGTCCTTAAGAATTTGGTCCACGTGATCAAGCCACGTGGCTCTTGGACGTCCGCGCTTTCTCACACCCCTTCTTTCAGATAAATACATCCTTTTCGTCATCCTTTCATCTTGCATTCGCTCAACATGTCCAAACCATCTCAACTTGTTTACACGCATTCTGTTCACAACACTCCTCTCACATCCGCTCATTCTCCTGATATCCTCATTCTTCACTCTATCTCGCAACGTTTTACCAACCATTCTTCTCAGTGAACGCATCTCTACAGCATTTATTCCACTCTCATCCTTTTTCAACCACGTCCAAGTTTCGCTTGCAAACATAAGTGTCGGTATATAATTTTTCAAAACAGAAAATCATATTTTTTTAGTTCAAGAAGTGAAATGAAAGAGAAATTAAAATAGTTAGTGCAGATTTTAGTGAATAATTTATTTTTTACGGTTTGTTTAAATATGCATTATCCTAAAAACATTCTTAAAGCAAAGCCAATTTAACTATTCAAATTAAAAACGTAATCAAGTAAAGCATGACGCACTACCGCGAATGAATCTTACGAAAATGGCGCCAGTACGATGACATTTGGGATGTGAGCGCCCTTGAGGTGGATTTTTTTTCACAAAACGGCGCTTTACAAATCATCCAAATAATAATAATAATATAAAAACGCTCAAAGTTGTTCACGATTATCCGGGGTGCCATTCACCACTCATTGCAACTTCATGGTCGCTCAGGTCACTGAACATCGAGCGATATTTATGTTACCCTGAACGCCTCCCAGATAAAGCGTTGGATTTTGACATTTGTGGCACTTATATGACAGTTTTGAGATGTTTGCATTTAGAACGTATAATATTCTATAATTATTTTGAATTTAGAATACCCCAGTGAAATTTAAAAATACCGCAAACCAAACAATAATAATTTTATTATGTGAAATTACAAATCGCGGTCATAATTCTTTATTTGAAATGTAATTATATTCCTAAAATAGATGTTACACAAATGACGTTTTATATTTAGCTACAATTTTATTTTTGGAGTGAGACATTGCCTTAAAACGGAATTATAAAGCTGGTATGCAATTCTAACAATTTACTTTATCAATAGCCAATATCTTAATATCTAAACTTTGAAAATCTCATGTTTTTAGATGCTTGTTTTGAATAAATGAAATACTTCTAATGAAACAAATAGATGGAGGCATAATATGTGGTAATATATTACAAAAGTGCCTACTTAAATTATCACCGTATTATGTTAAATGCAAGTTTACTTATGTTATGTATGGGTTAATTAAAAATGAGAAAAATGAGGCACATGAGATGATTAAAAATCATATATTTCATGCCATTGTATTTGAGTTGGATCCCAGTTTTTGATAAAACAGATAACTATATTTTGAAATAAAAAGGAACTCTGAATATCTTACAATAAAATAAAAACATGTATTAATAGTATCGTTGTCGATATATAAGATTTTTTTAGATTTTGGAGTTTAGCATACTTCGACAATAGAACATTGAAGTATCACTGAATTAATAATTCTATGTTTTTGATATAACAGATAACTATATTTTGAAAAACTCTAAACATCTTACAATAAAATAAGAAGACGTATTAATAGTATCGTTGTAGATATATAAGATTTTTTAAGATTTTGAAGTTTAGCATACTTCGACAAAAGAACATTGAAATATCACTGAATTAATAATTCTATGTTTTTGATATTACAGATAACTATATTTTGAAAAACACTAAACATCTTACAATAAGATAAGAACATACAAATCACAAAACAAACAAACAAATGAACCAATGTACCAACCTAAATATTAATGTATTGGATTCTATGTCATTCATGTCGGCCAATATGAAATTAGCTCAAGATGTCAAAAATATGCAATTTTAACTCGCATAATTCAGGAGTTTTTATCATAACCAAACACAATAATTTATAACCAAAATAATCCCCAAATGTTTAGTTTCAGTACTGATGTATTTCTCGTTACATCCATTGTGAAATTAATTCAGTACATTGAAAAATGTTCGACCATGAATATTGCTACTTACAAAAACTTTCATAGATTTTTCCATACAAATTTTATTATTATAATTTCTTTATCAATACATAAGATATTTTAAATGTTTTTGGCCTTGAACGTGCCCAGGAGATGAGACCTCGTATAGAGTGTATTATTTTACTTCTGTCTTTCCTTATTTCAGAGTCCATTGAGGACATACAAACTAACGAACGCTTTAGAATATTTATGTGTGGATGATACATTTCATTTGATATGATAAATCTTTCTAAATTCTCTGTGTTTGATATAACAGATAACTATATTTAGAAATAAGAAGAAACTAAGAATATCCTACAATAAAATAAGAACACATATTGTCGATTGTTGTAGATAATATGAGATTTTTGTGATTTTACAAAACATCAACAAAAGATTGTTGATACATCATGATTTATAAATTCAATCTTTATAAAAGAATACTTATTAAATGTTTTCAGCTCGCATACTGGATGAGACATATCGTAAAGAGGACATAAAAGTCAAAAAACAAACAAACTAATGAACCGATGTACCAACCAAAATATTAATGTATTGGATTCTATGTCATTCATGTCGGCCATTATGAAATTAGCCCAAGATGTCAAAAATATGCAATTTTAACTCGCATAATTCAGGAGTTTTTATCATAACCAAACACAATAATTTATAACCAAAATAATCCCCATATGTTTAGTTTCAGTACTGATGTATTTCTCGTTACATCCATTGTGAAATTAATTCAGTACACTGAAAAATGTTCGACTATGAATATTGCTACTTACAAAAACTTTCATAGATTTATCCATACAAATTTTATTATTATAATATCTTTATCAATACATAAGATATTTTAAATGTTTTTGGCCTTGAACGTGCCCAGGATATGAGACCTCGTATAGAGTGTATTATTTTACTTCTGTCTTCCCTTATTTCAGAGTCCATTAAGGACATACGAACATACATACGAACGCATTAGAATATTTATGTGTGGATTGTCAAGCCTTGTTGCAAATAATTTCCACAGTTAGTTCAGTTATTAATCATGGTTAATTAATTAAGAAAATTAAAATTAAGTCAAGATAAGCATGAAAATTAAGTAAAATATATTTATTTTAGATGTTCTCATTATATAATGAATATTGCAAAATGTGTCCAATAAATATTGGATAATTTGTCCTAATAATCAACACTTTAGTAAATTACTATCGAAGGTGAAAATTCAATACAAAGACATTTTACGCGCATTAGGTTTTTATTATCAAATTGATTGGACAGATAATAGAACTAATACAATATATATAATATATCTATATGTAATATACTCGCCTCCCTTCATTTACCAGCACCCCCACAATAAAGGTGGACTCAGAGGTGGCAAGATGCGAAAATTTTGTGGGCTGCTGCCTAGGACGTCTCGTTCGACAAAGAATGTTTGTTGATTATACGAGTGTGCAAGAATTTGTTTTATGGATATACAAATAGCAATGAACAATTTACCATTTTGTTTTCATTAATATATTATTTACTCTAGTTATGAATACTAAAAACAGTGTAGGGAGTTACACAAAAATTATTTATTTTACGTTCGAGTTTTTGAAGGAATAACAACTTTATATTCGAGGTTTTATTTTTGTGAACAATTCAAAAAGAAGACGATTCGATGGAATTTAATAATATTAGAGATTAACGAAATCGCGATAAAATTTGGAATAAATGGGTTGATATTTATTTTTATTACCTAGGTATGTGTAATCATTTGATTAATTACATAATATAGATTTAATATTTTTTTCTTCTTAAGTGTCGCTCCCGTCTCATCTACACTATATTCTCTATTCTATATCTTATCACATATCTCCTTTCATTCCTCTCTTTCTCCTTCATTCTTTACTATTACACCTTCACAATCATTGTGTCACAATCGGGTATCGTTTCCAAAACAATTCCTTCCTTTATTGATGCAGCAAATGACCACCTACCCTTGAACAATAGGGGGTTTGTTGATTCGTATCAACGATAAAGAACTTTCTGGATTGTAAAATTGAAAAAAGGGAAAACACTACACGTTATTTCAACAAAATACATGAATTAATTTGCGGGTTTTTCTTTTCGCATGTTGCTCATTTTACGTTAATATATTGTCTTACGTTATTTATTTTTTAAGACTTTAAAGTCAGTGTTCATGAACTTCTTTCTGAGGTTTCAGAATATATCTATCTGTCTATCAATCTACATTATATCAGACTTGCTCCTTCAATTTCCATTTTCAAAAGTAGACTGAAACATCACTATCTTGCCCTCAATAACCCATCATAATTCCATCCCCTTCCTTGTCCCCCTTTCCCCATTCCACTTTATGCATGTTCAATATTTATTTATTTATGTATTTCTTGAATATGTTATATTTTGTATGGGTATATTTATTATTATTATTATATTTTTATTTATTATTTTGTATTCTTCTATGGTTCTGGCATGTACTTTATAATTTTTCTTATTTCTTTTCAACATCAGGTTGGTTGGCAGAAATTGCCATTTGGCAATAAACCCGCCTTTTGTACAATGTAATTATTACTGTCACAATAAAGTTTATTTTATTTTTTATTATTCATTTATTTTATATCATTACTGCTTGTACCTACATAATATTTGTTTGTATTTTTAAATTCAAAGTACTCGTATTTATTTTTTCTTTTTGCACATCATCATTGAACAACAGTGTTAACAAAACAATATAGAATAAAAAATATTAAGATGATGTGCAGTAATAAAATTATCTCCTCACCGATGTTTCTTACGTGTATAAGAAACTATATGAATGTGAAGGAAGCGAATGAAGTATGTAGGGATGCGTCTATATGGCGCTCCATTCTCTTGGTAAACGGTGACAGATAGATGGTAATTTCTTCCATCTAACCTGAACAAGTGCCACTGTGTACTCAAAATTGGAGAAAACCACCACGAGGAAATAGGATACTTAGACTTAAAGTTACATAATATAATTAAAATATTATTTTTGTTTACATAACATTGATTCCAGGGAAAATGTTTTTCCCAAACAAAACATTTATATGTAAATAATAATATTAATAGAATAGTTTCTCGGAAAACACGATATGGGGTAAACACAATTATTTATCGGAAAAGTAGAAATTAATTATCGGAAACGTCTTTTAATCAGTATCGCGTACGTGCCTCCCATTCTATCATCGATCGCACCATTCTTGTTGTTGTTATTGAGCAAACAACCGAATTAGTGACCCTGTACTGTGTACTATCACAGAAAAATAGACCGATACATTTTGTTCTCAAATGATTTTGGGTTTGTTATAGATAGAAGAACACTGAATCTGGAATCTCTTCAATCAAAAATCCAAGATTCTATCATGCTGTTACCGGTGACAATAATTCAAAATAAATAATTCTTAAAAACTTGCTCCCAAGTATTTTGGAATTGCTCAGTAATCTGACGGTGCAGGTAATCGGTGCAAATAAAAGGATTTCTGTGCGAAGGTTCATGGTTCAGATGTCGCTTGGGTTAATCAAAAACATGGTTTACCTATCGTCTACTAAAATGAAACCTTTTCATCTGGGAGGAAATGTGAACAAAATGTACATAATTATTGCGTTTCGAAGCCCTTTTTGTACCTTGTTAGTTAATCAGGACTAAAATTCAATTGTCAAAATTTTGGATTTGCTTATCTTTATTACTTTTTGCTCATTCTTGACAATTAATAATGTAGACATGTTATATTACCCACGAAACCCTTTTCGTAAGTGAACCATTAAATACCAGGTAGGTAAGTATTATTTTTGTTACTTTGCTGATAGTTGCTAATTGATATATTAAATGGCATAGAAATGACGAGATTGACCAAATGAGTACCTACGTTGGAATTCAAACCTAGGAACGTGTTAATCATTAATTTTCTCACTGTACTTCTGTGTATCTAGTATCTATTTATGATAAAAGATGGTCTCGATATATTTATAAAGATACAAGCATATATAGATACTTATCTAGATGTGGGTGATAGTATCTTATATACCTACATATATACAGTAGGTCACAGAGATGTTTTGACATATATAATATACAGCTACAACACTCCCACCCGTTTGACTCTAGGAGAGTGGTGGTACGAAATTCTTACACAAGATATTTCAGTTCAAATTTTCATAATCAGATAATTTACTATTATGATTATACATTTTGATTAAGTTTTTTTTTTAATAAAGATGAATCTGGATCATCGCAAATGCACTTCAGATACCTTCACAGATTTCACAGGACCAACTCATTATGTTCTTTTTTTAAGCTCAACATTGTCTTTACTAATAGATTGCTTTATTATATTTTTCGATCCTAGAATACTGAGCAGAGTTAATATTTTGATGGATACCTTTTGCGAATAGCACAAAAATGCTAGAAGGAAAAAAAAATATTTTGAGTCATAGTGGAGAAATAAAAAGTTACTCGTAAAAAAATGTATGTACCTATGCCTCAAAAAACTACATATCTTGTGGGTATCTATGAATTTATTATTTTCTCTTTATTTATCTTTTATTGTGGGAAGTAGTTGAGTAGGTATATTTATTTGGCGTAAAATTGGCATTTTTTTTGTATCTGTTGTCGAAACAAAACATTTATTGCACGCACGTGATACTATAAAAATTACTATATTTTCTTTTTTGGATAGGTACTCAACATTATACCTATGAATTTATTCTATCACGAGGTATTCTATCGATGTTATACCACTACTCAGCACATTTTGTCTAATGTTTGCACAGAATTACACTCGCTAGGATTACAAACGAATAATACAAATTAATCTAAGAGTAATCCTCGATAATGTGTATTATTTACTAGTATTTCCATGATCGACCACGTTTTAATTCTGATATTAATCAAATAGATCAAACAGTTTTTAATGAGCCTCTAATAATATGTTCTCGTTCTTTAAGCTGTTAAAAAAATGGCTGTAAAACGAAGAAAAATGTGTGGGTTTTGTTATTTTATTGCTGAAAAAGAAAATACTTGTTTCAGATGAAATTAATTCATATTCCTTCAAAGATTTTGAAAGGTGATTATTTCTGTCGTGTAAAATAACAAGTAAATATTATTTCAATATAACTTACGGAGATTTGATCAGTTTTAATGAAAAAAGCATTTAAATTGAAAGAGAAATTCGATTTATATATTTTTTGTGTAGGTATTTTTTTACATGTAAAAGGCTCACGCCGTGGATATATAAATAAATAAATACACTGGAAAATCAAAATCTCATAATTTGATTTCTACCATGCAAAATACATAATAATATGTAACCTAAAATAATAATTATAAAAGCTTGCGTTATTTATTTTTACTAAGCATTAAACCCTTCATAAATATATATATAACGCTTACACAATGTAGCTTCTAGTTTCACACCACTTGTCTCATTACGTTATTACAATAATATCAGTGTATACGTTTAGTGTTAAAACAGCAAGTTTAATCTAAGAAAAACCTCTCATTTTATCTGTTTCCTTTAAGTGTCTCCCTTTCACAACTCACGCTCTTCACATATTATCCTCCCAACCCAACGATAGTAGTAGTCTACCCCCATATTATGACCGACTAGATCTCACCCCTTATCCCTCCACACCACCACATCCTCTATGAGCGCCAGGGTTTACTAATAGCTGTAGCAACATCAGGTGGCCGCCAATTAACTCACTATGTCTTCAAGAACATCCTCACACTGACCAACAGCGTATTGTTTTAATTAAAAATAGAGGTGCTTTTACAAAGTACTGATAGACTATTATTACATACATTGTTTTCTTTTCTACACATCTAGATAGATTGTACATATTTCTAACAAAAGGATTCAATTATTCATTCCAGCATATTAGTCACTTTTGATATAAGAACAAACATATAAGTATTTTCCTATT
Source organism: Athripsodes cinereus (assembly GCA_947579605.1). NCBI lineage: Eukaryota > Metazoa > Arthropoda > Insecta > Trichoptera > Leptoceridae > Athripsodes > Athripsodes cinereus. The sequence goes on from OX388314.1 coordinate 19,335,121, forward strand.
TATTAAATTAAATAAAATCTAATTATAGATGACAACCTTATGGGCTTAAAATATTGTGAATTGTGAAAATTGTACGCACGTTTAAATAGGGTAACGTTTATATTTTGTCTTTTGTATATTGTTTCAACATAAATATACGTATTATCTGAAGTGTGTCAAAGCTGGATAAATAAATAAAATTTAAAAAAAATATATGGTAGTAAAGTTGTCCAAAAGTTTTTGATAACCTGAATGATCCTCTTTCACAATATACCTATCCTACATCAAAGTCAGGAATGTCGTAAAAAGACAAGACTAAATTGGTACAGATACTCTTTGAATGGGAGAGGGCTAGTTTCTGACCTATGCCAAGGAGGTTTACAGGTAAAAGAAAATATTCAGAAAGCAATTTTAAATTTTGAAACAGACATTAAAATACTAGCAATTTGAATTACTGTCTCTGTAATAAAAAAAAATATTAACAATACAATATCTCACTATGTACGAGTATATGTAGGTTGGTTTGTGAAATTAAATTGTCCGCTTTTATATCGCATGTAGTTATTTCTCAATCACACAATAGAAATTAATAAAGGCAATTAGTTGAATATTTTGTCCCATTGTTACGACAAAACCTTTCATACTGCTATGTTTTTGAATGAATAAATTGATTCAATTGATATGGAAGTGAAAAAAAAATGGATTCACGTTTCATTTTATTTTTTGAATTTATTAAAGTTCAATAGAAAAGTAACATATATTTTTCAATACAAGCATTCACTATTTCGTCATGTCGGTGCATACCGATCATCTTCTCTGTACCATAAAAAATGTTCGTTTCAGGACGAGAACAGATCTCTTCCATTAGGAGTAATTTTATGTCAAATGATTCTGCATCATTCCTTTCTCTCTACAGTTTATATTGTCATTTTGATACCGGAATAGTGTATTAGAGAGAGTGCTAGAATACTTTTTGTATGTAGGTAGAACTACCTACTTGAAATAGGCTGTCTGCCGATCTCTACGCCAGAGCTAATCACCGGTTTTTTAAGCAAAATGTTAATCGCCGTTTCCACCAGCGCTCTTGAGATGATCAAAAAGATCGCAAAACGGCGTGTAAGAAACAAATCATTCAGCATCATCATCATCATAAATGGTACAATATTCACGAACTACTTCGTGATAAAAAATGTAGGTACTTGGTGCACAGATATCCACCTTTTCCGTTCATTTTTCTTCGATCATTCGCTTACGAGAATAGATTTTAAGGGCAAAGAAATAAAACGGAGTCCCAGAGAAGAAAGGTCTCGCATTCATTTTTGTAAATTTTCGAGTGTCCTGTAGGTAAAAGGCGAGTATTTTTAAATACCATTTTAAATTCAACGATGAGGAATTCCACCCATACCAAATGTATTTTTTTTAATCGGTGCGAAGCGGACGACCCGCATGTTTCTTACACGAGGCTTATCTACTGATTATGAATAGGTAAAATTTAATATTTTTATTTAACTTTTTTGCTTTCAGTTTCAGTTTGATGTTCCCAAAACAAAATACATAAAATAAATTAAAACAACGTTGGTCACTTTTCACAATAACCCATTGATGTACAACACATATATATTATCGTCTATAATATTACGTATGTATAGTATGTATATGAACAGCATAATCACTTCAACCCAATCAGATCCCCATTCAGTAATGACTAAAGGCAATCAATTTTTTATTGCGTGCAATTTGTTAAAGGGTTAGTTACTCTATACGTATGTAGATACATATAATAATAATTATTACTGTCCATTGTGATTCAGGGATTTTTTTGTTGGAAACCGTTTTTATTATTTCGTGTTAACTGCTTTATTTAGTCTTCTGTTCTGAATATGTTACTATCAGAGTCTTTTACAAAAACAAGCAATTCAAGAACACGTGAAAATGATTCAGATATCATTACGATACCTTAATTCGCAGATTGGGTAACTCCATTTTTTGACAAAATGACTTGATGATGCCATAATGTTGACTGTATTCCAACACACATGCTAGGTAAATTTGAAGAATCCAACTTTATTACAAATGCCCTAAAAAACACCTCAAGAAAATTGGGTAACTCCAATGTTAGTATTTACAACGCTGCAAATTGGGTAACTCCACCATTCTGTATGGAGACTTGCGAGAGATAGGTTGTGTATTAGGAATATTTTACAAAAAAGTGGTTTTGGATATCTTATCCTGTAAAAAAATGTTAGATAACTGTAACCATAAGTATCAGCTTTATTTTCTTAAATTTTTTAAAGTTTTTTTTTTATCATTTGCTCCTTATGTGATGTAGTTAATATGTAAGGTACTCACATTTTAAATAATGCAACTTTTGCGGGAGTTACTACGTGGAATTTAATTATTACTGGATATGTTTGCGCACAAGTTTTGAAGCTGATTTACTAATATTGTATTGTTTTTTAACACATATTATGTTATTATTTTTTAGTCAAATAAAAAATCTGGGTTTTAATACTTAAATAAACGTCTTTATTTTTTGATATATTAGGATTTGTTGAATCATGATTATTTTTAAATAAGCTCAAAATCCGAAGAACTGAACGTGTATCTACATACATTACCTACTTATCATAAGTTCAATTTCTCGACCAACGGTTCTTGGTGGAAGTTCATATTAATAATTTTTAAAATGAAACACGATATATAGTTATTCCACTATTGACATTATTTATTTTGCGAGCCGGCTTTCAAGAGCTTCCGCTCTCATCGTCAGGCAAAAGTAAAATGTTTACTCATCATTTTATAGATGAATAGCAGACTAAAGACTATGGTTAAATTACTAACTGAAAATTGAAGAAGTGAAGAAAATCGTATGAGTGAAACAAATCCCAGAAATCATGATTTTCTACAAATTTATCAAAGACAATTCGAATTTTTGTAATGGAATTGGCCCATCATATTACTTGATAGTGGTAATCTTGCAGAAATCCAAAATATAAATACCTACTGATGATAATAATTTAGATAATAATGCGACACAAGGGATATTGTTAGATGCACAGGCTAATGCTATTGATCATAATATTGCAACAGAGAAGGGCAGCATAAGAGTCAACATCTCGTTAGTCCCATATTCAGAACATTCAGATTCTGATGAAAACTCTGAGACTTCTCTTGGAAAAATGATGAATCATGGAGTAATAAAAATTTAAAATTCAAATTTAAAAAATCAAAAAGAGGTGTGATAAACTCGCCCTCTGTATATTATTATTTATAAGATTACGGCAACCCGTCCCTTGTGGGACGATTTGTGCCAAGTACAATATTTTTAGAATATGACACGTAATATTAAGGCATTTACTTATAAAATAATAAAATTTCTTTTGGCGGATTTTAAAATCTTGAGATATACAGAGAGGGCATCAGTGTGCAAGAGGCAAGACACTTTGATCGGATACTGGACTTCAGCTATCTCATAATACAAGTCGTAAGAGTCTCTTATTGGGCAACCGACCTCTGTATATTGATCACACCTAATTTGAATGCATTTTTTTTTATAAAATTGTATATATTGTGATCAATGTATAGTAAAGAATGAATGAATAAATAAAATAAATTGCCTCAAAGGAAGAAAAGCCTTGGCCCGAAAAATATTGTCTGCTTAAATAATCTAAACGAGACTGAAAATATCTTCACGAAAATGGACTCAGGACTACCACGATATCTAAAATAATGCTCCACACGAATTATTATTTTCACATTTTGTCACTCTTCATTATTTTTGTCTAGCTATCAACGTGTATATCGCTAAAGGTGCAACTTTTTTGTTCAACTCCGTGATACAGGATAGACGATGTTCCAGGCTGGGTAATATCCTGAAAAGGCTAATTGGCCAAAAAGAGCACCGGTCTTCCGTCCGCAAGGATTCGTCAGCCCGTGATTTCCCTCTTTCACAATACACCGTTCTTATAACGACAACAGCAGAGCGCAGGAAATATCGTAGAAAGAGGTGACGCAATTGGCACATAGTCGCTCTGAATGGAGGAGGCTGGTTTCTGCTCTGTCCTCCCGAGAGGAGCGTTGATGATGATGATGATGATGTTGAAGTATTTATCCTATATATATTACTTCAATTTAATTTGATTTTCATATAAAACACTTTAAAAATATCATTATTATGAGACCAAACAGTATGCAATACTTATAGGCAAATTGGGTAACTCCATCAATTATAGCATTTATTTTACAAAATCTATCACAGAAAATTAGGTAACTCCAAAAAAAGGCTACAAAACCATTATAAACATAATTATGTCATGGTTATTGTGTTACGAACATGTATCTACATCATGTAGATATTTTAGAATAAGGAAAATAATAATAATAATATGCATAACAAAAATATTTAGTTTTTTGTCCGCCCTGTAAAGTAGCTATTTTGGAGTTACCCAATCTGCGAATTAAGGTATCGATTATTAGAACTCTCAATTTTCAATCAATATGCATTCTATTTTTTCGGTGGCAACTCAATGAAAGTTAATTTTTACTTAAATTGAAATGAAACACTGTAACTTCACAATATTAATAATATATTTGGCAGAGTCTTTCGTCAGTGACATCAACTTAGTGAATTATAATACTTAAGGTAGATACTAACCTCTGCCATCTAATATATAATTTATATTGTGAAAGTTACAGTGCTTCATAAATATTTTTTTTTAATATAAGTCAAGTGATTTATTTTGAATGATACATCAATAAATCTAGGTAGGTACCTTATATAAGAAAACAGTAAGAATTGAATGAGAAATTTATATGAAATTGAAATACTCTAAAATTTAGATAATATATGATAAAACTATTTTTCCCATATACCTTAAATATTAATATAATAAACAATTCAAATACCTACATAATATGATATAGGATTTATAAGAATCTATTTACTACCAACTACTGCACCATCAAGGCATATCCCACAAGCGGGTAGTCAGCAAACTAACTGCTCACAATAAATATGCAGGGTTTCCTCTCCGCAACAAGTAAAAAATAGGACATCCAAAATGGGTGACATACCTCATCCTTAAATTCAAGATGTCATATGCATAAAATTTTACGAAAATCTGCATTTTGAGATTTATTCTTTACCGGGTAGGTACTCCACAAGTTGGTCTACCTATATAGGTGGTAATAATTATTATATCCTGTCCTAGAAGTCATATTACACTACTTATGTATCTATGTATTAATATATTATTTGTATTTTATTTGTGTTTAAGTCAACACACTGCGTGTTAATATAATTGGATATCGTATTGTAATATTTTGATAGGAATAATGAGAAACCGTTAAGGAAGGAGTGCGAAACTATTGGAATATTAATAATATTCGTTTTGATGTTTTATTGTGATTATTTTATCACATGTTCATTCATTCATACCATTTTAGCATTTTCCATAAGTTGGGTAACCAATATTGTACGTCATACACTCGGTAACAATAAAAGTTATGGTTTCAAGATGGATACCTTATTGCTGAACTGAAGATTTTATTTGTTACTATTAGATGTTCTATGTTTTGAACGACGTGTTTTTTTTTTAACGATATGTTTTACGCATAACTGATTTTTAGCGGAAACTCGAAAACTTGGATGACTTTTTCTTTACCGGGGACTGGACACGAAAGGAATCTTCTAGTTTTTAAAACAATTGCAATTATACACTTACAATTATCGATATTTCGTCGATATGGTACGTGAAATAAATCATTGCTGAAACATTTTAGAAAATTAACCCTAAAGTACATTTAATATGATAAGTTCATTTGGACCTAGGTTGGCAACTGGTAGGTACATGGGACAGGGACGAGAGCTAAAAGAACAGGGGCCCTATTCTCCAATCTCGATTGATAAATGTCACCTATGAGATATGTCGATTAATTATCTCGCACGAAAAGTCGAATGGCAGTCTACGACCCTATTCTTGACGCCACTCGAGATTTAAACGGTCGACATTCGAGAAGCTACCGGCAACGTCGCACTTTTTGTATGTTTTTGTATGTGGTCATTGAAAGATGACATTTATTTATACAATTTTTCAAGAGATGGCGCTTTAGTGTGGGGAGGCACGTGACGTAAAAGATGGCGCTTTTATATGAGGAGTCACAATCAATATCAAACTTTTCGTTATATTTTTATTTAAACTAAAAAACTTTATAAATCCGGCATCACTTTATTTTATTTTTATACCGTATGCAAAATGTAAACAACCATTGAGTGATTCACGGTGGTCATTTTTATAAATTTTTGACATGTCGATTGGTATGACATTCATCTCGAGTGGTAAAACACCACTCGACAAATTCTCGCATGATTTCGTGTGACATTTGTCGTATACAACTTTCAAGAATAGGGTTTTGAAGGAATCGATCGAAAGTAATAAAATCTCGATTGCGACATCCATCAATCGAGATTGGAGAATAGGGCCCCAGGACACCTTTCGAGAGTGGAATAATAATTAAAAAAATATACACTTAAATTTTAAGTGGCTCATCAGATACAACGACAATCATTATTTCAGGTATCAGGTATTTAATAGATTTTGACTTAAAATAACTATTTAGTATGACATTGTATTGATGACCGATCAGGAACCGATGGTTTAATATACCACGTGATAATATAAAATAACGATTATGAAGGATAACATAACAGGTGCTTAATTGCAATTATAACAAGTGTTATTATTATTATATGAATCCAGGTAAAGGAACAAATTATTATAAGCAGCGTTATAATAGCTCCTTTCAGCTTATACATACATACATACTACATATTTAACATCACATCATACTTAACTGTTTATATCCTACCATCTCTATAAGTGTGAACTGATCGATGTTACGCAATTTGTGGTTCAGTGCACAGAAGATGTAAATGATTTTTTTCTGATATTTTATGTATTGGATGCTAAAGGAATACTGAAGACGTAAAAATCGCAAAACAAAAGCAATTACCTACCCTGGTCATCTTTTTTATCTAAGTGTTCGTCTTTCTGTCCGCCAGTGAAATACCCAGATATATTCATTCTATGATTCTTTGCATATTTCTTTAAGAAGCTTTTATCAATTTATCCTTAGATAATTCTTAAGTAACATTTGTTAAAGAAAATATATTCTGGTTGTTTGGATTTAGTGTGAGGAATGAGGATAATAGACGAATGGGACGAATGGTATGAAAAGAATGTTATGGATAGGTTTCGACATGTAGAGCGAATAGATGTATGTATGTATGTTGGATGATTTATTCGGCGCTGTTTAGTGTAGCATCCATCTCAAGGGCAAGATAAAAATTATATTTATCTGAAAAATGTCAGAACGTGAACACCCGAGAACTACTTCGATCGTCCACACAGATCAAATTCTAAAGAACGGTCACGTGTTGATTTGCATAAATGTAAATGAAGCGAAAGATGTATTTAATTGGTCTTCTTCTTCTTCTTCTTAGTCAGCCATCTCTCCACTGCTGGATAAAGGCCTCTTCCAAATTCTTCCAATCGTTGCGGTCCTGTGCCCTCTGTATCCATTTCCTTCCCGCGATTGGCGTAATGTCGTCAGTCCATCTCTTTTGTGGTCTGCCGATGCTTCTTTTGCTACTCCATGGTCGCCATTTGAGGATTCTAGGAGTCCATCTACTGTCGTTTTGTCTCACAACATGACCCGCCCATTGCCACTTAAGCTTTGCAACACGATCCATAATATCTGTGACTTTTGTTAGGTGTCTGATGTATTCGTTTCTAATTTTATCTCTCAGACTCACCCCTAACATTCGTCTTTCCATAGATCTTTGTGAGCATTTTAGCTTGTGGTAATTTAATTGGTAATGATGATGAAATTGGCGTTTCGTCCTCTCTGCCAACCCCGCTTGGAATAAGGTACGGTGTAAAAGTAAAGTATAATAAATTATCGTCCAAGTTAGCGCCTACAGGCATGATATTATTAATACCTACGTATATTTACACCACTCATAGTGCCTATAATGATTGACGTCATATGGTCGATTTGATAATATATGATATCGATTTATCCTATCAAAATTATTGTATTATTATTCTATACCTATAGATACTATTATTATTATTACGAATATAACATTTATATAAATGTATCATACCTTCGATATATTTTTATTTTATAATTATTGCTTATAAGTTCTAAAAATACACAGCAACATCTGTCACGTTTGTAGTTCCTAAAATTGTCTGCGGTATTAAGAGCAATATTTACTTTGAATAAAGGATGTGTAATTTTACCGTTTGTCTGAGATGAAAAAACATGTATGTCAAGAAAAAAAAATTCAATCTTTGCAGTTATTAAATCTATAAGTATAATAATGCAAATATATCAATAGCATTATTGTCTTATTCTTGCCTCATCAGATATATTTATCAAACGATTGGAATTCAGATTCAACTGCTAAATATCCCCCCTAAAATAGGGGAGAAATATTATTTCTCTTGCAATTGGGCTTGTAATCCTTGAAGTAACAGTTTTCGAGTGTCATGTAAAAGGCATGTATTCGAAAAATAAAGGCACCCACCCTGAATGTCTAATTTTTGTTGGCATGGAGAGAACATTTTGCATGTTTATCACATACAATTGGTCTGCTGGCTTCCCCACTTGTGGGATATTGCCTGATGGTATAATAAGCAGAATTTTTTTGGAAATGCATCATAATTTTTCGGTAGGTAGGTACTCCTTCTTTTGCATAAGTTTATTTTTTCGTTAGCCTTTCATCACGTATTGGATTGATCTATACAAATTTTATATTATTTACCTAATATAATTTAAATTTAAAGTCTTAGTTTATCATTTTATATCTACCAATATAAAATACTTACACAAAAATTATAAGGTACACACAACGTGTGAAAATATCATTATCCAAAATTCGCGTATACAGAAACCTGTATATATTATGTTTCAAACTAATTGTCAAATATACGAAAAGGTTTAAAAAATAATTAACGCTTAAAATGTTGCATTTTGTTAATGACTCATACAATTTAACTTAATAGTGCATAATTATTAAGTTCGTGCCAAAAAGCTCATATTACATACGAAAGCCTTATCTGCTTTAACTTTCCGCTTTTGTTATAGGTCTACTACGTGTATACTTCGTGCAAGTCTTTGTGATCATTGCATGAGAGTTATTAATATAAATATTCAATTACTCCCTTTTGGATTGTCTAACTGAAAATATTAAAGCAGGAGGCTTTATCACGCAATCCTTAATAAATTTTCTACTTCAGTTCTACTTATGAACTTTTTATATAATAGTGTTCTTGATTGGGAAGTGTTTATAGATTTTTATTTGTTTTTTTAATAATCATCATCATCATCATCATCGCCCTCAACGCCCCTCTCGGGAGCACAGGGCAGAAACCAGCCTCCTCCATTCAGAGCGTCTCTGTGCCAATTGCGTCACCTCTTCCCACGACATTTTTTAATAAAGTGCAGATTAAACCTTAAATTTAATTAAGTAAGTACCTTATTAGAAATTGCTAATCCTAGACATGTAGTGCCTTTAATACGGCATAAACGGTGATAAAGAAAGACCTGTTTAAATCAAGTTTTGGGAATGCCTAATGGTAGTTGGCCAAAAGAGACTGTTCTTTGGCCAAAAGAGACGCATTGTATGTCTACCCAGAAGGATATTCGCACCAAACTTCTAACTTGAAGAAGGATATTCGCACCAAACTTCAGTACTCTAATATTTCCAACTTGCTTTGTTGTACTAACACTCATTGAAATGAAATTCGCACGCATATCAGTACTCTAATATTTCCAACTTGCTTTGTTGTACTAACACTCATTGAAATGAAATTCGCACGCATAAATATGAAACAGATCATAATCACATCATTACATTCAAGCCATAACAACTTAGAAAGTGTAAAACAAGGTAAAAATTAGAGTACTGAAGTAGAAAAGCAAGTTAGGAATTTGGTGCGAATATCTTTCTGGGTATATACAAGGCGTCCCTTCTTTTACCCACAAGGTTTTTGACGGCCACCTTTCACAATATACCTACCTACCGTTTATATGTCAACTAAAGAGCAACGCACAAATAGATAATTAGAAGTGTCATGTGAAGAGATAATCTAGTCAACCTAGAAATGCTGATGGGTAATTGAATTACATTAGACCCTTAGTACTTGTGCTCAACCTACGCTGAGAGCCATAAAAGGCCAAAAAATCTACAAAAAATTAAAGAACTTTTTTGAATCTAGATCTAACAATACATTTAATACATGTATGTGAATCTTTTATTATTTGCAATTCATCATTTTCAATCATTGTGTTTAGTGACAGAACACGTAAGTCAGATTACAAAACCTCTTTCATTGTTTTCAACCCCGTGTCCACTATAGCCTGAAATCTATTCTAGGAGCCATCAGCTCATACCTAAGTACATACACACCTAATTTCTCTTTCTAATATACATCTTATCTTTTCTATCCTTTTTTTATCTCGATACTCCTTCTGATATCTATTGAGTTACTCATTTACTCCCGCCAAATATTTCAACATCATTCAGTTGGCCTCAGTATGGTTTTGTTAAAAATAAACCTCATTAATTAATAAGCGATATTATCAATAATATTATTATTGATCGGATATCAAACGTGTGTAATTAATTATTGTTATTATTCATAATAATAATATATAGAGGCGAGGTGTTTCTTATTTGAATAATCATACACAATATTATTTATCTATCTATTCCAAATCGTGAACGGATAATATGAAGTACGTGTAGTTTGTTTAATACTACGTGTTGTATGTGTTTATATAGTACAAACACGAAATTAAATTTTGATTGGTGATATAATTGAAATGAAATACATATCAATAGGATTGAGTATATTTTGGCAGGGACGAATTTGGACAAAATGAATATATTTTATCGTAAAGTATATGTGTAGGACTGTAGGTATATTTAGGTCCAAAAATATATGTTATGAATTTTTTTGACACAAATGGATGTCGGGAACTGGATTTTAATTAATCTAGAGTGGTTCAAAATATGATTTCCAAAAATATATCTACGTAAAACTGACTGCTGGAAACAATTCATCAGCTTTATTAATTAAGAATTATCTTTGTCAAAGCTAAATTATGTGTGGATGGCCTTGAGAAGAATAGAATAGAACTTAATCAAATCTTTCAAAGAAGCTTAAATTTTATATTAATTGACCAGCTTCGTCATCTATCTAGACTAGATTTTGGTTTTCAAAGCAAACGCACAAAAGGTCGCCCACGCCGAAAATATCTTAAACATGTATACTAGGATATGAGCTGCAGATTATATGAAGAGCTAAAAGAAAGAGCAGAGTGAAAATATATATGCAAGACTTTGCTACAAACCATCATCAAAATTGAAAAGAGAATAAGAGAGAAGTGTATTTGAAACTGAAACTAAAAAAAGTATTCGGCATATAAGTATAACCCAATATGAATCTCATAACCATAATATTATAAATCAGGAGGGCATTAAAAATTATTTTCTCTTTATCCTTGCTGCGTTCACAATTCCTAGCATTCTTCACAAACATTACCTATTTAATTGGGTCCTATTCTGTGCTGTAGATTTTATGATACACTCACGGAGTTGTGGTCATTGGAAATCACCTCTTCAATACCAATTGATTATCATGCATACATTTTTGATTAATGAAGATTCATGTTAGGATGATATGGCCAGTGGCGCAGTTATTGGACTATTTTAGATGATAGTTGATGATTTTCAGGTAAGCGACCATGTCAGGTTTTATTATAAAGATATTTCTGCGCGCATGCTGGCGCCAAATTATGAATTACGAGGTACGCATACCTTAAAAATCGCACTTGCTAAAAACTCTCTATGAAAACCTATAACCCATATTGGACTGTTTTTTATGGTAATTCTTTTTGAGGTTTTGAAAATTCATAACGATAACATAACTGCATTATGTGCGATTCGATTAAAAATAGGCAGAAAAATTGAAGATTAATAAATGTTCCATGTCTGACTGTCTACTGTTGCTCTACCAATTTATAAATGGTAGACGAATAGGGAATTGAGTATTTTCACAACAAATGGGAATACATTTTTCAAATATAGGTACTTGTGATGCTATTCCTTATAGCATATACCTACAATAGTGATGTAACGAATGTCTGATTTTGGATATTCGCGAATGCGAATGCGAATGCGAATATTTCATGCCGACATTCGCGAATGCGAATGCGAATGCGAATATTGACTTGAAAATGGTATAGGAATTTGAAATATTCCAAAACTCCTCGGTTTTCTTAAAGAATATTTTCTTGCAGTACCTTTTTCCACAATGTACCGGGTAAGTATCCGGTACTTTCACCGAATTACTGATTTGTTTCTTCATTTACATGGTACACAACAGATGAAAGACATATAAATATAAACATGTAAGCGACAAAAACATTCCAATAGTCTTACATCGAAACAGTGCATACTTCAGCAATAACACACAAAACAATTATAGAAAATCTTACACATGATATAGGTATTAATTCACAATACATCCAATCACCCATTCCTATTACAAATCGCTGCTCAACCAATTTCGCACACATACCTAATACATTCATTCGCACAAACACATTCACACTTCACTAATGTATGCAATAACAATACAAAAAAAACTCTTAAAAAAGAAAAATCAAAAATTTAAAAAACAGTCTAAAAATTAATACTATCCCAAACACTTCACATTTTATCAAACATATACATTTTTTTTATATTTATTTCATCTTATTCTACCCTCAACTCTCCTTTCTCACAAACCTGACGTAATTGGCACTTTAAAATTCTATAAACAGGGTTTCTTGAGTCTGCAATCGTTTTTGTTTTTTTTTTAATGTAGAACGGAAAACAAGATCTTGTTAAAGGAAGCATTCTAAAGTTAATCCTATCTAAAATATTAGGCACATCGTATTCGGACAAGCATATTTTTCTCAGGTTGCATGCATCCAGCAAAACTCTTCACAATTCCAATTTAGGCAAATCTTTAATAAATACAGGATAATGCAATCTCTTCCTAACCAAACGAATGAATTTAGACTGAGTTCTCTCAACTTGATCGACATATTTTTTAAAATGTGGATTCCATACAGAGGAACAGTCCTCCAGCTTGGAGCGAAACAACGATAAGTACAAGTACAAATACGATTCATATAACCTAAATGACTTTGTAGATCTCAGAATAAATCCCAGTATTTTATTGCTCTCTTCGATAATTTTGTTCACGTGATCATCAAAGTGAAGCTCGGAGTCAAACACCACACCTAAATCTCTAATCTTGTTTACTTCTTTTAAATCATGATTATGGATATTGTAAATTTATCGAATTTTGTTTCTATTTTTGGTAAAAGAGATCAGATTACACTTCTCCAGATTCAAGTGCAAGTTATTTCTTTTACAGTACTCGTGTAGTCTTTCCAAGTCCTCGTTAAGCATTTCATAGTCAAACAATAATTGAATTTGACAGTATATTTTTAAATCGTCCGCAAATAATAGAAGCTCTGAGTGGTCAAAGCACTTTTTTATGTTGTTTATGAATATCGTGAAAAGTAAAGGACCCAAAGAAGACCCCTGAGTGACACCAGATGTAACATTGACACTGCCAGATGAGTAACCGTTAAGTTTAACTGTCATCAATCTATCAGAAATATACGAGTCAATCCACCTTAGTTGAAAAAAGTCGATGTTCTACTTTATCAAATGCCTTTTGAAAGCCGATATAAATGGCATCCAACTGTATACGATTGTCCATAGCTGAGAAAAAAAACAGATTTGTTACTGTCGATCTTCCACTCATGAATCCATGCTGCTCTACAAGAAGATACGGCTTCAGGAAAAAAGTAATTTGTTCACGAACCATACCCTCAAATATTTTTGAAATAGGTGATGGAATTAAAATTGGTCTGTAGTTACGAACGTCCGATTTGCTGCCAATACTAGCCATCTTCCATTTGCATGGAAAGCATCCTTCTTGTAAACTCCTAATTTATTTATCGTGTCGAAACCCAGAGAAAAAACCCATCAAACTGATTTCCAGTACTGCGCAAAACGCGCAGCAGGTGGAGATGGATCAAAAATATCCTCCATAGTGCAAGTGACAGGGCACAATGGACACTCCAACAAGTGTGGCATAGTCTGTGCTGCACCACAGTCACACGCTCCGGATTCGTCCTGTAGGAAGCCCAATCGTTCTCTATTGTCGCGGCAGTTTCCTACACCAGATCTCAGTCGATTTAGGGTTTTCCATGTCTCATAGTCTACATTGCCTCCTGCAGCAAGGTGTTCTAATAAATGTCAGATACAATGGTTTGGTTAAATGACTTACACATCTCTTTAATATATTGGTGCTAGACCATCAGGGCCAACTCCTTTTGTCTCATCTATACCTAATAAACGTTTATGAATATCAGATTTCAAGATATTAACCTTGGATAAACATGAGTTAGTTAAAATATTTTCCAATTCTTTAGTATTAGAATCATGCAAATTATTCAGTGAAAATACAGAACCAAAAAACGTCGAAAACAAGTTTGCAATCCCCTCTGGATCGCTCGAAGTCTGGTCCCCGTCACCCATTACCCTTGGATAGCCTCTAGATTCTTTAAGGGAATTCACGAATGAAAAGAAAGACTTGACATTGCCCTTAAGTGACTTCTCAGTGTTATTAATAAAAGACCTATAATCGTGATTCTGCGACAACTTCAACTGAGCTCTTAGTTGAAAAAATAAATTGTAGTCAGAATCATTACGGTTCATCTTCAACTTACGCCAAGCCTTAGACTTCTCTTAAACAATAACAGAATTCTATTAGAGAACCATTTGGGAAAATTATTAGGTGACACCCTCTTCATATGTAGGTGTATGCTTCTCAATTATTGGCAAAACATAACCATAAAAAGATTCAATCATCTTATTCACCGGTCCGTTTCCCAAAACACTGACCCAATCAACACTTTGTAGTTCAAAATTTATTTCCGAAAAGTTTGACTTAAAGTATATTAATTTCTGGATCATATTTTGAGACAAATTCTCAGCAATTTCAAACTCATAATCTATCAACAGTGAAGGATAGTGTGAATCCTTACCAACCAGTGGAGAGTCACATCTGGTAACAGAACACGGAATAGTTGAAAGAACTAAATCCAAGATAACTTGATTGCTGTTATAAACTCCGTTAGACTGAAACATATTGAGAAAAGATATAGATTCTATCAAATACTGCGCAACAGGACACGAATAAGAATACGGAACAAAGATTGAATCAACATCGGGGTCTTTTTTCCATTGGATTGTTGGGATATTGAAATCTCCAATAAGACAAATATCCGTTTTGCCGTAATAGCTGATTAAACGTTCAGATATACTTTAAAAAAAAGATGTTTTAAGTATCTAAGGATGTGGAAGGCGGTATATACATATACTACACCCAGTAGCGGTGAGCATTTTTTCATGCGTTACCGATGAAAAACGAATACTGGTAAAAAAAACTTTCACCAGTATCATCCCAAACAAGAGTGGATGAATATCCTAGTGTCCGATCCACAGCAATTAAGACCCCACCTCCATCCCTTTTACCACTCAACATGAAATCCCTATCCTTGCAGTAAACTGTATATTCGTTTTGAAAAAGTTCGCTGTCAAATATGCCACAATTTAGCCAAGCTTCCGTCAGAACAATTATATCATAACTATTTGCAAATAAGTTTGCTCTAAACTCCTCGATCTTAGTCTTCAAGCCCCGAAAATTCTGAGAGAATACTTTAGTGTGGTTCACCTTGTAGTATGATATAAATATTCCTTAAATAGAATATAAAATTATTGTAGGGCCCTATACTCATAGCAGTTGTAATACTTAAAACAAACATATAAATTAAATCTCCACAAATGCATATTTCTCCTAATAATAATAACATCATCAAGCAAACGAACACAGGAAACAATACAACAAATGTGGCCAACACGGAACAGACCAGATACTTTATTACTAAAATAATATTCGCAAAACATTCGCATATTTTTTTGCGAATGCGAATGCGAATGCGAATACTTTGAAATATGCGAATATTCGCGAATGCGAATGCGAATGCGAATATTCGTTACATCACTAACCTACAATTAGAATACTGTTTCATAAGTTAGTATCTAAAACTGCCATATTATATTAAAAATTTTGAACTCTGTGCATAGAGTACTATAGCTAAAACAACTACTTGAGTCCCAAAAACCTCTCGAAGTCCAAAATTTTCAGAGGTATAAGAGCGAAAAAATATTTCTCCTCTATGCTTATTTATTAAACAAATTTGTGGAATAACTATGCAGGTTTTAAAAGCGTTAATGCTATGTTTACTGCTTATCTTAGATTGGAGCATGACATTCTTTTAGTATTATGAGTTGGACCCGCCACTGATATAACAATTCATCTAAATACAATAACAGTCAAAGAATAGCACCGATCACTTCATACAAAGATTTTTTTTAAATACAAAACTTTATAAGTTTATACTGATGGACAGTCTGTGTTCATGATAATATTATACAAACACTTAGTATCTACATATCTATACAGGGTAAAGGCATCTCACACAGTACAAATCCATCATTGTACTAATGACTAAGAATCATTTTGTAGGATGTTATGTAATGCAAATCTACATACATACAAACCAGATGTCGATGGAATAATGGGTCTATTATTCTGAAAACAGTAAGATCATAGAGTGTAGATTGAACAAATGTCGTCAAATAATGAAAGGCATCAGAAGAACAAAATGCCAAAAAATTTAATGCAAAGAAGGTTGTGGTTAAACTGTTTTGATCAAAATTGAAATCTAGATGGCTTCATTCACGTACATTGAAGGAGCCAGCAACTACCCGGATAGTGCAGAAGTCTGAGACGATAAATCCGAGGGTCTAATCTGCCAAATCATTCAAACATATCTATTTCATGACGTTGGTTCAAGAACCATTTTCAAACGTCATTGTGTTATTCATTCATATGTTCCAGGATTATCCCGAGCGAGGTCCATGCCTTTCACGATACTTGCGGAAACTAATGAATGGTTCTATTTTAGTTTCATTTTCATAACCATGATTGATTCCTATATGTTGTTTAACAATGGAAATTGAATTAACTTTCTTTTCAGCTTCTTCTGAGAAAGTCCACTTATCTTCTATGTTTTCTCTTATTATATTCTCTTTATGTTTATTGTAGAACTTAAACCAGCTTTCTTTGTTTTCTCACCAATCTTAATCGATTTATGTCCAACGATCATTAGTTCTTTCCTTTAGTATTGATCATCTTCCATTTGTTTTTAATTGGATTTCCATTATTTCTGTCGTCTATTTTGGACATTCTTCATCTTCCTTTTTATTCACTAGTTTCACGACCACTCATTCATTCATGCCATAACGGAATTTACCAAAAGTGGAGTAGCCAGAGGACTAATTGCAAGTTGTCCTCTCAGTGCCATAAAAAATTAAAGACGTTCAGGATAGGACCTCATCGCAAAATGTCTTAAACTTCATATTTTACGACTACCTGACTATTACAAAACACTCGAAAACTGGTGCCAGGATCTGTGTGTGATATAACATAACATAAAATGCATGGACAATTCACACATATCGAGCTAGTCCCAATCCAAGATATTATGAATCTTATTCGTTTATATGAATAATATCTATTAAAATAAATTAATAAATACTCATAGTTAGCGATGGCATAACTTAAAGATGAATGTTTAGTGATTAAATACCAATCCATATTGGACGAGACACGTGGGAAATGATTTCTGATGCTATACTTATTCTCATGTATGTATTTAGTTGCTTACAAGACGAATCAATTAATCATAATATCTACCGATGGTCGGTTAATAACACTGTTTAATTATATTAAATGCTACATTATTTATTGTGTCATGTCACGATCAAGATAATCATTAGAATCAAGATGAGTATTTGCATATTATTTTTATTTAATAGTACCTACCTGCCTAGATATTATTCTATGCCTGATCTTATACATAATTTTTTTTATAAGTGACGTGATCTATAAAAAGCATTATTCGATTTTTTTAATGTTATCGATCTTTTTACGCTATTTACTGTGTCGGTATTTAGGTAGTATAATTCCATAACGAAATTAAAAAAACAAATGTTTTTTCTACTATATATTTTATCGTCGAATGAAACGTCTTTAGTCTTTTTTTAAAAAAAAAGATATATCTGGGTTTTGTTATAAACCCAAATACAACCTTATACACCTTTCACAGTAAGTTAAAAGCTTGTGTCGTGAAAGGGGAGTTGTTGTTTGGACTTGTTAGGACATTGAAAATTTCTAATTATATAGGGTAAAACATATGTTTTATCCTATACTATATATAGTAGAAGAAAACATTTATTTTAATTTTGATGTTTTTACATTCATTGATTATATTATTATCATTCAAGCCTTTCCCAAAATGACAAATTTATATTTATAACTTTTTATCTTTTGTTTTCAAGATGAATCTAGGTACTTAATAAGTCCAGTTATAATAGGGTTGCCAGATGGTATCCAAAAGGAGGACATGTCCTCCTTTTTTATGTTTTGTCCTCCCGTCCTCCTTTACCTACTGTAAGTCCTCCTTTTTGCGAAACATCGGAACTGCTCAAGATCTGCGAGTTTTATTTTTGTATAAGAGTTTTTTCACTGATTAAAACTGAGTGGAGCAAAGAAAGGAATAGACTAAGTGTGCAGTCAGTTAAATCTTTAATTCTTACTCAATACAACTTCAAAAACGTGACATGTGAAGATTTTAATAATTATTTGTTAAAAAACCAAGAACTTCTTTCCAAAATTGGCAGCTCAGCTAAATATGATTAATGTATAGTTAAATTAATAATATAAAAATATAGTTTAATTTCTAAATGTCCTCCTTTTTTACAAAAAAAAATCCTCCTTTTTAGACCCATATTTCCTCCTTTATCGAATAATCATCTGGCAACCCTAAGTTATAGGTACCCTCACTTTTTTGAAAGTAAAATTATCTTGGACTTGGAGTTCGGGATTTGGACCCGTAAAGAATTCATGCAATATATTATGGTTATGTTTAGCATATTGATTCACCATCATCATGAGATCTTCCACAAGTAAAACTAAAGTAAAGTGAAGTAAAAGTAAAATTAACGTGGACTTAGAATTCTGAATTCGGACCCGGAATAGAATTCATCCAATGGTTATGATCATGTTCAGTATATCGATTTATCATCATCACGAGATCTTCCACAAATGGGGAAGCCAGTAGACAAACTGCATTAGAATAAACATGAGACTAATTCATTCCGAGAAAATGAAATGGATAAATTGAGACATGCGGTATATTTTATCACTGAGATTCACAAATAAATTATAATATGAGAAATGTGTCAATAAAATAATATAATTTATTGAATCAATTACGTAATGCATCCCATAAAATGGGTAGCCTGGTATGTAATGCTCTCATACTTAAAAATATTTTAATGATCATTGCATAAAGTAGTTTTATTATTATTATTAATACGAATATTTATTTCCGGTCCTCTGTTGCTATACCCCCCACCATTACCTTGGTATTTGTATAGCTGGTGCAATCTGGTCCAGGCCACGCCTTCCCTCTCTCTCTCTCTCTCAGTGTCCCTCCCTCCCTCTTCCACCACCTTGCACCGATGCAATGTCACTTATAAACTGCACCAACCACCCTCCAGTATGCAAATCTTTACATACCTACATTACATATACACATACACAACCTCATCAATGTATTGCATACAGACACTCGTATCATTCCACCTGTGTGTGTGTGTGTCTTAATGTGATATCAAGCTGTGTATACAGCACTGCCCGTAATTTTGATTTCTTACTGTCTTTCAATCTAATAAACATTCAAGTCGTCCTCTCCGTGCCAAATCAAAAGTCATAACTACTTATTTTAAAAATGTCAGCTATCTTATATTTCTTCTTTTTCGCCCTCGCCTTTATCCTATTTATTTGAAGTTGGCTCTCCCATCCTCATCTTCCAAGTTCTCTATTCCCCTGCAACTTCCGAACACAACTCTACCTCCCTCAACTCCCTGGCAATTGTGGACATCCAGGTGGTCACTGGTCTGTCCTACTTCTATGTCCATTGTCTTTTTTATCATATTATCTTAATCTGTTTTGAGTTACTTTTTCGCCGATGGGAGCGACATTGAAAGTGAGTGCTTCCACAGTTATCTTATACGAAATTATAAAATCACGACGACTATTAGAAGGGCCAATTAAAATATGAAAGAAAAGTTGTCTTCAGCATCGCAAGAAGAGCCTATGCAAACAAACAATTATTCATTTATCTAATACAAGCTGAAGATATTGTTTCATATGTGATGTTTTACGATCGTCTTTATTTTGCAGAATACTCTAAACTTACAGAAATGAGTGGGAGATATTTCTTTCTCAGCAATCCACGGGTACACGTTTGTATTCGAACAAAAATTTTATATTAGATTTTTTTGATAAAATAAAATCGATTATGATAGATTATGATAAAATAAAATAAATAAACTGTACCTACTCACTCACATATATGCACTTGCACACACACATACCAGCTTGAATATTTTTTTCATAATATTCATTTACATAAGTATGTACGTATTTATGTTTTATTTTATATACTTACCTGTTATAGTTATGAATATTTTTATACCTAAGAATATTCCTTTGCTCCTGATATGTCATTATAATATAGAACTTGATTCGACTGTAGTCTGTGGTGTCCTCGAAAGCCTTTTTAATTCTTCACTACGTCTCGCAATTCAAATCAACATTTTAGTATTACATATTAACGGAAAATTTAACTGAATAAAATATATCAATTTAGTAATAAAAAGCTTCGTGAACTCGTAAAAAACTCCAAAAATAGGAAATATATATTTTTTTTAAATAAAATTAAATATAACATAAAATTCCACAATATATCGTCGTTCAACAACGTTTGTATAACTGGTGCTATTTAAAAAAAAATATATATAGAAGCTGTAGGTGATTATGTTTACGTTGGTAAAGCTCGGTAAAGAAAAACAAACGGCAGAAATTTCTAAACGAATAGGATCGAGATGGGTTGCATTCTCTAAAATTAAATATATATTTTAATAACTTTTCTATTTTTGAAGAGGTAACACTATGAAAGCTCATTTTTAAAATTTAGGTAATAAAAATAAAAATATAACACTGTATAACTTTCACTATTTAATATTTTGCTTAAAAGCTTTTCGGACATACGTCCATCTTCAGTAATAAATATCTTATAACTAATGATAAAAGACAAAAAGATTGTTATTAGCCACCCGCCCACCCCCCTACTCTCAATTATTTATAATGTTTAACGTTTTGTTCCTTTTTGTCTTTTATCATTAGTTATAAGATATTTATTACTGAAGATGGACGTATGTCCGAAAAGCTTTTAAGCAAAATATTAAATAGTGAAAGTTATACAGTGTTATATTTTTATTTTTATTACCTAAATTTTATATATTTTAAAATAATGAAGTTCCCGTAAGTCTTAAGAGAAAGCTTTGTGTTTCGTGTGTCCTCTCTCTCTCTGGTTTCAATCCTGGGATTGGTTTGCAGCAATTATCTCTTTAATTCTTCTCCTCCACTCCTCCCTGTCTTGTGCGGTTCTTTTGAATTCTGCAAAAGAACCGCAGAACATTTTTCTTTTTTCTTTTTGTGTCCTATTAGAGATTAAATATGGACAAGAGACTAAGACACTAACACTTGTAAATAATCGGAAACTGAGGTGTGTACTGCGTGCTATGGAGAAACAAATGCTAGGCATCAAGCTTGAAAGACAAAATAAAGAACGAAATTATCCGACTAAAGGCAAAAGTCATCGATATTTTTGATAAAATTTCCAAATTGGCAATATACTTGTCATGTGGCAAGGCGAGAGAATGGCAGGTGAACTTCCAAAATTCTTTGATGTTGGCCGTGGGGGAACAGAAAATGTATGAAAAGACCCCAAAAAGGATGGGTTGATGATATTATCCAGATGATGAGAAAATACTGGGATAGTATTGCTCGAGATTGGAAAGCATGGAAAAGTTTTGAAGAGGCCTTTATTCCGCTGTGGAGATAAAAGGGCTAGCAATTAGTATGTAAGTATGCACATTAAAACAATATTTTTTATGTATGAAAAATTATAAAAATTCCAAGAAAATTTGACACTGCTCACCTTATGAAACATTGATTTTGGCTCCGTTCGAGACATCAATAAAATGGTAATAACACACGTTGGGAAAATGTGCAAACATTTCATACATACACGGGTACCAACACGAGTTCCAAGTGTGTGTGTGTGTGAGAGGTCATAGTTTGTGTGAATTCATATAGTAGGTATACATTATAATGGAATACTCTTAAACACTTAACAATATTGTACAAAAAAAAATGTAGGGAGAGAACACTGCGTGGGTGTAAGATAGGTCTATCCCTATGAACTTTAGTAATCAAAAACGTTATGTTTTAAATAAGTTCTTTTAGATATTTTAGAAGAAAAGGTCTTAATGAAGAGATATTTAGAATGAATGTTTATCTTAAGCCGAATGCGGGATGTAAAATGTCGTAGAATTGTGACATTTGTGACACTGAGTTGACATAATGTAGACTCCGATGATGATGGCGTCTACACGTCAGTGAAACTTGCGACATCGTTTTTCCATCTCTAGTTAGCAACAAAGACACCAGGAAACAGAAAATCTATGTAATTATCTAGATCTGCAACTCAAAATTGTCGCGGTATTACAGAACACACTCGATCTTTAAACTGAGTCAGTGGATCCATGAAAACTCTGTGTCATGTTTTTCTAAAAAAATAAGATACTGACACTCAATTATTCGTCTCGTCGAGCTGCATCTATCGATTAAATAACCATTACCCTGAGATATCAACGAAAAAAGTTATTTAGAATAATTTATATCTTACGTGCTGCTTTTTCTTGGATGAGGTTTGTCACCCATCCTGAATGTCTTATTTTTTTACTGGCACAGAGAAGACGACTTGCATGTTTATAACATGTAGCTGGTCTGCTGACTACCCCTTTTTGTAGGATGTGCCGTGATAGTGAAGTAGTAGTAGTAGTTCTTGGACAATTCTTAAAACTCACCAGGGTACTATACACTGAGAAAAATACTCAAAACGAATCATTGGTACGGTACTATCAGATTAGGATCAGAGATCTTACAAACGATTCATTGGTATAAATCTATAATATTAACTCTTCGCAAACAAATCATTGGTAAATTTACCAACAACTTGTTTGCGAAGAGTTTATATTATAGATTCGTACTAATGAATCGTTTGTACGATCTCTGGTCCTAATCTGATAGTACGTACCAATGATTCGTTGCGAAATTTCGTTAGTATTTTTCTCAGTGTAATTAAAACAAGATTCAATATTTTTTTAATCATACCTAGAAATGCAATACACTATACAATTTCTAAGATACTGTCCACGTAACGTATCAGGCACATAAAAAATACTATCCAGCAAAACAGTTTTTTTTAACTCCTGTAAAATTTCGACAATAGCACATAGGAGGCTTTGTGAATTCACCTACTTCTACACATGTTCTTTGAATATGATAATATAAAAATATATTAAACTATTGAGATTTTAGTAGTAAGCATTTACATACCATCTAAATGAAAACAAAAGCCTCTACATACAACATACGAAACGTCTTATTATCATTATTAGGTACTATCTCGATTGCTTGTATAGTGTTTTGTTTTTTGATTGACGTTGGGTGCCCTCACGATCATCAACGGTAGCGATTCTGTTAATTTAAGACTTGGGCCTTTTATTTCATCTTGCTTTTATCATTCATTCTTTCTTTTGTTATCAAATAATATACGCCTTTATTTTTATTGTAATGAAAGCAATTATAATGAGTAGGTACTAGGTAGGTACTTAACAATATTATAAATAATAGGTATTCCTAATTGTATTGAATGTTCTTTTGAGTATATTATTTTCTATTGAAATTAAACATACGTAATTAATTATTACTGTGGTCCATTTTGTTTATTGAAAATATTCAAGCAATAAGAAACGCCTTCCATATTCAAGAAATACTTATTCAAGTCGACCCAATTTTTTAACTTACTTCCAAAACATAATATCGATGTCTTTTGTATTAAGTAGAAAATTCCAGAGCATAACAATTATGACTAAATATTTGGCTGAAAGTAATGGGTGCTCAGAGACGTGGACGTCCGAGGATTAAATGGCAAGATCATTTAAATCAAATTCTACAGGACGTTCACGTGTTGAGCACACTGAACATGAGAGCATGCATGAGGAATTGTATGACAGTGACGGAAGCGAAAGATGTATGCAAGGATAGAAGGAAGTGGCGCTCCCGCGAGGGAAGCAGCGTGATGGTATGTAGGTATGTATGCATGTAACAATTATGACACAATGCAATTGGATCCTGCAGGCCAATTGCCAGGATGAAGATTACACACGAACAGAAGAATATACAACCTTAGAACGAGAGGAACCGACCTCAACAGCCTTCAGTAGCATTAAGTTGAGACAGAACCAGAAAGAAGAAGAAGATTTGCTGAGTATAACAAGTTTGGGAAATGTCATAAAATGAGTTAAACAAAGAAGACAGTAGGTATGTATTTCCAAAAAAAGCGCTGTTTTTCAGATCATAAAGTAGATAGGTACCTTACGACCCAGAAGATCCTGTTTCACAACACACCGTTTTTATTACAATGATATCTGTGTTGTTTAAAATGCATAGTAAAATATGCCTCATCTGGGACAAAAATGATTTGGGTTTATTAGACTATTTTCCTCTCTGTTATACATTGCTTTAGAACTTTTCTGATGTTGGTGTTTATTGCGGATATGCAAGTTTAAACATGTAGGATACACATTAATGTACTCAAATAGGTAAATATATATTATATTTCGTTGATTTTCATTCAGATGTATTCAAAAATAAGAACAACAAAAACATAACAATAAAGTTATTTATTTTACACAATTATTCAGATACTTACATAATTTAGTTTAAATGTCAACTCGACACAATATGTTCTACATTTCCTTTTTGAAATTTACTTCACAATCAAATTCGCATTTTGAATGAAAAGTATCAAATATCAGTGCATTACTGACGAAGTCAAGTAAATGTTTCATTAAATGGTAATAAAATTATATTTACGATATGGTTTAAGGACACATAAAGAAAAATAAAAATATATTGTATTTACATATTAACACTTACCCACTATCTCCTTCTCTTGGAAAATGATTACACCTTATTATTTGTATACAATTCAGTATTTTGTATGATTTTTTAAATATATTTAGTTTACTTAAAATGTAAGCCGTGGAGCACCCGGGAAAGAATCGGTCTTTCAAGCTTATCCGTAACTTTTCGAGTGTACTGTTAAAGGCAGGTGTACGAAAAATACAGACATTTTACATCTCAAATTCAGCGATGAGGTTTGCCATCCATCCTGAACGTTCTAAATTTTTATTGGCACAGAGAAGACGGCTTGCATGTATATAACATGCAGTTGGTCTGCTGGCTACCCCACTTGTGGGTCATTATGGTGTACTAATACAACTAGTAGATTTTTGTTTGCATTTAGATTTGTTCATAGAAAAACATCATTAATTTATTTATTGATTTTATGAATTATTTTATAGGTACGATATTTCTTTATTCATTAACAGAATATATAGCCAAAATAATATTTATAGATAATAAGAGTAGAAATATACTTGAAAGCAAAACAATAAATTTAAAAAATTGACAATGAAAAACAATTTTAAAATACATGTGGAATTCCAGTCCTCCACTTTTTTCTGTAATTTAAGTATCCTGTAAAAAAAAGGTGTCTTTGAACCTCACGTATAAGACAATAATTTTACACATATTATATTCTATTGCCAACTTGCAACATAATCAACAATTACCCAATATTATACAATCACACCATCTCTTGCAAGTGCACTGAGAAAAATACTAACGAAATTTCACAACGAATCATTGGTACGTACTATCAGATTAGGACCAGAGATAGTACAAACGATTCAATAGTACGAATCTATTATTAGTAAATTTAACAACGACTTGTTTGCGAAAAGTTAATATAATAGATTCGTACTAATGGACATTTTGTACTATCTCTGATCCTAATCTGATAGTATGTACGTTCGAATGATTCGTTGTGAAATTTCGTTGGTATTTTTCTCAGTGTGGGGTAGTCAGAGTGCTAACTGCATGTAATAAAACATGCAGATCGTTCTCTTCCTCCAAATATGAAATAAAACGTTCAGAATGGGTGGTATATTAATCGCTGAATTGAGGATTTCAAATTTCTTTTCATGATGTTTACAAAGACATGCCTTTTACAGGACACTGGAAAATTTATTTAGTGGGATACCTATTCTTCGCCGTGAACCCCACGGAACAATATTGTATATAGACTCTTTGATTATTTGATTGAACTTGTTTATATAATTAACAATAACAAGCTGAAATCTTCCCATGTTAGTATTTCTCTAATACCAAAACTAAGTAAATACATTTTCGTACACACTTGTATTAGGTAATGTTAAGATATTATTATGCGAGTACAACAATAATAATACCTAATAATATACAATGCTAAGAAATGAACTAATGGATATTTCTGCTTTCTTTTATGTTTACACATTATTATTGCTTGCTTTTAATGTAATAAGCTAAAGTTATATTCATAGAGTCATCTTAACTACTTCTACCTATGTAGATAAAAACTATTAGATACTAGCCTTTCTACACCGTACGATGCTCGGTAAATTAATTCATACTGTAAGATCAAACAAACTTTTCTACAATCTGGTTGATTATTTATAAAATTCACTATTTCTTTACTGAGATTAGGAACGTATGCAACACGAAGGACATCGTAAGATGGAGTAGGAAAAGGAGACGATTCTGAAGAGACCATGTGGATTGGATGGCTGAAAACAGAATCGTACATAATAGCTGCAAAGGAAACACCAGTCGGTTCATAGCCCCGAGGAAAACCACTAAAAAGATGGAAAGATAGCTGGTCTTCAGCATCACAAGGGGAAACAACTTCCAAACTAATAGTTCGATGATCTACAACTTGTCTACAACACGAAAAAAAGAAGAAGAAGACTATTCCTTTAGATCATCAGAAATGTTGTGGCAATTTGTGATCCATCTGGCATAAAATGCCTTTTATTTGAGAAGACTTGTTTCCACCCTTTATTCTTGAGACGAACGTTGAAAATGGAATTTAAAAAAAAAGTTCAGTTTCAATTTACTTGTTTCTGAAATATTTCAAAATCCTGTAGGTATTGGATAAAAAAAAATCTTCTTTTTCATAAAAAAATGATATTTTTAAAAAATAATATTCAAGGATGAAGGGTAGTATAGAGGTCAAAATCTCAATTCCATTCTTGCTTGATTAGGTATCATAGCTAAGTAGGAATGCATACACAGAAAAACTTAAAATATTACGTAAGATCGCGAACATGGTTGTTCCTTAGTTGGGTGAATGCTTCGCTGCTATGTTAATAATAATACATACTTGTATATTTTGTATTAGTAGGTTTTTATTATGAAATTATACCAAGAGTCTGGAATCTGTTGTACCTATGTATAATGTAGCAAAACTCTTCTTAATAAGAATTCATTCGGTTAATTTAATTATTTCATGTACTATTAACTTAAGTCGCGAGGAATATTCATTACCTACGAATAAAATATGTATATATACCAGTAGGATACTTGGAACAAATGTTGAGTAATTCCAAAATATTCCAAACCTATTCCAAAATATCTCATATTAAGCAATTGTTTGTGTCGTGAATGTGTAGTGGGTTAGGAAATGGATTCGAACCAACGATCTTTCCTCTTGGAATTTAAGACTTTACATCAGCCTAAGCGACTACTTTTAATTTTGCAATTACTTTGGTGAATGCTTCACAAAATGTTTAGGTAGGTATAAAAATTATTTCTTTTAAGGTAGGTACGTACCCAAGATTAAGTTCCTTCAATTTATCGTTTGATATAGTGTGGAGAAAACGACTTGTA
Organism: Athripsodes cinereus; assembly: GCA_947579605.1. NCBI lineage: Eukaryota > Metazoa > Arthropoda > Insecta > Trichoptera > Leptoceridae > Athripsodes > Athripsodes cinereus. The sequence goes on from OX388314.1 coordinate 19,363,335, forward strand.
TATTCATTACACACAATGAGTTTTCTAGCAACTTCATTTGAGAGAAATTAAGAGATCACTAATACATTCAATGATTTGATTTTTTCGATGCTAAGACTATGAAAGTTCATTTTCACAAATTGATGTAAGTAAAACAAAAAAATATTTTATATTTTTTTTAATAATTTAACACTTGTTAATTTTCACTCATTTATGTTTTTGTTTAATTTCTAAGAGTCTGGCACTGATGATGATCTAGTTTAGAAAGGCCTCTGCCATTTTATTAAAATAAATAAGTGAAAGAAAACAGCGTTTTTCTTTTTTTATTTATTAAAATTCTGATAAAATATTACATTCCTTTTAATTATATGGTTCATTAACATTTTTCATATTCCGTGGAGCTATCAGCAAAGAATTGGTCTCCCACTCTTTTTCTTAAGTTTCGAATGTCTTGTAAAAACCAGGTTCAGCGATAAAGTTTTCCATCCCTCCTGAATATCTCTATTTTATGTTGATAAGGAGAGAACAGCTTGCATGTTTGTACCATGCAGCTGATCTGCTGGCTTGCTCACTTATAGGATAAGACGTGAGGGTGTAGAGTAGTAGTATTTTTATATATAGGTTCTAAATGATAGTTTCTATTATACAGATATTTTGTATGGTTACTATTTAAGTCTGAAAGAACAACGTCATAATACCTACTCTTAATATTAATATCAAATATAATATATATAATAGGTACTATGTAAAGATACCACACTTAACCCAAATGAAATATGTTTAATCTGCGTTAAAAATAACAATAGAATCATATGTACATAAGTATATAATGTATATCATGATATATTCGCAGTGAAATGAATGTAGGAATGTAGGCTCCTTATTATTAAATCGTATTTTTTATAAGACTAGGTATTGCCCTTTTCTAAAACAAGAATAATTTCTGCTCCATGATTTCAATGAGCTTAATACCGCCAGAGACGGTTGAGAGTTACACTACAAGATCTTTGGAGCTTAAAAAGTTATTTTCAAGAGCATCGGCCTCATGAACAAGGAGTCCGCAGTTCGATCACAGGTGCTGGCAAACTCCCCTTTCATAACACAAGTTTTTAACTTACTGTGATCGCTGTATAAGGTTGTATTTGGTTTTATAGCAACACCCAAATATTTCTTTTTTTTTTTAAAAAGCGTTTCTCGCCAGTATAAACCACCAACAATTTATGAAACTGTACCCAGTTTTATATAGATTTAAGTTTTAATGATTTTTTTTCACTTTGATACAATTAAATAAAATCATGAGAAACCCAATGGATATTTTGTTCCCAAAAGATGATGATTAAATAACATTTTCGTCACATCTCTAGTGGTGTCTTAAGATTATATTGTAATAGTTTGGGAAGAAAGCAAAAGATAAAAGAGTGGATTGTGGATGTTGCTGTTGGATGTAGGTATGGAAGATTAAGGGGAAATGTTGGATATTATTACTATTATTATTATTATTCGGAATGTAATGGCGATAATTAAATTAGAACACAATACATACGGATTATAACATATTACAGTACCAACTAGTAGTATCACTAGTCTTATACTTAATGTTGCTTCCATATTATTATTGTTATAAGTTACGATGCTTAGTATTACATTGCTATTGTTCATGGGCCCCTCGTTTTGATATTATTATGATACCCCATTGTCCATTCAAGATTTTTTTTGTTAGTAAAAATGGACTCTTCTTTTTGTGTTTATATTTTTAGAGCTTGTTCAGTCCGACTTTCAATTCGTAAAATTATTGATTTGAATCTAGACATTAATGGATATAGTAAAAATAAGGCATAAGGTATTGTTATTTACGCTAAGAATATGTGAAAAGATGTATCGGTACATATGATGTAATTTTACACATTTTTGTTTTGGCATAGGTACTATGCAAATGAACTGTGCGCTGATTTATTTCGCGAATATGAACTTAATTAACCGTTTGTTCTTTTGATAAACGTTCCATACAATATTGTAATTCTGGATATTTTTATTTCTCAGATGGATTGTTAGTTATTTCTCTAGAATTGACAACTTTTAGAATTTGCATCAAAATATGGATAGATATCAATAAGACGACAATAACTATAAAATAAGTCTTTGAAATATTTTGATGTACCTATTGATAAAAAAAAATGTGTACCCTTAGAGATAGATGCTAATCAAATTAACCTTTAAATAAATAATTGATTTAAGAAAATACAATAATTCGCTCATCCATTTACAAAACCGCAAATGAGGTAGCCAGCACGAAATGTTGGTATATAATTGGTATAAAATTGCAGCCGACACGGAATAACACAATAATAAGTATATACTATCAATATTCTTGACTTTATGAGCAAAAGTACATATGTAGTAATTGTAAGAGCTATAGTGCATCCCCTCAATACATTGAACAAATTAGAAGTTAGTGGTAATGTTGTACACACATGGATATAAACTATTCTTCTTCCATTGGGGAGTTCATGGATAAGTATAAAATTTCTTGGGCTAGTTGTCATCACTCGTCTCGTTGTAAAGAGCCTAAAGTTTTTCGACGTACTGGCTAGCAGTTGATCAATTTCTTTTTTGATCGGTAGAAGTATTGTTATGATGAGTAGAAGTCTCTGAATAAAGATTGAATTTAAAGTACTATTTTCATACATCAATTATATGTAATTGAAAAAAAAGTATCAATCGTACATACACCTTTTATTATTATTCTCCTCCAATTTACATGATTTAGTACAAAATGAATAACTTTTTTCGTGATTGTTGGCCTAAAAGAGCATTGTTCTTTCATCGACAAGCGTTCCGACGTTCTGAGCATCTCTCTTTTACAATACACCACAAGAGTGCTGGGAATGTTGTGGGAAGGGGTAGCGCAATTGCCGCAGAGACGCTCTGAATGGGTGCTGTTGGTTTCTGCTCTGTGCTCCCGAAAGTTAAAGGGCAAGATAATTATGATGATTCAGAAAGATCATTTTATTGATTTTTAGTATATATTTCAATCAACTCCTGACTGAGAGAGACTGCCATGGAGGAGGTTTTTACAAATTTGTAAACCATTGAGAAGATATTTTTAGGTAGGAAGTTGCAAACAAGCGCTATGTACGTAAACCTTTATACTATTTAAGTACAATAAAAATTGTGATAGATGTCGACACGACAAAAAAGTTGAATATTCTAGGTTCTTTGCAAAAAGCCGTTTCATCTCAATGTTAACCCATGACATATTAAATACTTCGTACCCACCTAAAATAATTACGAAGTATTTTAGTATATATAGTAGTTAGTACTTAGTTGTAACTATTAATTTAATTAGTAACCGTATGATCAAATTAACAATGATGGACTGCCTAAAGACTTATTATTACTTGTATCACTATACATATTATATATGTATTTATTGATAGACTTATAATGTTTTATTACAACAATGTAGAGAAAAAGTAAAGTTCAATTATGTTATTATTTTTATTATTATAAGATATTGGTATGTACCTACTTTCTAATAATCAATACCACAATAATGAGAAAACCAATCAGACAAAGATGTCGACGCAGTGGCCTCTTACTTCATATATCTGGTATTTCAACGGTTCAAATTAATGTTTTTTATTAATATGATTCAGTACCTACATAAAATTATTAGTATAATCTCAGACATGAGAATTTTACTCCTACTACTACCACTACACCATCACGGCATATACCACAAGTGGGGTAGCCAGCAGACCAGGTGCATGTAATAAACATGCAAGCCGTCCCAAACGTGGGAAATATACCTTGTGATATTACATAATAATGCAAAAATACACACTTTGAGAAGATTTATTTTTTCCTATTTAAATATATTTCTATTTAAGTACAACATCAAGGATTCTTTCATGAGAGGAGTTTTTTTTTTTTACTTATTAATTTAATCAGAATAAAAGTTAGAAAAATAAATCACTAAGTATTGGTCATAAGATGCAATTTTTTACTTAGAAAATAAACACATTTCTTTGCTACATAGTGCTACATAGATAACTTTAAAAATTCGTACATAGTGCTACATAGATAACTTTAAAAAGAAGTCATATCAATATTCTAAAATATAATTTGGTTAGGTATACGTAACTATGATATCTATGGACATTAATAATTTACCTCATTTCTGCGGTAAAAACAACTTATTATAAATAATAATAATATTATGACGATTTATATAGCGCCGTACCGTGATAATATCACTTCAAGGGCGCTTTACATTATTTAGGATCAACATTCACGTCTATTTTAAAAATTACATACATAGTATCAATTAAAAATTGTCGTCATAAAGATAAAAAAATCATAATAATACCTACAAAAATAAATAATTAAAATACAATAATAACCAATCTTGTTCAGCAGACATTCAGTCGTTGTCCAAAAATTAAAAATAATATAAGAGATGTGTCATGTTGACACAAACAAACAGACTATCAATCCCTTGTTTTATATTTCATGCATTTATAGAATTATGCACCCTCCACTCTTAATAAGTTAGATCGCAATATACAGAAAGTAGGTATTATACGTATGCAGTATGTTAGAAGATAAGCAGTATTTATATAGAACAATACACCATAGGTACACAATACAAAAGATTATATTATATGTATATATATGTATTATAATACTGCAGTGTGGCACGCATGTTATTGTAATTGGCTCATAATAATATCATTCGAGTGGTTATGTGATCTTAGAATAATAATTATATTAAAAGTAGGTACCTAACGAATGTATGTAGTTATTTAAATTATTCAAAACAATTGTATTGATTATTATGATGCCACTCATTCTGAATGTCTTATTTTTATGATAATAAGTAAAAGAGGATCTGTAATGTGAAATTTCTTACCTCACCTATTTAAGAGGCCTATTTAGGTACCAGTGGCGGGACTAGACTTTGTATATAGGTCATATGCTTTCGTTATGAAATGCTTTATTATTTCCACAATTTGGTAAAAGAAAATACTCGACTTTGCAATATGATATAGGAATCCCTCCGTCATCAAATTTTCATTTGATATAGGAATTTGAGATATTTCACGATCTCATAATTTTTGTATATATTATGTAACTATTTCCGAAAACTTTTTTTGATAGGCATGCATCGCTTTTTTGCATCTATGGAAAGCACTCCACTGTAAGGTACGTACTTCCTCTATCCAGTGTAAATCTTGTATTATGCGCGAAAATGGAGAATATATTTTTTCTATTTATTTCCAGAAATATAGAACTTAACTACTATGTAAACCTATTACCTAAACATCACTTTACCTAAAATCTACATACACATTTTCCCTTAAATAATTAGGTATCTATAACAAATGGAATTTACTGCCTCGCTAGACTTTAGTCTGTTCTGAGACAGTATTTAAAAATACTTCAACTGTTAATACGATATGAGATTTTTTTGCTATATGTATGATTCGTGACATTATAAACATGTAAAACATTACCTACCTAAGAATTGCATACATTCGTCAATCTTCAAACATTTTATAAAATTTACTATGAGATTATTATTACGGTATTGAGAAGGTCTCCCACTCTTTTCTGTAAGTTTTCGAGTGTCCTGTAAAAGGCAGGTGTTCGAAAAAATACAGACATTTTACATCTTAAATTCAGCGATGAGATTTGTCATCCATCCTGATCGTCTTATTTTTGTTGGCACACAGAGGACTGCTTGCATGTTTTTTGGCATGCTGCTGATCTGCTGGCTACCCCACTTGTGAGATATTCCATGCTGGTGTAGAAGTAGTAGGTAGGTAGTATTATTGTATTATAAATTATGAAAAATACCATAAAATAATAAGAATATAATATATGAATTATTGTGATTCTTACATGCGTTCTCCATATTTTTCATCATTATGTCCCAAAAAAATAAATATAGTTGTACAAAAACATCTCCACATTAAATTACATAATTACTCACCTACCTAAGCAATGAATGACATGATCTTTGCAAATCACCCAATATAATCGTTTTGGTACCTACCGTCTTCCTCATTCATTTAAAAGCGATACTTATTTTTCATTACACCGCATCAATAAATTCACCCATATAATAATAATAAGTGCAATGGTACAAAATGTTCAAATAAGTGCATTTATTACGAACAACATAATATACCTACAAAAGTAGAAAACAGAATAATACGAAAAAGTCCCTTATATTGCACTATTTTGATCTAAACAAAATAAACAGTAAGTAATGGTAACGTTTGGCGAGAGATAAATACAAAAATATGAAAGAAATATTGCGTGGGTGTTGAGCATTTTTTCCCTTTTTGTGTCGTTTCTCTGTTTTCTCACCCGTGATTCCCTCTGATTTGATACAGCTGAGTCGCATTTAGCCAACCCCCATGTCCGCGTGGTCAGTATGATTCGCGACTTCGGTGGAAATGGTCGATTTTTCCGTAAATAATTTATCCCAGAAAAACAAAGTTCGTAATAATACAATCTGACGTGAATTATACTGAACTTGTTAAACGTTATTAAATTTTCGTTCGAAATATGAAATAATATTTGAAACATTGAATTCGAAACGCCGCCATGTTTGTTTTGCTTTATAATAATTTGACAGATGATTAAACGTCATAACTCTACCACGTGACTCAGTAACTGTCAAACATTGTTTTGTTGTGATTTTTTAGTGTGCGCTCAGTACCCATGTATCATCACAAAGTTTTTTTTATTGTTTTACAAATTATAATAAACAATATGAGACTTAATTTAATCAAATATATAAATGGCAACAAAATATGTAATATTTAATATAGCATTCCATTTGTTTTGATGTTTAAATTAGTACGAATTCGCAGCAAATACGGCATTCAGCAATAAGAGATAGAAATAAAATTTTAACTGTAGGTACTTAATTATTAGCCATGAAAAACAAATGCTAATCGAAATGAACAAATGAAAACTGTGACATTTGAATTTGAATTCAATTGAAGTGTTCTTATTGGTATTTTGTGTATTTTGTTTAAATTATTATTGTTTTATTAAACAAAGTGAATTATTTTCCATCGTTTTTGGAAGACATCATCGGGTGACGACTGGAAAAATAAGAAGAAGACGTTACATAAATAATATTATGTACAGCGTTGTTTAAAAAAGGAACGTCTATAAATAAGCGCCATCTGTTTTATTGAGGTAGGTCATGGCTATTTTTATTTTAGTAGATGTTGTCTCTGTATTTTTATTCTCATTATTATTATAACTTGTGATTGATTTTTTTTGTTGAATTGTAATGTTTTGTTTTTATTTGTTTTATCGTAATGCATTTGTTCATTGCTTTTTTTAAAATGATGAATTTAACTTTGATATGTTATTTTAAGATTTCTCAGGTAAATTTAGGATCTTTGCTGGTTCACTTATTGAATTAACATTTTGTTGTCATGTTCTATAATTGACTGTGTGATCATGAGAACAAAAATATTGCATTTTTTACCTTGGGAATTACGTGGGATTACTTGGAAGAAATGGAGGATATTGGAATTACCGTACATAGTTATCTGGTAAATCTCTCAATACGGATATTAAAATACACTCACACACACTAGCGGACTCGATTATTTATTACTCCAATAAACAGAGTAACCACTATACTTACCACATGAAATAAACATCCAAGCTGTTCTCTCCATATCAAAATAAAATATGACATTCAGGATAGGCAGACTACCTCTTCGCTGAATTACTGACATGGTCCAATTTCTTAATACGTGATATATTACAAATATCTGCCCCCCTAGACAAACATGCACTTGGCGATCGACTACAAACGAATTTTCGACTATAACCGTAACAATAACGCATAATTATACGGTACATGTAGGTAGATAGTCGAAAATCTGATGAAAATGCCAGTAGTCGATCGCTAAGTACGGCTTGTCTACGGCCCCAGGTCATTTACAAGATTATCGTAAACTTAATGAAAATAATGATAGACCCATTTATATCGAACATCTTGAGTTTTTTTTAAACTCTTGAGATATTATCGTTTTCCTTCCTTGTAAGTACATTTACTGTAGGTATGCGTGTAAGGTTGTTTGGAAGAAATGTAGGGTATTGGTTTTCCCTTGTCTGGTCACTGTATACACGTGTACAGCCGGTATTTTCAAAACACGTATGTAGAAATGTCTCAAATAATAAATGTATACCTATTCGTGTATTCTATGAAAATCGTAGAAATTTTACACTTGGCATTATGTTGTATCTAGAACATTAATTTTTCGCAAAGAATCAAAGAAGTTTGCATTGTAAGTAATCAATCTAATTCATCTCTTACGTACATACATACACACATTGTCAAATAATAATAAATTTAATGAGAGTTACAAAATTACAAATAATGAAAATATAAAATATAATTTGCTAGAGAAATAAAACATACATATTAAGTATGCGCAAGTACATTGTGTTTGAGGTGATATGTAATATATTTTTAAAATTTATGTGACGATAACAAATAAGAACGCGTAATGTCACCGCACTGTCATATGTTTTGTACATACAGTCAGACTTATAAATGAATAAATTGTTCAATAAACCTGTATAGATAAAAAGTGTATTGGAAATATTATAATAAAGATTTGGTGGGCTCGTTGTTCGATGCTATTATATCCATTCTTAATTTTAAGGCACTGATAGAACATTCTATACAATTAAATTGAGTTAGTTATTTAATCCACTGTCTACCCGATTTGTGCACCGAATGCTTAGCACGAGCTAAGTATTGTCTGAAATGATTGTACAAAAACGATAAAATCGTGAAATACCTTTCTTATAAAATAAATTGAAAATATAAATTTAATTGAAAAAATATATTGATTGAAACTATTTCAACTGTTTCTTGAAACTTTCAAAAGTTTCAAGATGAACTCAATTTTTTCTGTGAGTTTCTACAAACAAGTAAAAAATAAATAAAAAACTCGTAATTAATATATTTTTAAAATATACTTTTCTTATTGATTAATTGGATTTGGGCACAACCAATAATCTCGATTGGAGTCAGCCTAGAGCCAAGAGTAAGCGTTGGGACACCTTTCTCGCTTCTTCCGATTAAATTTTGCACAATATTATATTATTCTATAAACATGATTCTCCAATCGAAATATGCGATTGGTTTGATGAATATATTTAATTAGAGTCGTAGATATTGTGACTCCGCTTCAATAAAATTCATTGATGCAAAGAAAAGGTCGACTGTATTTTTGTATTTAAGTGTTTATTTATTTATTTACACACAGCGTTTGTGAAATCATATTCGGACTATTATTATTATACAATTACCTAGGACTACTACTATACGGTGATAATATAATATTATAATAATATAAATTAAATTACGTCTCGTAGGTAGATTAACGTCATACAATAGATTTTCTTTATGTTGATCTCAAGTTGGCAGAGTGAACATCAAAAATATGTTAATGAAGCTATAAAATTAAGTCTAAAAATCCGATATTTAAGAAATTTAACATCTTTGTACCATTAGGTACAATTCAAAGTTTCAAATCAAGATTCGCGGTCCATAAATAATGTAGGTAGGTACCTATAATTAAGTTTGTCTTTCTAACAGCTTCCGCAGTGTGTTTCAATAGATGTTAAAACCTTCATACCTGCCTAGAAGATATGAAGTTAGGTTAGGCACAATTTATATGTGAATATACACATTTTTTTTTTAAATTGAATTAGTGAGCAAGAGTATTTACAGTGTAATTTACAGTGTAAATATCTATGAAAAAAATACAAAAAAACAGGAATATTCTGATGATTGCCTATGGATCGGTTTAGGCTGGTTTCAGTGCATCATAGTTCGTTCAGTGCATCAATCGAGAAGAACCATCTTTATGATGGTGTTAAAAAATAAAATTTATTTCATCACTGCATTTCTCACCACAAGCGGAATGACTAGTGAACAAACAGTATACCAACAATAATCATGCATATCGTCCATTCCGTACCAATAAACTTTTGAGAAATCAGGAAGGGTGGCATACCTCAGCAATTACCTAATGATTTTTTTTTGAAGAGTTAAATGTCTCATATCGGATACTTAACTAATTTTATTGCGTTGAAATTAGTTGATTTGATACTGGTAAGTTCGTTATCCCTGTTTGATAAGAAAAACTGGTATCTGAGTACAAAATCACTGTAGCTGCGATTCAATCTTATTATACATCACGTGGGATTGATTTATGCATCTTATTCAGATTCTTTTATTAATCATGACATTAAACAACGCTTTAATGTTTTGACATTTTGAGCCTTAAAATTTGATATTTTTATTACTGACAGCTGGCGTTTCTTGGTCATTCAATTCCACTTCTTCCTCTTCTCTGTGACACATCGTATTATGATATTATACTACATACATACATACTACCTACCAATATTATATTTTTATCGTAATCAAGTAGCTACCCATACGTTCTTATAATATTAATGTTCTTCAGATATACATGCAAAAATTACAGTTATTTTTTAAACGTATTAATTTGTTACCTTTACACGTTTTGTAGATAAGTAGAATCTATTATATTTTTCTAGCAACTGTCACAATTCTATGTATATTATTATAGATTTCTAAATGACCCGGCAAACGTTGTTTTGTCATATTTATACATTATGACATATACTAATATCGCTATTAAAAAATAGGGATTGGTGGAAGAAGGGTGAAAATTTAGAGCTGTATGTATTTTTTAATGCCTCACCATAAAAAAAATGTTCAAAAAACAAAATAAAAATTCGGGGTGGACCACCCTTAACTTTTAGGGGTATGAAAAATAGATGTTGGCCGATTACCAGACCTACCCGAGAAGCACAGAAAATTTCATCTAATTCGATCCAGCCGTTTCGGAGGAGTATGATAGCAAACACCGTGACACGAGAATTTTATATAGTACATTACAACATACGACATTCAAAGACCTTAAAATTAGAATTTATCACAAGGATGTTACTAGCCTGATGGAAGAGTCTAGGCCTTCCAAACTGAAAGTTCTGCCAACCTACCACAATTTTTCGTTACAACCTCAATCACTTATTTCACTTAGCAATAAGTGTGGAGGTGTTCGGGGTATATTTGGGTTATCATGAATCTAGATATAGAATCTTCCTTTTCTCGCTGAATCCCCTCAGTCAAAATCTGTTATGGTCTTAGTACAGGGTGACACTTTTAAGACATCTAATAATAGTAATATCTACAAAAAACATTTGATAAAATCATTTCATATTAAGGGATTCATCGTAAGTAATTTATTTTTTTATCAAGTACTGAGATCAAACCTTTGTCTTTTTCCTTAATATCAAACTTTACATCAGCTAAATATGTTTCACTGTTTTATTTTAATTATCGCAAAGTAAGTACCTAATAATAATTTAAATCAGAAAAAAACTTCAATGATACTATTTTTAATTATTAAAAATTATTATTTTGTCTGCGGATAAGAATTTATTTCTTACATTCAAGTGATTTATTAATCTACAATGTATGTAAAATGTAATTAAGCATTCATCACGATGACGTGTGTATCGTACAACTTTACATTTGCATCAACGTTGATTGTTTTCATCGCAACATTATTATGATATGTTTTATTTATTTTTCTAAATGAACAATTATTTTGCCAACTTTTAAATGTAATGAAAGAAATGTGAATATGAATCGTCATCACACACTTACTTATTTAATTAAATAGAATTGGTATTTTCCACCAATTCTGAATGTCTTATTGTACTTGTAGCATGGGGAAGGGAATCCATGCGCTCATTGCTTACAAGGAGTCTAATGGCTACCTTGACTATATCTAATGGCTTTGGGAGCTGGCTTACTGGTGTATGTAGATAGATAGAGAAGGAAAATTAATATTTAACCTTACAACTTTGAGTATCATAGTGGATACATAAGTGAAAGAAAGGTAGCATAAAAGTTTAGAGTCTGAGGATCAATAGGTTAAATCATGCAAACCAAATCCTAAAAGAAAGTTCTGAGTTTAAGAGGAAAAGAGCATGCATGTGAAACTGAAGGTTATGTAAGCAAAAAACGTGTTCAAGTATAGGAATAGGTAACACAAAGTTCTTTCTGATTATCACCAAAGGAAGTGAAGCATTCGTGCATATAGAATAGCTATTTGATCGTGTATATGAGACTGATGATGATTCGGTAGAGGAAAAAAGTGGATAAGGTCTTATATCCACAACATAATATTAAATAGAACGATCAGGTTAGGCCACTCAAATTTCACTCTAGGGGATTGCACAAGGCAGAGCATTTCAATAAATGGAAGCATTCTACCGATTCATTGTTTTGGACATCTAGAATTTGGCAGGACCATCAGTAGGTAGAAATTTCATATTCTTATATCAACAGAAAAACTCAAAGAAGAGCTGAATAAAATAACACACAATCGATTTTAATAATCATTCCATATAATTTATTTTGACAAAATATTTTTTTTAAGTATCGTAGGAAATTAACATAATTTATTATGACGTTTAAATCACTCTTAATCTGAATACTGTCGTTTGTTGTTGTAATGTATAAAAGCGTAGTTTTCATTGTGTCACTTTTAGATTCTTCCATAAATACCAATTTATATTTTACTTTTAATGAATTTGTATATTACATAGATAATAAACCTAACAAATATAGTTATTTAGGTAATGCAAATACTTTCCACATTGCATAAGAATTTTCTGAAAGTTTTTTTTTTAATTTTGGTACTTATACGAATAAATTTATAGTCAAAAATTAAAATATAAGTATGGATTTCTTAAACGGTTTGCGTTTTGTTTCTGATTAACGCTGCGCCAGAAGAATTACTTCAGTATTTGGATTTTGCAGGGGTTCGAGACCATGAATATTCATTTAATATTTGATACATTTTATTTTCTGATGTATTTAAATATATTCAGCGCTTAATTCTATGTTGTTTTCATAATAATTCGTAAAGCTTTAATAGTTTTTTAAAAATTGTTAATAGGTATTTTTTGTAAATTTAGGAGCATTGCAAGTCCACATATTGAATGTATATTTATTTTGTTTACATGTTTTATAAATGACTGATTGATCCTGTGGGTATTATAAAAATAAAAATATAAAATACATTTAATTTTTCTTCATTAAGGTCAATAGTATATTTGTAAGTCAACATATCAATTTATACACTTTTACAGTGAAATAATTAGGTTCCTAATTAATTAATCCATAATTTCTTATAAGCAATCTAATATTGAAGGTATTTCATTTATAAATTGATATTAACCCACAGGTCAAACTGTTTATAGCGAAAATTGAACTGCCTACCCAAAAACTTTTCATTACATTTTTTTTTCATATGAAATAAAATCTACGAAAATTATCCTACACTTCTATAAATTAACAAATCTGTTATGAATGAGTCAATAATCAATTACTTTAAGCTTGCATGAATTAAGTGCTTTTATATTTGAGATAATGTGTATAATTCTAAGATAACCCATGAAGTCTTATGTACCCAAAGAAATAAATGAGGTCGAAATAAATCAAGTTAGAGAGTAGGATAGAAAAATGTTACCTACCTATGCAATATCATCTTGGTTATATTAGTTCTTGTTTGTTCATCATGATAGTATTGAGATTAAATAACATTGTGAATTTTAAAGCTGTATTCTAAAGAGTTCATTTTTTAAATCGAAATACAAAGAATTAATAATCACAGATTTTTATCTCTAATTCTTAAATAAAAGCGGTCATAATATTTATTCATTTTCACACATTTCATAATCATCTGTCAAAAATATTCGTTGTATCGATAATTTCATTATATCAATATGCGTTATAAAGATTATTTGCCGTGTGTTCGTATGTATGTAGATAATAATATATGTAGGTACATATGTATAATGTTAAGACAAGACAAACATCACACTAACTGTGACGCATTTGATTAATAATAAGAGTAGTACGCGACTCGTTTAGCAATATGTGTCCAGTAATTTCTCATTTGTGGTGGCGTCGGCGGTAATTTGGCGGCGACATAGCTAATCCCCATGGGAAGGGTGATAGTAGAACACTAGTACTATATAAATAGTACGTACATATGCCACCATGCCACCCTGGCGTGGTACACCACTACATACATTGCTATTACTATTAGCGGTAGTAGTGTTGTATGTAGTTTTTATAATACGTACGTACACACTTACCTACCACACACGGGAAGAGGTCAAGAAATATTTGCTGTACTATATTGTATCTAGGGTAACTCAGATATATTCACATTGTATGTACTCAGTGATTGTTTTGATCTGCACCCCTGATATAAGTTTTTATTCTACAGTATCTTATGCAAAATGACATCGCTGGTGATAATATTCTTGGAGTGATAAATTAATTTAATTACGATAATTATTATCAAAATAAAAGAAGATGAAAAAACAGCTAGGTACGTGTATTCTGCAACATATGCTTGAGGATAGAACACTGAGGTCTGAAGGAGTTGTATGGTCAATATGACTGGTAAAACACGACTCAAAATTAAAAGGTTTGTAGATTTATTTAAACCTATAGTCAAATGTTAGTTACAAAAATAAATTACTAATGAAAATGTTATCGTTGCAAAACATCTGTTAAAGTACACCTATTTTACATATACTTTAATTATCCCCTCTACGATTAATAAAGAGGTCATTTTTAATTTATTTTATTTATTTACTTACTTAAAAAAAATTTGATAATATGCAGTGGTGAGATTTTCATCATATCATTTTCGACATCCATCAAGCAGTAGACCAAAGATTACCTGGAGGACACAATACTATAGGATCCTGCGGAAAAAGGCCTGGATGAAGATGACACAGGGAACAGAAGAATATATAACCTTAAAACGTGAAGAGCCGATCCCAATAGCCTTCAGGGACAATAAGTTTGGACAGTGCCAGGAAGAAGAAGATTTCTTATCATTTTCCTTTCCTCTATCAGCGATCGTCTAAATACCACAGCTAGCTTCAAAATATACACGTATTTAGTTCCATATTATTTTAATAACAATGATATCATTTAGTTCATTTTCCTAGTAATGATACGTTGCATACTATTACATATTATATCTACATAGTACCTGCACGTACGAGTAAGAAACATACTTGCTGAACATTTAACTCGTAGGTAAATATTATGTACTACTAAGTATTTCACATATAGCAATCAGTTCTTAATGTCATTTTAATGCCTAACATTTTCTCTGGCGATATATTCAAATGTTCTTCAGATAACGTTTTGTGAAGGTACCATCTACACAGCAGATGATACAATGAACATGCATAAGAATAATAATATTACTACTGTGCTTTCTTCTCATTCCTGTCGCAATTCCAGAACATTCCTTCCAGTCTAGTGTCATCAGTAAGTGTGAGACCATTAGTGGTACAAAGATATGTTCTACATACCTACTATGTATGTTCATAATATTTACATACTGATTATATTATATAATATACGCATTGTTTATTAGTGTTAAAAGTTTGCACCACCCCTTTTAGTACTATTTATTTATTTATTTTATTTATTAACAATTCACGGCGATAGTCTAAAATTTACATATATAATTCATATAATGTACATACAGATAAGCATAATGAATTAATTAAGTACAACAAATTTAATTCTTAAACTCTATAAATGTATTATAGAGTTTAATATAGACTAGGTACTTATTTTTTTTTAAGATATATCTGGGTTTTGTTATAAACCCAAATACAACCTTATTATCTGTACTATAACGAAATCTCCTTTCAGTAAGGTAGTCAAAGGACTAACTGTAAGCAATGAGCATAATGGTCGACACATCAGCGTAATTAAAATAAATACAATCAGGAAGGGTGGCACACTTCATCACAGAATTCAAATATAATAATTTTGTGTTTTTTTACGAGTATTCATGAAAATATAAAGAATACTCGAAAATTACGGAAAATAGTGAGAGATATTTCTATTCTGGCAACTCTTTTGCTATAACAGAACATGCATAGACAATGCACACAACTCGAGCTAGTCCCAAACTAAGATATGAATCTTGTTTTATGGGTACTAACACGACGATACACATACCTATACATATAGAATGCACTAAACCAGAGTTCCCCAAACTTTTTTGTGTTGTAGACCCCTTGCCATGTTTTTCCGTGTTGGGTAGACCCCCTACTTACCTGATATTGATTTCCTGTAAATTTCTAACTGTAGTGAAGTTTAGTGTTAAAAACTTAAAGTAAAAACACATGTTAATTTATACATTTATTAATTTGAATTTAAATTAAAACTACTCAAAATAAAATTTTGTATCTGTTATGTAAAATATACGTATAATTTTTTTACTTCATAGGTACTTTTATAAATAATGTATATGTCTTGATATTATAAGATAGTATGATGTAAGTAAATAGGTATTATCAGTGTATGTGTTGAGATCCACTATCGTGGACCCCCATTTTCATTTCATGGACCCCCAAAATTTTTTTCGCTGACGTAGACCCCTTGCAGGTTGTCATAGACCCCTAGGGGTCGATATAGACCACTTTGGGAATCACTGCACTAAACACATATATGTACACGTAATATCCAGACCCAAGACAATTTAGGGAGTACAATCTGGAACCTCAATATTCTAAGACAGGAGCGTAACCTCCGCGCCACACCGGCCGCCTGATACTTTAGCAATTTCCAACTATAAAATGTTCTTGAAAATTACACATTTTTTTTAAAAACTTTAAAAGAAAAATAATAAAAATGCACTTTTACAGAACTGCAGCATTCGATAAAGTACCTAATACAAATACCACTTCAGAGATGTACTAGAAAAACTCATTAAGAAAAATCATATAAAATTATGTAGAACGGTCCCTTAACATGTTACTGTATCAATACAGTGCAGTACAACCTCTAAATTATCAATTTTATGTTTATCTTTATTTATTAGGTGTGCCACCAATCCTGAATGTCTTTTATGCATATCAACGACTTACACGTTTTTTACATGCAGTTATTTCGCTGGCTATCTCACTTGTGGGCATTGCCGTAATGGTATGAACGAATGAATCTTTATGTTCCATCTACATTTGCACGAAGATTACAATACATAAGTTTATTATATGCAGTAATGTTACTGGCTACACCATTTGTAAGAAATCCAATAATGATGAGAAAATCAACGTTAAAAAAATTTGGTTGCCAAAAAAACAATTTATATTTGTCTCAAAAATAAATTGTTTTTTCTCGGTAATAGGTATGCTGAGACAATAGATTTATTTTTCGATGGAGATGGCTCTGTGAGGAGTAAGATAATAGAATGTTTTAATCATATTTATTCTGAAATTACATATTTAATTTAATATTTAATTTAATATTTAATTTAATATTTAATTTAATATTTAATTTAATATTAATTATTTTTTTATCAATATTATTGTAGTCATTATGTTTTCAATGTTTTGTTACTAACTTTTCATATTTTGTAAAATTGTCCACTTTATTTTTGTAATATTTTGTAATCAAAAGCAATTATGCCGTAAATAAATAAATAAAAAGTAAACCATAATGTTGCTTTCTCAGTTCACAGAGTATTAAATGTACACTGAGAAAAATACTCAAAACGAATCATTGGTACGGTACTTCGCAAACAAATCATTGGTAAATTTACCAACAACTTGTTTGCGAAGAGTTAATATTATAGATTCGTACTAATGAATCGTTTGTACGATCTCTGGTCCTAATCTGATAGTACGTACCAATGATTCGTTGTGAAATTTCGTTAGTATTTTTCTCAGTGTACAGTACTGAAGACAAGAAACGTTGGTGCAAAGCTATACTTTTTTTAGGAGATAGTGACTCTCAACTATTCGAATATCTTGGAGTAAAATAGAGATATTTGTTATTTCTAATACTAAAAAGTGTTTTTTTTAGATTATTTAATAAATTATTTATTTAACTTTGACATTTGAATATACATACATATATATTAGTCTAGGTCACGAAGTAATTTATTATCAAACAAATATTTATTAGATATTTTTAATGCTGCATTTTTCTTCTCAGGCAAACGAAACTATAATTCAAAATGTGCAAATTTAGAGATGTCGGGAGATTGCACAGATTCAGCGATATATAAAATAATAATATTATATTACATTAGTTTGTGTGAGTGTGGTGTTTTGTGGTTGGAAAACTTACCCCCACGGTGTACGTTCTCACCCTTATTCAAACGTACGGTGAGGTGGTGATCCATAGCCCCCTATTACCACCCTTTACCATCCCAAAGCATTTTCTTAATTTCTTTACCCCTACAAACATCTCTACCTCTTATTCGCAACAACTTCTTACCACATATTATACTTACTTACTGGAGATATCTACTTTTGTTTAATCGCTGTTATCTCCTTTGCTAACTGCGATACTTTACTAAATGAATCTTGGTGGATTTTCTGCAATATTTTTTTCATTTTAGATTTATTTGAAAAGACCTAGAAACGAATGTACCACATAAAATAAGAACCATGTTTGGAATTTAATACATTTAATTACTTTAATTTTTTTTTACTTTACTTTTCGTGTAAAGTAAAAAAAAATAAAGTAATGACCAGTGAGAGATTCTGTTAGTTCTGAACAGGTAAAGCGGTGAGGTATACCACCCGTCCCGAATTTCATAACGAATTACAAGCAGTTGGTCCACTGGCTACCCCTTATGTGGGAAATGTCATGATGGGATGGATTTAATAGGTATTTTTTTAAGGTGATTTGTGAATGAAATAATATTTCTATGTCTTATTGCAGTCTATATATTCAGTGGTTACCTCATTTATGAGTGTTATTATTATTCAGTGAAAGGTAACTAATAAACGACATAGGAATAATTTTCTATCTATACCTACCATCTCTAGCAACTATACAATCATGGAATTTCCCATAAGCGAGGTAAATCGTCCTCTCCATGCCAACGAAAGTTAAGATATTCAGAATGGGTGATATACCCCATTTTTCAATATAAGACGATAAATATCTTACAGGCAATTTCTTTCGAAAATTTTTCTTTTACAGGACAATCTAAAACTAATATAAAAAGTGGAAGATCCATTCTTTGGCGGAGGCTTTGCGGTGTTTAATAATATTTGAAAAATACATTGCAATAATTATATAAAACCTTTAATCCAGCATATTATTATATCCCTCACGGCGGCGCCAACCTCGACGGTAATTTCTAATGCACTTTTCTCCGCAACCAAACTCCATAACCTCACTCACTCACACTTGTTCGAATATCATTATATCCATCTCACTTTAATACGATAATAATAATAATGAAAATATTTATACTTACCGCACAAAATCCACCCCACGAAGCTGCATCAAAGACATCTCCTCTAATATGTGAAATATAACATGAAAAAATATTTAAAAGTGTAAAGAAAGATAAACAACTTAATAAAAATGCTCTTATTTTTGTATAGTGCAAAAATTATTGTTGTACATTTAGTCTTAACCTTTTTATAAAGTTCCGTCGAGCAACTACAATTAGTGGGAAAATGCATTAACACATACTACAATGTTAGTTAATTTTTCTTCAATATGCACTAATGAAAATATACGAACCGTCTTATGCGGGATCGTTGAAAGAAAACATACTGTACTAACAGAGGCACGGCGTCGGTAATGTTAATTTATTTTACACAGCCATGTATTTTGTACGTGTGTATACTTAACCACTTTGTGAAAGTGTATCAGTATTGAGTAAGGTTAGTGTTTTTTGAAGGGATAACTTGGAAAACCTTTTGGTTACATATATTATTTTTTATTTCAAATTTATAACATCGTAATTTTTTATATGTATAGAGGTTTAAAATATTATTCTTTTTTGAAAATAGAACATGTTCGTTCATATTTCTCGTAATTTTTAATAATAATGCAGCAAAATTGAGATGATCATGTGATGATTTTACTAACAAATTAATTACCTAAATTTAACGAAATAAAAATGAAAAAAAGAAAAATAAGTTGGTGTGTGACTTTTGGAATACTTTTACGTTTCTTTTAAATTTATAAGATAACCAGCGGACATATTGATTATTGTGCTACATTATTTCTTTCAATATTTTTTTCAACTAGATATTCCCGGCCAGGGTAAAATGAAAAATGGCCTCTTTCAAATTGCACTGGGTCTGGATGTTACATGCATATATTATGTGTATGGTGGATTTTATATGTGTATCGTCGCGTTAGTGTCCATAATATAAGATATATATCTAAGTTTGGGACTAGCTAAATCTGTACAAATTATCGAAGATTTTCATAAAATAATAATTATTTATGGTCAGGGTGGTGGATATTTTCGAGTTTATGAAAAAACAGATTATTACATATTTTTTGAAAATAAAATACTTAGGTCAATTTTTATATCTCACTCGATTTGGTGAGCTTAATCGTGAAAACAGAATTTTAATTTTCTCCATGAAATTGTTACACGTTGTGACGACAACTTTTAAAGGAAAGAAAAACAAGCGTTACAAAGAATTCTGTCAATTTTCATAAAGAAGACAAAAACGATATTATATTTTGTAAATCTTTAAAAACTGTTTTCGTACAAAATATGATAAAGTTGTATAGATAATCTTCTTTATAAATTAATACATAAAAGTTTATTACTAAAATACGTTACCGGGCTGAAAATATGCAATGTTTTCTAAAAATGGAAAATATTATCCATGGATTTACCTACTGTCAAAGATAAAAATAACACAATGTCACAATCTAGCAAATATTTGAGTCCGTTTGTCATTATGAACATATGTTTATATACCTCTTCATTGCTATGAAGAAAACAAAACATTTGACTTAAACTCGCATCGTTTGGGCGAATTCCTTGGAAATATATTAGAGCGTCATAATACGAGTAGGCAATATCAACAGATAATTTATGATAGTTTAGACATGTGGAGCGAACGTATGATGAAAGGATAAAAAAGGGGATGTAAGAAACTACGGTAGTCCTTGATCCATGCGGCTTGATCCTGTACATCAAATTCTCAAGGTCGAACGTGTGTTATGTAAAAGAAATCGACGTGCGTGCATGAGAAATTATGTGAATTTAGAGTATGCAAACAAAATATGTAAGGATTGATCTATATGGTGTTCCATCCTCTCTTACTACCCCACTCGGGAAACGGTGTGAAGGTAAAAATAAAATAGAATAGAATTATCAACAGATATATTTAAGAGTGCTGATGAAATCGTTTCTACAGAAAACATTTTTCTCCAAAATACTCAGGGTTCACCATTAAGCGTATTAAGCACAGCATAAATATGTTAGTATGTTTGTAATTTTTTTCTTTAAGCTGTTTGGATAGATAGCGAAGACTTCTAGGTCAGTATTCTCCAGGTCAAGCATGGTTTAAAATGGCTAGTATATAGTAATATGTATTTATGTTTGTAGATATATATTTTATCCTGTACCTACGTTTAATTTTTGCGCAAGAGCGAGAGAGTATAAAACCCATTTAACCAACATTATTATCTTAGAGCGTCGAGTGAGCGAGAGAGAGAGAGAGAGAGAGATGGTAGATCTTAATTAATGAATGTAGAAAGCTTTATCGTGAAACAGGGGTGGTTCGTGGGAGGAGCTAAGATAATTTTATTTGATTAAAAATTTTAAAGAAAAGCTAAGAGATTAAATAGATTGCCTTTGAGAGATGTTAAGGGGCGGAGGAAATACCAAAGGAGACAGCGTCGTCTTTTGAATATTATTATTTTGTTATTATTATTATTTTGAAAAAGGAAAAAAATAACGTAAATGAACGTTTACTCAAGAGGCACTCGTGCTTTTAATTCGGATAATGTCATTTTTTGGAAATATGTATGTACTTGCTTAATTTATTTTAGACTAGCTTTTATGCTAAAAGTACCGAGTAAATTTCACTGGTAATCAAATAATATATATTATGTTTTATGTATCTAATTTTTATTTCGATATAATTCAGTTATTATTTTTAGATATTTTATTTTTTATTTTATTTGATCAATTAACGAAAATTTGCCTTTAACAATAGGTTTAATACATATGTATGACAAATCAATAATACAACAGTCTATAAATATAAATTAAAAATGCACTAATACATTCAAATAATAGGAAAAGAGGTTTGTAACGGGCACAATAAAATATAGTCGAAAGCGATTTTCTTGTATTGTTAAGACGAAGTAGGTCGGAGACAAGATTTGTCACTTGATTAATCTGTTACTTATTAATTATTATTAAATAACCTTTGTGTTTTACTTATTTCAATAGGTAACTAAATACTTTATGTTCTCATTTTAATAAAAAAAAAAATGTACTTAATCCTCTCAAGAATCATGGATATGGTCTTCTTTAACGTTCGTGCTATTTTTTACATTTCAGCATAAAAATATCAAAGCTAATTCCGAACATAAAGAACATAGACTTAACTCTAAAACTTTTTTATGTGCATTTATATGCCAATGAACCTATATTCTATCCCAGCTTATTGCAAACTTCTTTATAAGATAGAGGTAATGCTTATAGATGAGAAAATAAAATTTTATATTTAACACAGATAAAAACCTACTACTACCTACTACCACTATCTTATTACCGCAAGTGTGACAGCCAGCAGACCAGATGCATGGAAAGCTGTCCTCTAGTAAAATATACCTCTCATCTACGATTGATTCTACAAATAGTATTGTCATCTCCACATTTTGTCAAATAAAATAACAATATTTTTAGCCATTCAGCCAATAAATTTGTCCGTTGAATTTGTTACATAATTTTATTAATGTTTGTTCAATGTTTAATATTGTAACAATGTATAGATAAGACCAAAATAAATAATTTGTTTGATGAGCTTTACGTGTGAATTTACGGCATGATTTCTTTCGTTTGTTTTTTATTAATATTGTTATGTTTGAAACCAAGTACGTATAAAGTGTGTTAGATAGTATGTATGTTTGTTTGTAGTAGAGGTAAAGTTAGATGAAATTATAGAGAAATTACTCTTCTCGTCTCGTTGTACGTAACTATACCGTTTGTCTCTCTCTCAGTGTATACATCACTCCGTATATTTACATACGGTAGGACGTTTCAAATTTATCTCCATCCCTTTCATCTATAATTGTAATTTGCATACACCGTTAGTTCGTCCTTTTCGCGCGACTCTGCCACCACCACTAGTAAGTACTATAATGTAGTGTACATACTACTCTTATTGGTACAGGGGTGTATGTGTAGTTGTAGTAGTGTGATGCTGGTGATACTACTGCTATCTCTCTGGTCCCGCCGACGCTTTTAAATTGTAATTCCGTAGCCGTGGGGAAGAGAAAAAAGCTACGGGGAAAGCTACTGCCGTTTTGTTTGAGATTGTCGCGTTGTGAGAGGAAAATTTCAATGTATGCATAGTTGTGTTGTGGCGTCCCTTTCCTTCCGGCATATGGGGGTTGAGTTTGACGTCTCTTTTCGACATCGTTCGGGGCGTCTCGACGCTTTTTGGAAGTATTAGTAGAATATGTGTGTCTGTGTATTGAGAGTGAGGTGCACGGGGGAGGGCGGTATGCAAATGCGCGGATATCTAACGTTAAGGAATATTTCCATATAGCGCTGGCGTGAAGGTTGTGTGAGTGTGGATGTGAATACAGGAATGCTAACAGTGTTGGTGCAAGGTGGGGTGGATACTCAGCCTGGATGAATAGAAGAGGGACGATCGCCTCCCGAAACGGTCGTTTATTCTCAATTTTAACGAGTTTTCGATATTTTTTAATCACATTCACATTCTTAATCATCTCATTGTGCGTCTTTCCCCGTCTCCTGCGCGTTCTTACCCCAATCACATACACACTCACTACCTACTCACTCTCCCTCTCGCTCTCTTTATTATTATCCTTATCCCTCCCTAATCATTCTGAATAAATTAAAATATACAAACAAAACATAACCATAAACAGTGTCAAACTAAGAATTAAATATTAAAAACATAAATAAACCTCATGAATCTATATCACTTATGATTTATACAAAATATGATGAGTAATTATTATAGTTTTTAAGAAGGAAGTGTTTTTAAACCTACAATAAATCATTTTTTTAATTAATGTGATCTTGTGAATGAAAAATATGAATGAAACACGATATAAGAAAAAATATTAAAAGCTTGTATGTGTACATAAAAATAAAAACTAGTCTTAAATTAACATAACAAAAAGCTGTTTTGAATAAGTAAATAAATAAAGATAATATTAAGTAGGTACATAGCTACTTATTACTTGTACAGCTGTCAAATGATGTGATGTCAGTCTTACGTAGTAAAGCAATAAAACTACCATCTACTTATGGACCGTAGAATCTACGATAACCACCAATAATATCAAGTTTGTGGAACCGTACGAAAGTGGAAGTTTAAACAAAATATCAACAACAATATCCAATACAGGTATTCTGAATATAATTCTGCATAATGTTAAAATATTCAAACATGCGAGTTACCTAATTTATATAAAGGCATTCTCATGTTTCAATGTTACGATATCACCGAATATAAATAATACAAAATTGCGTAATTATTAAATACGATCATTGTGCATATCTTAAATGCATAATTATTTAAAAGGTAAGGTGAGCAACGATGTTGTGATGTATCAATTTATTAATAGTTTCATGATTGATTAAGGTTTTAATTCTTATAAATCTGTTTTTTGTAAAGTTTTAATGTTATGTCTGTGTACCTTACTAATTAAAAAGGCTTAATCGCAATTAACTAAGAAATACATAAATATCCAACCTTGCGCAATGTTTTCCGGTCAGTTCCTATCATCTTTATCATATTTTAGGCTTATTAGATTTCAGCTGATACTAATGAAAGTTATTTCCGTTTATTTTTTAATGGATATACAATTATATACAACATTATTGATAAAGTAAATGTATTGCATAAGCTTAATTTAATTTTTATTTAACGCTATAAAAATATGATAAAATTGATAAGATTTTTTCTACCACCACTTTTGGTTAAGTACCTGTAGATAGGTACTTTTCAAAACCTTGTTTTCATCACATAATATCTACTACTTTAATGCAGGTTTGTAGTGATTTCACTGCCTACCCTCGTCCTGAACTATACTACTTTTCATAACAGATGCTCTCAATTTGCACATATTCACTTTGTGAGCGACTCTCATTAACGATTTCATCAAATATCTTTTTTTGTACTGAGTGAGCGAATTCCCGGTAAAAAATAGGTTTTTCAATCATTTCTGTTAGTTTTCAAATGTTCTGTAAAAAGCAGCTATTTTTAAAACGCTTGTGACTGAATTTCGCAATTTATATTGGCAAGGATAGGACGACTCGCGTTGTCTGCTAGCTACGAACTGTACTATATTTTAATGAACTACTTATATTTCATTTATTATCTAATGCAAGATGTTACCTATATTACAGCTCTACAGTAGGTATTTTTCAAACAAAAATTGTTATGTAATTAAACCAGTATTAGTTATTCCTAGTGCTTTTCCTCCTTCATCTATTGTTAAACCACTAAACCAGTAAAAGTGATGTTTAAACACTGTGTTGGAGTACTCCTAGAGCGACCGTTTAGTTCCTCAACAAGTCTCAATAATTTCCCATATTTGAGTAGGTAGGTAACATTTATGTACATAGATACCTATCACAATAACATTACGTGGTATTGAAAATATCGTTGAGATTTCCTTTTACGTTAAAATGTGAGAAAAAATATGATTAGTGAACAATTTATGACGTATTTATGTGTGATTTTTGTCGAAGAAGTATTCAATTCTTGTCGTAAACAATTATTGTTTGAAAATTATTACATATTATCTCTTTACGGATTTGATGTCCGCATTAAGTGCTGTCGATTTAAATAATTGGGTATTGCAGTAGGAATTATTTACACTATTTTCTGAGTTATTTCTATATCTTAATAAAAAAATAATATTTTTTTTTTTAAAAAGATATATCTGGGTTTGTTATAAACCCAAATACAACCTTATACACCTTTCACAGTAAGCTAAAAGCTTGTGTCGTGAAAGGGGAATTTGCCGGCACCTGGGATCGAACCCCGGACCCCTATATATAGATTTTTATTTAAAAAAAAGTTTCAAATCAGCTTTCAGATTTCTAGTAATAGGATAAATTTATCATGCATCTTTTAGTGTTTCTACATAATAAAACATTTTTCATTATTTTAAGAAACAAATAAGGATCTCGTGATAATCATGGAATACAACTTAATTAAATTTAGGCCAAAAGTATAAAATCCATTAATACCTTTATGAATACGTACCTTTGTCTTTCGACAAACTCCTCTTTCACGACACAAGCTTTAAGATTACTGTGAATGGTGAATAAGGTTGAATTTAGGTTTATAACAAAAACTTGGATGAATATAAAAAAATGTGCAATTTTGGGACACATCAAAAAATCCTTTAATATTGCGTTTTTATTCTTATTGTTAATTGATAAATCCTCTTTGTTTTTTAAAATACTAAGGGTAGATATTTTCTCACATTAAACAATAAAATAAATCATGTACTTTTCTACATAATTCAATATAATTGGTATACTGCCATATTTTGATTTGTATGAATAAGGCATATTGTGACGTCATTTTATAAGTATAATAAATAATATTTAAATCACGTTTGTATGTATGTTTGTATGTAGTAGTAGTTGTTAGATATTTATTTTTATTATTGATATTAGTTTAACACTTCAGGTGTTAATAAAATTTTCATAATCGTTCGTAATAACGTCCACTAACCAGTTCAATAATATATTTTTTCTCAATGAAAATATTACAAACTTTCTAAAAGCTACCAGAAGCGTATTATCGTAAAATTATGAATTGAAGTTATATTGTTATGGAAAACAGTGTCGTAACAGAGCCACATCATCAATTGCACAAAATCGACAAACCAATTCACGTAAAAAAAATTGTTTTGTAGTGACGAAATTATCACTAGGTATAATTATTTTGTTCTTTCTCCCATTTAACCACGTAGGTATAACCTAGCCACTATCAAAATCATAGATAATGGTACATACCTTGTGCTCTTCGATGAACTGCAGTATAACCACTATTTTCTTTTCATAGGCTTCGAAAGTAGCCCAAAATGTGCAGTGCTATTCACTAAATATGGAGTCCTGTCAGCAGACAGTTTTTTTACTTATTTTTAATTTAATTCACGCCATATGATTTCACCAGTATTGAAATAATAATCATCCATCTAACAAATACACTACGTATTAATGCAAGCGACATTCTAATCTTGCTAGCATTCCTTGTTTTCATACATTGAATGTTGTATTGCATCATCATTATCGAATATTTTTTTCGTTATTTTTTTATGTGACAAAAACCATAATAAAATTCTTACATGTTGCGTTATAGTATCAAAATGAAAGCTAATAAAGCTGTGAATATTATTGGTGCTGTAATCATTCTAGATATTTATATTTTTCTGTTTGTATTTATGGAACACCACTGATAATTATTATTAGTTAGATGTTGTTACGATCCTCAGCAACGATCTTAATTTATCGATTGTTAGACAGAACCACATGAGAAAATGACAATAATATTAACACATAAAAAGTTAATAATATTTGTAGATACCTACATAATGTTGAGTATACATATATGTATATCTACGGTCCCCCGCGACGTTTCACTCGGATTATAATTATTATCACAGAACACACTGGCGACAGGGGTATTAAAACATAAACTCGTAAATATTTTAAGATTCCTGATCCATTTTTTCAAATTATCTGACTAAAGCGTTTATTTTAGTAATCAAGAACAGTATGGATGACATAGGAACTGACATTCCTGTAACATTCATGTGTGAGGGAGGGTGCAACCCTTAATGTGTGAGTATTCAAGAACTTCACCATATATTGTGATTTAGCTATCTATACTGTTAAAATATCAAATAAAATTGGGGTAGCCTATGGATTCGATTCAAATATCGAATGCAAATAATGCTGGTTGTTGCTTGTAATGAATATCATACGTTTGAATTAAAAATAAAATTTTCATATTGATATTCTCTAATGAACTTTGTATTTTTTTTAATTGTCACTTTGTTACGTTGCGACAAGTTTATGTTTTTTTAGAATATACGTATTTATAGGTATATAAAATATTTTAAAAATGTATGTGGAATTCTATAATAAATTGAGAGCCATTCTTTTTTTCAAATGATTAACAATATTTGATTTTTAAATTTCACTTTCAATTCGGCTAATCGTCATCCTATCCATTCTTAATACCTACTGGGTATCATATTAGTTCAAATAAACAACATTTTGTAAATATTCAGTGGTTGTATATTTTCAAAAATTATTATAATACCCGATTATGAAACAAGGGCGCTACGTTTTGCATGTTGGGAACACCTGACATTAATAAGTATAAATCTTCTAACTAGATGTGATATAATAAAAAATAATTTAATAAGAATTCCTATAGCGTTAGACCCCCGCAATAGTATTCCATTCTTCCTTTATTATGATCCAGCCAGCACCTACGTATTCATTATTATTATTATTAATACAATATTTAAAATATTATTTAAAAACACCTAAAATTTTATATATTGACCCTTTCGTACCTACGCCACTGAATGTCGTAAAGAATGAAAGCAGTCTTTTTTTAATCGAAAAGTGGAGAAATCTTGATAAAAGAATTGATAAATTTGACTACTTTTGTAGTGAATTAGTACTTAATCTCCGATTAATAAACTTTCTCGAATGAGAATATTGTGTTTTCGAGAAATCCACGCAAATATAATTATTTAATCATTTTATAAACTTAACTTGTTTCCTGAAGTAACTAGGTCTTTATTATTATTGCATACTATTTACATAATATGTCGAAATATCAACTTTAAGTATAAAATCCCATAATCCAGCCAAAACGAAGATTTGTGTTACGACGAATGCACTTACGATGTCAAATATTTTTATCTTTTATTGTTTATTGTTTTATTTTTAGTGATTATGACTGGGGTTGTAGAAGGGAGGAGGGGAAGGGGCAGAGTGCCAATAAGATGGAGCGACCAAATTAAGGAGGCCACACAGAGCTCACTTCACGGGGCCTTACACATGGCGGAGGATCGCTCAAAATGGAGACAGATGGTCTACAGAACGAGGCATGATGGTCACGATCCTCAGGATTGAGGGACCGACAGAAATGGTGATGATGATTGTTCGGGGTCAATTCTCGATGATTCGATAAATATTATTATCGAACCTCCACTGTTATCGAATCACGAGACAGTTTTTCTATCGAGTCACATACTAAATAAAGTATAACATACGACAAACACAACAGAACTGTCGTACCGTTTAAATGAGGATTAAATTAATGAAGATTAAAATAATTTATGATTAATAAAATTAAGCACCCGAGTTCTTATTATAAGCATTATTAGTATTTTACTTTTGTGTTTATTTATTACAAGACGGAGCGGATACATATTTTAATATTGTAGATTTAAATATAATAAAGCTTCTTCTATCTTTAAAAGTCTTAAGTATTTTTGACATAATAATAGTGGTTCGTAATAATTTATACCTATTCTAACAAAAGAGATTTAAAATCTGAGCCTTATTTGCTTGTGAATGAATCGTTGTTTTTATGTTATGTGCGTATACTATTATTATATATACTTTCATATCCGTTTACACATTTTTTTATTTATTTGTTTCATTCATATTTTTATACATTAAATTTGATAATTATAAAATATATTTAACTTACGTTCTACTATCGTTGTTATCATTCCCATATAAATATTCATAATATTATCATTTTTTCTATTGAATTTAAATACTTTTGAACATTAAAATCGTGGACTCGTGCAAAATAATTCTTAATCAAAGTGGATATTAAAATGATAAAAAAGCTTCTGATTATATGCAACTCTATTAAGATTAATGAAAACAGTGGATTAATATAATGTGTTATAAATCTCTCAGTTAAGATTACATAGGTACTACCTAAGTAGGTACGTTTGAAAGTTACAAATATCACCAGAATCTGAATCATATAGAATTAACGACTTTTTTTCACGTTAATACTTAATAGGGTCAAGATTCGATAACTGAGTAACATTATACTAAATATAAACTCATTCAAAATTAGTAGAACATCATCAACTTCTCATTACAAAAACAATATTTTTTTACTCTTTTTTCTTTATCATTTTTTGTTCAACCTGACCAAAAAAAAATAATAATCTTAGAAGAACATAGTCTAGTTATTTCCAATTTCATCTAGCATTTCATAAAAAAGTCAAATTGGCACGCCTAAATAATCAGTCTAATCTCAAGGATTACAATTATCATAAAATGTGGGTGGGTACCTTATTTAACAATTCAAAGATCCAGTAAGATTGTCATACTAAATGAAGATCGCGCGCAGTTAAAATAGATTTTAATTTGACATTTCTAAGTTAGTAGATAAGATCCTAAACTAATATCGCGTCGAGAGTCATCGCTGTATCAAAATATGTATCTGTAACATCTCGGCATATCCTGCAAGTAGATTAGCCAGCAGACTAATTAAATATAATAAACATGCATGGTGTCCTTTCTGTGCAGATAAAAATTAGGACATTCTTATTGAATTCGTTTAATTGTTTTTCTTTGACTTGGTTACATCGATAATATTATTCCATACACGTAGGACCATAACATTTACATCATTGAACGATACGCCTTTAGAAGTTATTCTTCTTTTTATACTAGTATAATATCATGTTGAACTTATTTTCTCCAGAGGATGGACGGCAAAAATAACAAAAAAATACATATAACATTGTTATTCTTATTATTATGAATTTAAAATACCAATATAAAAATAATACACAGAATTCAATAAAATGTGTAATCTCCGCCTCGGGTGTTTTGGTAACACAAACATGTGTCGACAATCTTTTTTTACAAAGTGGTCAATATTTTTTTAGATCTTATAATGAATCTTAGTAATAAAAAAACGTACAAAGCAAATTTAAGTACACTCCGCAAGTCGAATTGCCTAAACAGCATTGAAGGAGAACCAACTACCGCCCGAGTAGCTCAGAAGTCTTGAGACTTCCATTTGTCCAATCCAATTTCCATACTAACGAATTCCTCTAAACAACAAACGATCGCTTCATTATTATGTATATTAATTTTCATTTTTCTCCAATTTCCTTCAGCAGTGACTAGAATCAAGATATTTCATTTGATCGTCTTCTAGATATTGAGTATACAAATATTTCAAAACTCTACAATCTCCCTACGATTATCGACATGTTATCTACTATTATTCCTAAATCACTCGCAAACGAGTGGATGGCCTTAATAAGAATAAAATAGAATCTCCTGTTATTAAGATAGCCTTCATCTTAATTTTGAACTTCTGATGAATAAAAACATGTGGTCTCTCTTCATTTGTTCTTCACGTTGACATGAATACATCTTCACGTTGTAGATGTATTCATGTTGTACTTCTTGTTTCTGGGTAAACACAATGATACTTGTAATAGATTATTTGTACTTGCAAACTATCGCGTGCCAACGTTTGTCCACCCATGGCATAAAGGGTGTGTTAGGAGATAGGTTTCGAATTTAATTGCTACTTTGAATGACATTTACGAGATCGTTTCTTATTTTCGCTCCATTGTTAAATGAAACACAAGTTTTGTTGGAGGAACTATAAAAAATATTTTTGTTCGTATCGTCTTTTACCATTATTCCATTTGGAAAGAGGAGAGAAGAGGTCATTCTAATAATAATAATAATATGTAAAAATATAAATAAAAGAAAACGGAAAAAAGAATAACGTTCATAATTTTTTAACGATCATCGTAAAATTTTATAATTATTTTCAGGTGTTAAGTAAAGAATTTTTAAGGCTGTTAAGGCCCCAAGCACTTCAACGATTTATGTATATCAACCACAACTGTATACTGTATCCCTCAGAATGGATATCTAAGGCGAGCGTTCGATAATTATTTCAGTTACATGGCAGAAAAGTAATTGTGTTTTCTTAAATTAAAAATAATTATTTAAAAAGTCGATTACTTTAATTCAATAGCATATTATCAATCAACCAGAAATCTGAATAGTGCCTTGCTCTGATTCTGGAGTGAGTATTTCGTGGTTTAAATTTATTCATAACTCTGTTTTTGTAAGACTAACGTAACGTATGGAATGTCGTGCATCAATCACGATCACAAACAATTAAAAAATATTTTTAATATTTTTAAACTGTTTTAAGTGTTTCACAAAGATAACGTTCAAACATTAAATTCAAAAAATAAAAATCAAATATATTCTCTTACTTTTTTGTCACTAAAAGAGTTCTTTATTTGAAATAATTTTATAATTTCATTTTTGGAAACTATCGAAATAAAAGTTCAAAAATCGTCTTGTATGGTTTCTTAATATTATTATTATTAGCTTTAGATTTTTATTTTCATTAGCGGGACGTCTTCTGTAGAAGTGCTAAATCATTTTTGGAATATTTTAGTGCTGGTTTTTATGTTTTGTGGTTCTTACGATTATAGGGTTTGTATTACAATGTTTCGTGAGACAAGCATACACGACTTTAGGCAAAATCTTATGTTTTCAAATTCTGTTCTTATGTATGTTTACTTCCAACGTTTACTCACATTTTTTGCCCTTCTCTGAATTCAATGACGATACCATATCTCACAAACTAAGAATATTTCCTCTTTGGATCGTCTTTTGCTGTTTTCTGGTTCTCAAATTATTCCATTTCCATCTTCTGATATAAGTAAGTAGTATCTTCCATCTTCTTCCTGACACTGTCCCAATTTATTGCCGCTGAAGGCTGTTGGGGTCGGCTCTTCTCGATCTGAGGTTATACATTCTTCTGTTTCTTATATCATCTTCATCCAGGCCATTTCTCCGCAGAATTCTATTGCATTGTGTCATCCAGGTATTCTTTGGTCTCCCTCTTGATGGTAGTATCTTCCATGTTACTTTAAAATATACCTACGTCATTAATATATCTAAATTTATAGGGAATTTTTTAACCATTTCCAAATGAGTCGAAATACTGTCTTGGAACTCGCGAATAAAATTTAGCGAATATAATTTATGAATTGATAAAATATGGTTCAGTGCACAAGATTACTCAAATTAATTAATTTTAAACTATATTTTGAAAAAGGAACGTTTTGAGTTCTCTTAATCGTTCTGATTCTTGCAGGATTCTTGAACGTGGGTGTCTACTGTATTCATTCTCATTCTAAATTCATTCCCGCATTATAATCTTTCGCCGTCTCATAATAATAATAATAATAGTAAGAAATCAGATTATTTAAATGAATTGAAAATCTTAACAATGTAGCTTGCTCTTACGTATTATGATAATAAATTCTTAATCAAACACATTGAAATCAAAAGTGTCATTAATGCGTCCAGAGCATTTTATATTTACTTAATCTACTTCTTCTGGGACTATCCGTAAATCTTTCCTAATCCGACCTTATTGCATCTTCTTCTTCATCTACTGTGTTACTAATAATATAATAATACATTATAATACATACATAATGTAGAAAGAGGCAAGTATTGTTATTAACATTACAATACTCTGATATTCCTTATCCTGAATTATGTCTTTTGGTGAGGTGGTTTTATTTTGTTTATTTGTTGATATTATCATTATTTATTTTATTTTATACAATTATTATTGAATAAAATTTTAACCTGGCTTTGCTAGTGAACCAAAATACGGAATCTTTTCGGGATCACGTGATGGAAACAGGCCTCCTCAATTCTAAGATACTTGTGATAGTTGAGTTATCTCTTCTTAGAATATTCTCAATGCTCTAATAATATTTTGTTGCCAAATATCAACATAATGTAAAAAAGTGTCTTCCATGCTGTAAAAAATATGAATTTAAATTATAATGTTTTAGGCAAACTATCATCACACATTCCCAAATCATAAACCAGTCAGGATCATCGCTTGTCCTGTATCATCAAGAAAATACAAATTTTCACAGAGTAAATCAGGGAATAAAACTTTATTGCCACTAACGACTATAAATAAACTTTATTCTGTGAGGGCATTGACTACGCTGTCCTTGATTCGCACTTGCTCCTACATTCGCATCTCACTCTGGCTTACGACAATTTTATTAATCAAGCTATTTATTGTGATGATTTGGCATATGAATTTACAACGTATACCTACTCTGAAATATAGACATAATAAACAAAAAATATCGAAAATGCACAGTGTGGCAAAAAAGAGATTTTCTTGCAGATTCAACGAAGAAGATTTATTTGCCTCCATAGTTCCACTTTCGACTACTCCTGAGCAATGCGCATTTTCATTCTATCTCTTGTATAAGATTTACACTATATGCATCAGTTGATACCAATATATGCACAGAGAGTGAGTTTATCTTCCGACTTATCCAGAACGGATGAACAAAAATATTATGTTATACACTTTTATTAGTTATATTTATTTCATATAGCTGTTCTGTAAATATTCATTGTGTTTCATCTTATTATATATCCGAGCAGAGTCGAAATTTTTAATTCAAGAAGCTCCCGTTTTTTATTCACAAGTTCACAACCCACATGCTCTATTGTAACACTTATATAACTACTTAGTTTTTTTTAACTCAATGACCCATTGTACCTTTGTAAGACTCAAGTATTACGTAATGCATTTAAAATTATTTGGTTCTAACCTTATATATTGTTGAAATAACTATTTTTTTTTTCAGGAGTCCAAGGACTCCTATTTATCTGTTTAGGTGACAATTTATTTTTATTTATTAGGTCATTGTCAGATTGATAATGACCTAATAAGTCGAAAACAATAATCTTTAGTAGAAACTTTCTACAGAAAGAAACACTTGTTTCGAATTACATAGTTAAGTTTTTGTGTGACCATGACTGATCATATGGAGACTTATCTGTTTGTATTATGCTGAGAAGTGTGGATGGCAATTCTGCCGCCGCGTAAAAAATACTCAGATTCTGTGAAAAGTATAATTTACAATACATCTCTCAATTCAAAGTCGAAGGTTGCTTTTTATTCGAGAATAATAAAATCTAAATGATTATACATGTTCAGAATATCTGCTTTTAATGTAATACGCATAAATTGCGTATACAATTACCTACCTTTAGTCCGCGCACAAGGTAAACGCACAATCAGATAATGTCACAGCCCTGGTCCTGTCTTTGGAACCTAATTGGAGGCTCGATATCCAGGGCCGGCCACAATTATTGTTGCTATTGTTGCACCCACTCGGATCGGCATAGTATCGAGATACCGTGTACCAATCGTGGCTTGTTTTGAAACCAATAAAACGGCAATCGCGTCCGTCCATTATGATATAAGCATAATACCATAACATTATACATATAATACATATTAACTATAGAAGAGATGTCCTCTTGCGTACGAATAAATGATTAAGGTGCGTTTTTTAGTGACATGCATTATTGTTTGAATTCTGAGATACGTACTACAATAATAATATTACTATATCAGTGCCCGTTATCAAAATTATACAACAAATGCTAAGTACATACGTACATATTATACATATTGGTGTTGAATAATTAAAATGGGACAATAACAGCACCTTGAGGGACACCATTATTTTTTACTAACTACAAATTGTTTACGATATTTGTTCTGAATTTATTTGCTTAGTAACAAAATAATTACAAAGTATATAAAATATTTTATTGGTTTGATATAAAATATAAAAACATCAATGGTTTATATTATGAAATGGATAAAAAATGGTTTTGATAATGCAACAGAGATATTGTCTCATTTTATTGTCTCTGCGACAATTATTTACCGATACAAGTTATCACTTAATTTATATGGTGGAAATTACCATCTGGCATGTAATACTGTTGGCGAGACATTGCTGCCGCAGCTGGATTAGCGACCTAACACATCCGCATTGATTTATTCCGTTGTTATATATTGGATTTATCCAGTTTCGGAGAGTACATGCCATTATACCCCGTGTCTTTACATGCTTTAGAACAACAGCTTAACATGTTTTGAGAAGGTTAAGTCGAAAGATAAAACACAATCTATACCTACCTAATAAACAATACACAACACTAACTAACACATATTTAATCAATTGAATGCAGTACCTACATCGAATAAGGGTCTATGTATACTTAATATATTATTATTACTATTCAGTTTTCATATAAGAACTCTCTGGCCAATGCTTTGCACATATAGAAACAAACTTGCAGAAGAATGAAATTTCAATACGAATCAAAACTCGATAATTACTGTTTCCATCACATTTTATAAGATAACATGCATAGACAGACAATTCACACAGCTCGAGCTAGTCCCAAACTAAGAAATAAATATTGTTTGATTGGTACTAACGCGACGATACACATGTATGCAATGCACTAAATACATATTTACATGTACCATCCAGACCTAGGACAATTTGAATAAGGTCATTCTTCACGTTATAATATGAAAATATGGTAGAAGAAAGTCGCAACATTGAAACAATAAATTTAGTGACATCATACTCTTCTTATTGGTGTCTTTAAATGTTGAAATGTGTGAGAGGAATAAGGGTCCATTTATTTTCAAATATGAACAACTTATTCGAGAGTTTGCTTCAATTGTGTAACGCCTATTACCAACGTATTGTTTTCGTGTACATCGATATTTTAAATTATTAATCGAGTTTTTTTTTATTGTTTTTGCCATAAAAAAGTAAACATGCATATTAACACATTCCTCGTAAAAATTTAAACCACTTCAAATATTTTTAAAGTTATTGCTTTTTAACATTTTTATTTTTACCTATACGTAAATCAATATATTTAAATATACTCGTATACCTACTTAAGTGTAATATCATATTATTTCATGCCTTATTTACATTTAAGTTTCACATTTTACAAATATATAGAATAGTTCAGGTAATTTAAATTTAAAATAAATTCAGTTAAATAAGTATATAATGTACAAGAATTTCTGCTAAAAATAGTAATATTATGAACAAAATTTTTAGATACGAGAATATTTACAATAAAAATAAATTATAGTTATATATGTACGAAAAGACAATAAACTTGACACAACAAATTAAAACATAAGTAGAAACATAACAACTTACTCACATTATAAAATCAATATTCCGAAAATTGTTGTATAAATTTCATAATAAAATACAAAATCTATTACAATCCTCTAATTTCAATTCCTTCATTTTTCCCATTCCTCCAATTCATAATCTCATTTTCGTTTATTTATTTTCATCTTTATTCCACAATTTGTCATGACATCTAAAAATACTGATTACTAATTTATTTTCGTTATAGATCCGGGAAGTAAAACATTAACAACTAGTTTTTTTTAAATCATTGATAAATAGATCGTTAAGTGATTAACTCAAAAGATAAATATTTATCATTTATGGACTGTATTGTATAAAAGTGTTATAACAATAATTATTGTATCAGAAAGGATCGAGGATTAAGTTGCGAGGAAGGAGATAAATATTGGTATTCTATGTGATTTATCGAAGAAGATCTTTAAGTGTCACAAATGTTCGGAGCATGCGCAATGTTTGGAGATTCACAGGTATGTTAATATGTCATTGGCTATTCAATTTTTAATTTGATTATTCCAACAAACTGATCTTACTTTTACTTTTGGAAAGATATGCATATATAAGTATATCTACTATAAACATTTATTGCATTTACTTTTTTATATAAATGTAATAATTAGTTGCCTAACAGTCAATAAGTTTTCCTAACGGATGTTTACAAGTCCGTTGCTTTATAGGTTAACTTAAAAGTTTAAATAATACGGAAAAGTTATCCAAAGCATTTTAAATTTTGTACAAAGGAATTTTATTGTGCTCTGTTTATTTTAATATATTTTTTCGTAAATAGAGAACTTGTAATTCCCTACTTTTTCTTATGATGTAAAATCGTCCTTAGACTGCAATTGACAGAAATCGTTCTAATTTGGGTGCATTACCAACATTATCAACATGTGGTGCTATAGACGCATGCTGAAGATTCATTGGTCGGAACACGTCGAAAACGAATAAGTGTTAACCAGGGTTGGCGAAAAAAAGGCAACTCCTCAAAAGAATCTGCCAACAACGAGCTAACTGGATTGGCCACAACATCAGGCACCCAGGACTGCTCATCGCAATCGCAGAGGGCAGGACCGAAGGCACAAATGGCAGAGGCCGACCGAGAGACGCCTATATGGACCAACTGAAGAGGGACATGAGCTGTGGCTCATACATGGAGTTGAAGAGACCGGCTGAGAATAGGGAGGAGTGGAGAAGAAAGTCCAAACTCGTTGCAGACCAATCCAATGGATTGTAACTCATTATATATATACCAACATTGAAAAAAAAATATCATTTAATTGATAAGGTACCTTATTTTGAAGCACAGTTTTTTCAATCATAACTATCAAAGAATAGATTGCTTATGAATGGATGCGAATACTTTTATTACATTATTTTAAATATTCTAATCTCTGATAAATTCAATATATTCCTATGTAGATTGTAAGTTCGTTCTATAACTAATTTGTTGGTGAGTCGGGGTTGGAGTTCGCAGTATTTTATAGTTCCTCATTACGCTGGCAAAACTTAGTGTACGTCGTCAGAGAAAATATGTAATTATCATCAAGTCCCCAAGAGCGGGTATGAAGTAAAAGTTATTATTATTACTATTAGTAAATACAGAGCTGTATGTATGTACTGTTACATTTTGTTACCAAACTAACCAATATTGTATGTAACAACAAAAATTACACGTGGCCGGTTGGCATGACAACATCGACCAATAGTAATTAGCCTGACTAACACGCGTTGAGACATTAAACGGCAACAGCGATTAGGTATGCTTGGTTTCTACAATATTGTGTATTACACATCTATGATCTTTGTAAATCGGTAAAATTCATGTCGAATACCAGTCGTGTACCAGGTGTACCTACTCGTTAATATTTATTCACATTAACTATGACGTCCATACGTTTCGGGAGAATAAAACAGGCACCTACGTATTCGATTTAAATCTATAAAGTTCATTACATACGATAGTTATTTTTTTAGGATTGTGTCAATGATTGATGATTTTTAAATAGAACGATATTATGCAAAATTCAAATTTGACAATTAAAAAATTATAAACATCTTTTTGATAATTTCATAATATATTTATCTACCTATTATTATTTATGTACAGATATTATGGAAAGAAGAAATAAGCATGTTTAATTACATATTTTCACAAATCAATTGTATTGGGTAGAATGCCTTGAATAAGTAATATTACTTAATTACACATTTGGTCAAACATAATGTTAATAAAAATTCTATTAGTATTTCTTATGGCTATCTAGGTTGCATAAATGTGAAAACGTAGGACGTCAGTGTGAACTGGTCGGTAATGCAAATTTCATAATGGTGTAAGGCGCCTATGTCTAATATTACTACCCCTTATAAATTAATGACACAGTGAACCCCACACGTCTCCTTAGATTTCATTGAAATTTTAGACTCTTTTACCCGCGACACATTAATGACAGTAATTATTAGCCTTTGATTGGAGCATGCAAGACATTTCATGTACCTATTCACCTTTTTGGGGCTTTCTACCTTGTGAAAGGCAATTAATAAAAAAGTACTTACCTTTCTTACTGAGCTACATACCAACATACCTATAAACATGTTAACCAAATTAGATCTGCTCATAAGTAGCTATATACCTTTTTATTCGGTGTTTTCAAAAACATATATTTTTTGTTAATCAATAATTTTCAGTGATGATCTTGGAATAGAATAGGTCCTCCTTTCTTTTTTTATTATTTTAAGGGATTTCCATTAGGCATATTTTTAAATATAACCGATAGAAAAACATGGATATCACAAAATTTTATAAAGATACCTACAACGATCAACATTAACCACACAAGATGAGTTGATCAGTGTGTACTGTTATAATATATTTGACACAATCAAATATAATTATTTAGGGATGTTTCCCCTAAAATATTATTTCAAAATCCATACAAATCTGCCGTTGCCTAGCAACCAAATGAGTGCTATTAATAATTAACACCATTTTGTGGTAATAGGTAGGTACAATGTGTATGCGGTCATAAGGCCATGTGATGATAAAATGTATACATATAATGTATACTCGTGTAATGTGTTACATCCATTGGATTGGTCTGCAACGAGTTTGAATTTTCTTCTCCATTTCTCCCTATTTTCAGCTAATCTCTTTAGTTCTACGTATGTACCATAGTTCATGTCATTCTTTAGTTGGTCCGTATAGGTATCTCTTGGTCGGCCTCTACCATTTCTGCCTTCGGTCTTGCCCTCCACGATGGTGATAAGCAGTACTGGGTGCCTGATGTTGTGGGCAATCTAGTCAACTCGTTGTTGGCTGATTCTGTTAAGGAGTTGCCTTCTTCCGCTTACCCTGATTAACACCTCTATCATTTGATTGGACTTATTATGTGTAATGTCGTGTAGATTTTGAATATATGTTTAATATTTACGAATTTTGATACTTTACTCAGTGTCCCTTTCAAAAAAAATGTGCAAATGTAACCCTGTCACCCCTTTCCCCTTTTCACCTCTGGTCACTAAAGACGCAATCAAATAGTCGGTTATCATGAATATTACCTTTATTTTTAAATTAATTGTGGCGCATGTTGTAAGATGACAGCTGTATTTTGAAAAATGCACCTTTCTGTCTGCTCTTGAATTTGTAGTTATTGTTTCTTTTGTGCTTTTGCTATGAAATAAAATAAAATTAAAAGTTGATAAGTAAATACCAATAAGGTCAACCAGTTAAGGTTTTATTATAAGTATTTCTGTTTATTTTTCAACCCTTTAACACACTTCTCAGAAACACAAGATGGAAACGAACCTTCTGCGTTCAAAGTTGTTATATTTATTTTATTTTATTTGAATAAAATATACCACTGCCAGCTTGACAGTTGTGAAACCTGATTGCTGGACAGTGGACGACATATAACAATCATAAACAAATATGAATCTAAGAATCCAAAATAACAACCATAAGAATATAAAGAACTTACAATATTCTGTAAAAACACTACACAATATTTTCAAGCACCATTTAAAAAAACAATAAATAAAGTTAACCGAAAAACATCAATATATAAAAAAACAATCACCATGTTATTTTTCAGACCGAGTACAGGGCCACTACCACTACCATATACCAATCGAGTCAATAATATTTTCTTCGAAATTCTTAAGTTATTGATTTTTCACTTGAACTGTCTATTGTGAAGGAACGGCATTCAAATTATCTGAAAATTTGTGGAGGAATATAAATAAATGTAAAATAACAGCATAGTTTATGGTGTTGTCACAGCACA
The DNA here is from genome assembly GCA_947579605.1 of Athripsodes cinereus. Taxonomy (NCBI): domain Eukaryota; kingdom Metazoa; phylum Arthropoda; class Insecta; order Trichoptera; family Leptoceridae; genus Athripsodes; species Athripsodes cinereus. The sequence continues at coordinate 19,404,888 of OX388314.1, forward strand.
ACTTATCTTACATTTAGGCTAATCAAAAGTCTCACAAATTTTCTTCGTTGAACCTTGTAAATAGAAATATAACAAAATGCTTGTCTGCAAACTTGTATACCTACATCTATTTTTATGTTCAATAATATTGTTAAATTACACATCGAACGTTTCGTACACCTTTACAACTAGTCATAGACAAAACTACCCCTCGTAACAATAGATTTGTTTAATTACTATACATATATTATTATTGGGGTGACAATCATCCCTTCGGCATGAAGAATTACTATTAACATTATCGATTAGATGTTATTGAATTTATACAATATTATGTACCCACTACCTTTTGAAAAATATCGGCGATGCCACAGACAATATCATCCCCCATTTTTCGAACACTTTTATTCTTTTAAAATATCATGTTTTATTTTAGTAAATAATGCGCCACATTTGATCATCAAATAAAAGTATATAACTCTTAGTACATAACTAAACATAAATTAACTGAAACTCGAAATGAAGTTTCTTCGTTAAATAGGTACAACAGATTTTTCAATTTACTTTTTTTTTGGTGTAAAACTTATTTAATGTAAATAGGTTGAATTTTTCCGTGAATAAATTGAAAATATTGCGATTGGGTTTCAATAGATGGCAGTGAACTAATTTCTGTAAGTTTAAATTTTGTGTAATCTAATGGTACCTATTAGATCAGCAGGGTTACTCTTGACAAAACTAAACACGATCTTAATCTAGTCTTGATCATACGACGCATGAAGGGACTATGGTCAAAAACACCGCGCTACAGCTAACGCGCGATAGGTTTGCGTGTATTTTTGGCCAATAGTCACTACTCAATCAAGATCAAGACTAGATTAAGATCGTGTTTAGTTTTGTCAAGAGTAGCCCTGCAGAACCTTCAAATGACTTCTTTTGTACAAAATAAGAAACAAATTTTCGAAATGAAATATTAACTTTTGGGGGAAAGCTCAAAGATACTCGCACCTATTCAAAACAATGGAATAATAAGCGAAGATAACTAAGTAAATACGAAGTTCCTTTCCGGTACAAAGGGCAGAAACAAGCATTCTTCGTATTCATTCTTCGCGATTTTGTGCTATCTTACCACGATAATATTACCACGACGTTCAACGAAAAAGAATTAATAAAACAACTTAATTACATTTTCAATCAAGACCATCATTCTAAGATTCATCAATTGTGATGAATTCTCCATGTAATGAATTTTTACTAATTATTATATATGTGTGTCAATATCCAAGTTCACCTAGGGGATGTTTAACCACACACAAATTCCTAACCGATGGTGGGAGAGACTTACTCCGTCAATATATGGGGGAGAAAAAAATGTGACTCATCAATGTAACCCCCCAAAAGCTCTCTTCATCAAACCCTTACGCGCTAATGAGATGAGGGGGTAGATGGATGTTATTTGCTTCGCAGACGGCGCATAGTTTCCGACCTAGGCCTTCATCAAAATAGCATATCTTGTTATTTTACTAATTTAGAAACAACAAATCACACTTATTTGTAAATTAATATGGAATCACAGCTGCTATTTGGAACAGGTGGTGTTAGTGTAATGTAGCCGATAATTATTAGTAATTAAATGAGCCCAAAAGGTGGTGATGAATAATATGTCTTATCCTAGGTACTGATTAATTTATGGGTTCAATTATTCTACTATTAGAGTTGCATTTAGTTTATTGGTTACGCAAAATTCTCGCCAATAAAATATTATTTTCTAACATTCTATTATTTTTTTTTAAATTTTCGATTATTCTTAAAAGGCACCTGGTATTCAAAAAATATCACCTGGTAAGAAACATTCAACATTTTTCATTCAGGAACGAGACAAATATCTTGTAATTCATATTTTTAAATGTCACGAATAGAATGACCCGAATGTTTTTTGCATAAAGTGAGATCACTGTCCACCCCACCAGAATCATACCACAGTGGTACTATAGCATGTGGATACAATGAATTTAATTTATATTGCATACCTAATGGATACCAATAAGTTTCTAAAATCCTTATTAGAATACAAATGTTATTAGAATTAAAATAGAAACACTATATAACATACTTTCACTATGAACAATATTTGACTCGGTGGTCTTCCGTGTAGACATCCATCATCAGTGAGTTTTAATTTGAGAATGTTATTCTTTAAAAAAATCGCTGCTCTTCGTTGCGTCAATCCAACACGATTTCTCTTCACATTCTGACAGACTACGACCGTTGCTCTCCATACTACATACCTACATACAAAGATATATTACAAACAATGTAGGTACATATATTATTATTTTATTTGCTTATACTCGTGTTGTCTATGTCTTAGAAGTTTCGTCATGTTTTCTGGAAAAGTTCTGTAAACAATATTCATACATCCTACATAAGTTAGTATGTATGTTTGTTTGTATATCTATAGGTGGATAAATAAGTAATATATTTTTGTTAGTCATGGCGTTTATCAAATCTAATTAATCTTGTGTCTTTTACTCATAGTACCACATAATTGGATTTGTACTGAAGTAATCGTGGTCAGCTTATACATTTTGGGTTAATGTCAAGAACTTTCTTTATATATTAGTATTTATTAATGACACTTGCATATTAAAAGTGACTGTTTTATAACTGGGCAATTTTAAAATCCCTGAAGATCACCACACGGTTAAGCGTGCTGTAATACCTTTGTTTTATTTATATCACCTACACGAGGGGCGTTTAAATTATTCTGCCCGATACTAGACTTAAGCTTTGGCTTTGAAAATTTCAGTTTTTTGTGATTCAATCTTTCTTCTTTCTTTCCTTCAAAAGCAAAGCGCATGAATTGAGTGAAGGATTCTTCAGACACCAACAATTTAATTCTTCTAAAGTTTTCTTACTGCATATTTTTTTATATTGATTCATATTATAATCATTCACTAAAATGCCAGCTATTCAAAATACAAAAAAATATTGAGTAACTACTGGACCCTGTAGCAAGAAAAACTTTAACTCAACGATTCGCATAACTATAATTTCGACTGTTATTCGTTTAATTATATTCAAAACTATGGTAGCAGTTTTCTTTAATTTCGTTTACTCTTACTTTTTCAGTTGCAGTAACTGTATTGTATGTATATTTTAAAAGTCTCAAGTTACTGAAATTACCTGCTATTGTGAATATTAAATATCATTGTTATGATTTATGAAACACGAAACAAATTAAGTATTAAAATTCGCGTGCATACAAATTCACAATAATGCATAATACAATGGTGAGTATTAGACTATATAATATATTGGGTTATAGTTTAAACATTTGCAAAGCGGGGATTCGGCGTTTAAAAAATAACACAAACTGCGGACGTACCGTTTTGCATATTTTCCTTATTAAAAATTAGCAAAACTTGAGGTAGAATCTGGCAAAACTATGTAAGACGTTGTTAAAGTTTGAAACTAAATAATCAAATTTAGAATATGCCTTATTGGTTGTTAATGTATTTTAGCAATTTATTATTGGTAATTTCTACGTTTTATAGTTATATATTTTGGGCATCTAATATTATAAAAATGCGACGTAGTTTCAGCGACTATATCTTCACTATAAAATTATTTACATTTTCATATTATAATATTGAATTTAGTTTGTAAAGCGCCGTTTACTCTTAGAACGACCCTAAAGAAAGGAGAGAAAAAATATACGAATCAGCCACTTTTTTCACAAAAGAAGTTAGGTCTCTTTTGTTTTGGTCAGGATTCTCTAGATTATTGAAACTGAAAAACATTTTTTTTTTTAATTATTGAAGTATTTAGTTTATAAATCAATTAGATACAAAAATATATATGTCATCGATTTAATCGTATTTCTCTAATGACAAAAGAACAGCGACATCTTTTTGACATTTTAAAGTTCCATAACGTGTTGTTTGTCTATTGATTTATTTAGAACTTCTGTAATCTGCATAACATGACAACATTAGTTTAATACTAGCGCCATCAATTTCCCGCACAGTAACGCTCGTCGTGCTACCTTCAGTTAGTTTAACATCTTAGATGCAATGAACGAGTAAAATCGTTAGAATTTTTTTTGGAATCAGCTGATTTTATGAATACTAAGAATGAAAATTTACGATGGATGGATATAAAGAAAAAAGATTATTTTGAATGATCGGAATTTTCAAACTATTTTCAATGTAGGTATGCACATGAATATCCAATAAGAATCTTGTAAAGATACCTACAACAGAAGACAGTGACAGGAAAGAAGCCTGAATATTGACTGAAAATAAGTCATTTTATAATTTTGGAAAAACATTAGAATTAAATGACAATCAAAAAATAAAATAACTCTACAGAAACAAGTAAATTGCAGACTTATTCCTCAAATTTATACCGATATCTCCCGGTTATAAAAGTATTTGTTAAAATCTTCTTCTTTACGTATCTTGTCCCCCCCCCCCTCCTACGATGACGATCACCTGGGAGAAATCTTGTTTGTTCTGGGCAGCACGAAAAACCTTCTCCACACCTTTTATCTCGGTCCACTTTCGAATGTTCTAAAGCCAGGAAAGCCGCTTTCTTCCAACCCCTCTACACTGAGAAAAATACTAACGAAATTTCACAACGAATCATTGATACATACTATCAGATTAGGACCAGAGATAGTACAAACGATTCATTAATACGAATATATAATATTAACCAATTAAATTTATCAATGACTTGTTTGCGAACAGTTAATATTATAGATTCGTACTAATGAATCCTTTGTACTATCTCTGGTCCTAATCTGATAGTACGTACCAATGATTCGTTGTGAAATTTCGTTAGTATTTTTCTCAGTGTACGGCATTCAATCTATAAAATTTCGATATAAATGATAAAATCAATCAACTTCCAACAGACGTTTAAGAAATATGACATCTTCAGTTCAGCGATGAGGTAAATACCCATCCTACATGTCTTAATTTTTAAAGACACCAATAGAATAACTTACTTGTTTGTTGCGTCCATTCGTCCGTCCGTCCAAAAATATTTGTGTTAAAAATCTTACCCAGTATTTAAAGGGTTATTATGATGTATTTTTTTCTGTGGCAGTATATTTTCTCCTATTTGCATATTATTTCAGTTATTTTGATTGCCTCGAAAACAACAAAACGGATGCATTACCATTTCATTACATGCAATTTGTAAAATGTAATTTCGTGTCGAAGTTCTTAATATTATATCCATAGTAAAAGTAAAGTAAAATAACTTACAATGCACAATAGTATCAGTAAACACAGTAATTCATAAGCGAGTAGGAATAATTATTATTTAATTTTATTTACTGCTACCGGGGCTTAGTACAAATAACTTTTCATTACGATGACAAATAGGCGAACTTGAAAAAGAGAAAATGAAAAAGAATTAGTCTGTAATTTCCTTCCACCCTAATATTTTCCAATTAGTTCACCTGTGGGGGTGAGAAACATCCTTATCTTGTATATACCTATTTTTTGTTTTTGGTTTCCTTAAGTTAAATAATATTAATTAGCAAAGTGGTGATACTTACCCTGCTCAATATCTCTTTGTTTTTATTTAGAGCTTACCACAAGTGTTAGGTAAGTTAAAACTTCGTATAAATACAAGACTAGAAACGCTTGACTCTCAACATAGTATTATAAATACACTAAAATCGTAATAAAAAAAAAACTCCAAACACCATGTTTATAAATTACTCAATTTTAATTAAACAGAAAATCGAATGATTAATGGAATTGAAAAAATCTTTATTTTTATTCCTTCATTGTTTCTCTAGAGAACACAAAGTAGAAATAAGTATCATCTGTTAAGAAAAATTTTGCGCAAGTTAAATTCACCACGAAATTCATAATATTATTATCATGAAAATAGATTGTTCACTGTGTCGGTGTTTAGGTAGTAGAATTCCATAGCGAAATAAATAAAACAAGTATTTTATTCTTACTTACTTACTTACTGCTAGCCTTCTTCTCTCCACTGCTGGATATAGGCCTCTTCAAACTTTTCCACATTTTCCTATCTCGAGCAACACGATACCACTGTTTCCCCATCATCTGGACAATATCATCAACCCATCTTTTTTGGGGTCTTCCTACGCTTCTTTTGTCCTCCCATGGTCTCCATACAAGAATTCTGGAAGTCCATCTGCCATCCTCTCGTCTTACCACATGACCAGCCCATTGCCATTTCAGCTTGGAGACTTTATCAACAACGTCAACGACTTTTGTCTTTTGTCGGATAGTTTCATTTCTTATTTTGTCTCTCAAGCTGATACCTAGCATTTGCCTCTCCATGGCACGCTGTACACACCTCAGTTTTCGTTTGCTCGCAAGTGTTAGCGTCATAGTTTCTAGCCCATATGTAATCACTGGCAGGACACACGAATCGTAAAGTTTTCTCTTGAGACTTATGGGGACTTCATTATTTTTAAATATATATTTAAGTTTTGAGAATGCAGCCCATCCCAATCCTATTCGTCTAGAAATTTCTACTTTTTATTCTACTATTTGTATTTACTGTATTTTATTCTACTATTGATTTATTTGTGTTTACTGTATTTTATTCTACTATTGATTTATTCGACGTCTTTCGTCTTATTAGGATATTATCAATCGACAATGGATTGACAATGTCCTAATAAGACGAAAGACGTCTCTCTCGTCGAATAAATCAATAGTAGAATAAAACACTTGTTTTATTTATTTCGAAAATAGATTGTAGTAAAAAGGTTAACTATCATTGAATTTATTAGCAATCTGACTAGAATCCAATATAAATCTAAGAAATTGGCATGTAATGTGTATAATATTGTAAAAATCTATCTATGCCACCACGGAATCTCTTGCAAGTGAGAGACCATCGGACTGACTGCATGCAATAGACATACAGATTGTCTTCCTTGTGCCATAAAATTATAATATATTCAGAATCAGCGAATTAAAAATATTTAATATGTTATTTGAAATGTGGCTCCATCGCCGTATGCTCAGAATTCCCTGGACCGACATGGTTACCAATACTGAAGTCCTGAGGCGAGCTAGAGTTGACAGGGAGCTGTTATCAATCATCAAGGTTCGGAAGGTTTCACATCTGGGTCATGTTCTGCGTGGAGAAAAATACCACCTTCTCCAACTGATATTGAAGGGGAAAATTGAGGGACGCCGAGGTCCCGGTAGGAGACAGATGTCCTGGCTGCGAAACATAAGGGAGTGGACCAGCATCCGAAGTGTGGAAGAGCTGTTCCGAGCAGCGCAGGACAGGGACAAGTTCGCCGAGGTGATCGCCAACGTTGGGGGACCCGACAAGGCACTTGAAGAAGAAGAAGAATATGTTATTATATGTAGATATTATTTATGAATTCCTGCCTCTTACAAGACATTCCAAAACTTACAGAAAAGAGTGGGGAACCTATTCTATTCCAAGGTCTTAATTTTATTTAATTTTAATCAAAAAGAAGATGTATAATTTAATAAAAAAAAATCGTCTCTATTAATGTGACATGGCGTGTTGACGTCTGCAAGACAATTTCTTGGAATGTATTCATCATTACGCTATAAAACTTAATTATCGCTTGCTGAACAGATAATCAAAACTGTTTATTACGATACAATATAACCAACTTACAAGAATGCATTAGAAACTTTTGAATATCTACTTTGTATTTTCTTACTACTAACAACGCTGCACAATTTAATCACTGTGAAGAGAAATTAGTTCAACTCGTTTTACACAAATTTGGCTACTACGAAAAATCGATTATAACGAAAACAAGCGCGGATTTGTTTTTAGTGCTTTGTGTTTTCTTGTGAACATAATTGAACCACTTTTAACCGACAATACAGGTTGACAAATGACAACTCATAATTAGTCTGAAATTATGAAATGATTATGTATTGTATTTAAAACGCTCTACTTAAAACACTAATTCACTTATTCTATACGTGTATTCTATTTAATACGGAATAATATAGGATAATAATTTTAGAACTGATTGGACAAAAAATGGAAACGAGAATTGTTCAACGCTCTGTGCTTCGTTTTTTTTTTTTAAAAAAAAGATAGATATGTCTGGGTTTTGTTATAAACCCAAATACAACCTTATACAGCTTTCACAGTAAGCTACTAAAAGCTTGTGTCGTGAAAGGGGAGTTTTGCCGGCACCTGGTATCGAACCACGGACCCCTTGTTCACGAGGCCGAGACTCTACCTCCAGGCTACCGACAAACTCAAATATACGGTGATTTTGTATTTGTTTTTATCGTGGAAAACATTGTTTTTTCAATTATACTCAATAGAGTTAATAAAGTTAATTCTTTTTTTCTGTCTTTCAAATGATTGCCTAGAAGACGTTACTCTGCAACAAGTCCGCCATTTGACAGAACACTGTTTATATAATCGAATTTTGTGTAAATATTGTATTTTCATTTGTACTGTCAATAAAGTTTTATTATCATTAATACCCCCTTTGAAACTCGTATGTGGATACTATCATTCAGTATCTGTATAACTAATTAACTACTCGTGTAATACTAATTTTGGGCTAAAATCACTCGTAATAACCGAGTTCTATTGCATAAGTTTGTAGTTTACGTACAAGTTAGTCTAGAAGCAAGTGAATACATTCCATACATATGGGTAGATATTTCACACAATATACTCGTCTATATATAGAGTTTGTTAGGTGTCTTGTACCTACGACCAAATGAATGTTCATTATAATTTACCTCATTCAGGCTACGGTAAGTTAAAATTCTTGGAATTTCCTTCCTGTAACAATTTCCCTCCTCGCTATAATATAATGTCTGCTCATTTGCTTTCGTACAAAGCGGTTCAATTTTTATTATTAGCGTTTTTTGAATTGCTTCATTACTGCCGCCTGTGTTTTACTATAGCCTAACTACCGTCATATTCTGTAATAATAATTATTGTCGTACTTAATATAAATGTAATATAGGAGTTGTATGAAGATTCGGACAACCCTATTTTTTCATGGAATTTTTAGATTGACTTACAAATTGTATACAAATTTGTATATAATTTCATAAAAAGGAAGGTTTACACTATTTCTACAAATTTATCTTCGAAGATTAATGAAACTAGTTGAAGCAAAGATGGTATGAAGTCAAAAGTATCATCCAATAATCTTTATTTTGTTAGTGCAATATGTAGTCTTATCTAGGACATATTTTGGGTATATTAAACGATATCTAACTTCTTCAATCACAAATCGTACGATAGATCGGGAAAACCTTTTTCACAATATACCGTTTCAACGACAACTGATATCAAAGCGCTATGTATCTCGTTAGAATAGAAAAATTAATTATGTGGAGGAGGTTGTACTGAAAACTGTAAAATATATCAACGTGTAGGTAATATTCTATTTTTGGCATGTGTAAAAATACTTAGGATTAACAGGTCATTTTCATAATTATCGTCTATAACGTAATAGAGCACTGGAAGAAGAAAAAAATATGAACAAGAAATAAAATGGGTATAATAACAATAATATGTAAGCAAGTATGGGAAATGAATATTCACATCATTGTTGCTAGTACAAAGGTAGAACTATTTGATCCCAAAAATTTGCATAATGATCGATTGAATTGAATTGAAAACGGTTTGCTAATGTTGCCACAATAGGAATAATAATTCGTTACAAATCGGTCACATTATTCTTATACATTGTTCCTATAAAAACTACGCACAATATTCCTACACAGAATATTCTCAGAAATGTACGTTGATTTTTGATAATATATTATTGAACTATGAATTTGATGTAATTATTATTGATTAAACTCAATACATTGTTAATAACTTTACAATTTATAATATCGTACAAAAGATTTTATTAGCATAGTATAGTTTTCTTGTTGTATAAGAATATTTCTTTGACTTGGTTTATTTTATGTTACATTGTATACATTTTATTCAACGCACTAGTTGTGAACGCATCAACCATTATATTATTCTATTGTATGTATTTCACTTAACTAAGGGTAAATTTGAATAAACTTTTAAGTATGTATTAATTTATATTGGGAATTTGTGAATTTATTCTATAAAACACTTATTGGTGCATATAGTAAGATGAACGTTGCCTGCTTTTAAAGAGAATAGTTCGCGGTTCAAATTCTTTTAGTTACTGTTTTGCATTTATTTTCACCAGATTCTGTATGCGCTAAAAATACGAGTTCATCATATAAATTTATTATAAAATCTTATCTTTCCATCCAGTTATGTTTCTTTATTCTAGATAATCTTTGAATACCTTCGAGTGCCACTATTTGCTGGCAACATATTAATACTAATATTTACATTAACGATCGTGGAAGTCAATGATACCCCCCAAGTTTAGAGTCAGAACCTGTAAAAAGAACAGGGTGTGATGAAGTTTTCTGGAAAACGAACCCAGTGTGTGTGACTGGCAGCACTGACCAATCCATTTCACATCTACTGGAGTGCTTTAGATATTTCTCCAGCTGCTGTCCAATTGAGTCAATATTTTTTTTATTTTATTCTTCTTGCACATCATCATTTACATAACAATATCAACAGATCAGTTTACATAAGAAAAATTGTGATGATATTATGCAGTGGCGAGATTATCACTATATAATGATTTCTTCCGTCTAATATACATAAACCTACGATCTGATATTAGTGCACTAGTTCTTATTCATACTATTCTTCATAAACGCATTCTTAATTCACGTGCTCGGCACATTTAAACCGTTTTTTAAACGTATGCAAACTTTGCATTTTAGCACGAGCTGCATATTTTAATTATTTAATATTTAGAAATCCTGCATCAACCCCAGTACGATCATATTAAATTTGAGGACTCAGCTGAACACAAAAATCATAATAAGCAAATCTAAAGTACCTACATATGTAGATTGTATAGATTTTACAATGAATCTACATATTTTGTTCAGCATAACTTAAAAATCAAAAATTACATTTTAAAGCATGCTAATATTATGCAGCATGCGACAAAATATGTCTGATAATAATAATATTATTATCAACTGTTGGAAATAAAAAGAATAACACCACGTCAAACTAATTTGAATATTAAAATCCGTTATTGCAATCCATCCCTTTATTAAATAGTATATAGAGTTTGTCTATAGATATATCTTTATGAAAAAAAAACTGAAATTAAGACTGTAGTTTTAATTTGGAATATACGTATCTTTTGGCATAGCATCTTAAATTGAGTGAATATAAGTAACTAATTTTTGTTCATCTATAAAAAGTTGCTTATATTTTATTCTACTTTTAAAAATTTCATGTGTTCCAAAATGACTCTATTCGTTTGTCGCGCTTGATTGAAGAGGCACCTAATCAGAAAAAAAATCTCTCTTATTATTATTTTACACCATTGTCTGAACACTACGTGACACTAAAAATATACTTTTATGTATTCACGTATTTTGACTGCGTCTGTGGTGAACAAGGTAAAGAAACAGGCGAGAAACCAAGCACAAGCGCTCCGTTTTCAATTTTTTTTTTTATAAATTTCAAATACCTATCTCCATTATTTCTTAAATTCAACAGGGTATATAGACTAGTAAAACATAAAATTAATGCACACAACCAAACTTATCTATTTCATTATAAAATATTATAATTATTTAGAAAATTCAAGAAAGCCGCATTCGGTATCGAAAAATATCACAACCCTAAATTTCATAAGTCGACCCCATGTAAAAAAAATGCAAATTTCATATTATCTCGTACAGCCATTGTATGAACATACATGGTATTTATTATGCAAAATGTTGCATAGGTGATATTATCTGCATAATAAAGAAAAATAAAGAAGATAGGAATGATTTTGATCTCTATTTTTTTTTTGTCAGACTAACAGGTAGAAAATATTTAAGCAAGTATTTTTATATCTATGTGGAATTATATTACTTTTTTGCATATTTTAAAAAGACGACAATCATTATCAAAATGCGAAGCAGCGCTCTGATTTTTTTGTTGTATATTCCTATGTCTAATAATTCTTACCCCACTGATAAATAATTTAATTTCAATATCGACGTACATTCGAGGGTCGGGGCGTGAATATGATCCGAATTTACATACAAATAGAATTTTATTTCTATGAATTTACTTTACATAAAATGATGTTGTAACTTATATTGTAAATAAACTTACTACATAAGAATGATTTCTGATGAGAATTGTAACGTATAATTTTATTTATGTAGGTATATATCACACATTTATTGTTATATAGCGAATTCTTTTGCAAAGATATCGATACTGTCTCGATTTTTCTTCATTTAATATTTATAAGTATTATTATTTTGATTGGAAAGCCGTTAAATTGTGAAGTTAATACTTCGATTATGAAAAAAAAAACATTATTTTACACGTTGGCTATATAGGACGCACTATCTTAAATCCAGAATATCTATAACAAGCATATAATAATAATAATCGGACTATTTATATATGGCGCTGTTGAATGATCCGTGACCATCTCAAGGGCGCCGTGACTTCTCAAACAGCAGCATCTTCGACTTGGTTCTTAATGTGGTAGTAGACTGATTCTCTCTCAGGTCAGTGGGCAATATGTTCCAGGCATTTGGCGCGGCGGCTTTGAAGCTCCTTTCTGCAAATTTGGAGGTGCTATAATATATGTATAGTGGTAGTTTTTCAATTCATTGCAATACCTACATCAATGTTCTGTGGAACATACTGCACTGAATTGGTCTCCCAATCCTTCAGTAAGTTTTCAAAGGTCTTTTATAAGGCAGGTGTTCTAAAATTAAGAAATTTCACATATTTTGCTGGTTTTCTAGTTTTAATTGATTTGGGTGTGTATGTTATAACTGTGTGTTTGCAAGAGAATATATTGAATTCAACGATACGGTTTGCCGCCCATCCTAAATGTCTTAATTTTTGTTGACATGGAGAAGACAGCTTCCCGATTTATGGGATATGCCGTGCTGTTATAATAGTAGTTCTTACTTTAATTATAGTGTTCAATGGTATGTTTTTATATTTTTTCATCAAAAATTCATAATTTAGGAGTATTACCTACACGAATAATAATTAAATTGGATTTTTGTCTTTAAATATATTTTTGACTTTTAAATAGGTATACCTTATTTATTGATGGTAGTTAAGTATTTATTATTCAAAAAATCGAAATTGGTTAGAACGAAGCGTGGTTAGATGAAAAAAATCACTTTATAGTGATAATCTCGCCACTGCATATTGCCCAAATATTTAAAATTTTATATTGTTTTGTTAACACTGTTATATAACGATGATGTGCAAAAAGAATAAATAAATTAATAAAATTCTGTCTTGTATCCATAATTTTTATCAAAATATATTTCACATAAAAGGTATCAAGTTTTGCATGAATATAAAAATAAATACCTATGAATTATAATAATAAACTCACTATCGGTAAAATATCATAAAAAAATCATATGCACCCAGAAAAAAAAAACCTTAAGCACGCGCGCATATTTTATTAAAAGTCTCACCAAAAAAATAAGCATAAACGAAAAATAGAAATCTGTCAATAGATACCAACATTATGCAGCACGCTTTTGTAGGCTACAAAATAATGTATGCAACACACTTCTAGAAGTATCAAAGATTAACCACCTGAAACAGCATTATAAGTATTCAAATTGGATGCATCATATCAAAAATGTGGCGAATGTAAATATTCCTTCTACATAATATAAGGAACTACAATTATAATGACAATACTGAATGAGAGCTCGTGTCCATATTTTAGTATGCAAATTTTTAGGTAACTTTACCATCACACAATAAACGCGGAAGATACTAAATTAACTTTACTTACTATTATAGAATAGTGGTTATAATGACACTATTTGTTATGTTTTTTTTTATTGTACATAAATATGTAAATTGTCATTTTTTTGTGAGGATAAACTCTGTTATATAATGGACACGTGCCCAAGGCGTATGCAAATTTCTCAAAAGGAACATTAAAGGGTAAAAGAAAAGGAAGAAAATAGGATATTAATTCATAATATACTTATTGTACAAAAATGCCATAAAACCTATTTGTATCCACTATCAAACAAATTGTTGAAATTCGTCTCACATTAGTCCAGGAATGACTCTAATATTCATGTCACCTCATGGGGACTTACAATAATTATACAGTCGCATGTTAAACCACCATAAAGATTTCTACAGATAGAACAATCATAAATAATTTTATTTGGTTATTTTTCACCAAGAGTCGTAAAAAATATAAAATCCGAGGTTTTGAAATATTTACTCGAGTCGGATGAATTTTATTACACACGAAACTTGAAACAAGTTGTTGTCTTCGGTCTTTTAATTACGAAATTATTTACAAACTTTTGAGAATTTATTTTATTTTATAAGGGGTCTTAATCATTTCTGACATGTCTGTTGATAGCAAAGTATAATTTATGATCACTCTTACGATGGTACAAATGTTTATGTAAATCTGAATGAGTAATTATCAGTTAATTAATCCGGGCTATATTCAACTTCATAGAGAGTTAAATTACATATAATATCAGGATTGTGCATACTTAGGAAGGTTAAGATGACCGGAATGTAATAGAAGTTGAGATATTAAAGATAGGTAGCACACATCGTCGCTGAATCGAAAATGTCTTATTCGTGATATTTTACGAACAAAAATGAAAATAAGCAAGAATTGTAATTGTCAAATACCTACAAAATTATCTAATGTTTTTATAACATTTTCATCTCTATAATGGAAATAAAGAGTTCGCAGTCTAACATTAAATTTATTTTTAAAATGTTTCGAATATTTTTTTCTTATAATGTTTTCAGTGGTTACCTCCATGATATCCATGTTCTAAATATCCTAATTTTGGGGTCAATTTAATATTAAGTACCTACGTGAATATTTTATCATACATAAATTGGAATAATATTATTCAAATAATAAAAGTGTGTATAGTAATAATACATTGTCACAATGTCCTCTTTGTAAACCCCACAAGGGACATTATTACCATAAACATAATTATTATAATCCACTATCATGTTTCGATGACAAATAGACCATCATCAGAAATACTAAAACTCATCTAAGCATGAAATTCGTATTAGAGTTTGTATGTATTATAATTTTAATAGTGTTTTATTCATAATATTATTCCAATTGTCATGATTGCAGAAAACATGCAAAAATATACATGCTTAAAATGCTGAAAGGGATGAAAAATTATTATGAATATGTAATGAAGGCACGTGCACCTTTGTAAATTATTTTGGATGTCATAAACTACATAATTATGTTTATCTATTATTTATTATTATTTATCGTGTAGAAACCCAGGAAAACCAATCAAACACTTATCCAGTACTGTGCAAAATAAAGATGATGAGAAATCGAGTAACAATGAAACTTAAAAAAAACCACAGAACATAGCGAGGATAGAAGGAAGGAACATTTGACGGAATATTTTTTTGAGTGCAGGAAGATTTTTGTGATGTAATTTTGACTGAGAATGCAATAATGTGAATGGATTGTAGCATAGAAAGTAAAGAGATCCATTATTAAACATTATAAACACATTTAATAGTGTCTTATCCGTAGAGTTTCGGAGTAGAATACATAGGTCTCTCACCTTTTCCTGTAAGTTTTGGACTGCCTTTTTGAGAGCCAGGTATTCGTAGAGTTTTAAAAGTCATTTAACTACTTCATTTCAAATATGAGGTATGCCACCCATACCGAATGAATTATTTTATTGAGGCATTCTTAGACGAATTCCAGGTCCACTACGTGTAGAAATCATTATAACTATATTATTAATTTATTTAATACATAGGTAAATAAAATGATCGTCTGTTATTATATATTAAAAAGGGTCTTAAAAAAAGTGTATAAAATACCTATATGCGAAAAATGTTCTAAATTTGGTTTATACAACATTTAAGACAGGTTTACATTATAGGTATCTACCTACCAAATATCTTTTAGACTAAAATAATACCTAAGTAATACAACTATTAATATTATTAACACAATATGGCTAACGAAACTTGGTCCATTAATTTGATAGAAGATATTAATACGAATTTCCTCTAATATATAAATTAGAAGTAGATATTATTATTATTAAGAGGTTATAGGGAAAGGTTGTAGTCAAATAATGAAAGAGCAGTAACGTTTTTTTTTTAATCAGAGCAACATGCGTACGATGATAATAGATCCATAAATGTAAATTTTATCTATATTTATCACGTTTTCTCCCTATTTCGGCACCAGCAATGTACTTACATTATATTTTGGATTTTTAATCCCGTAAGTATTCTCAATACTAAAAATATTAACAAAATATTTTTTTGTTTTTCTATTACAAACCCGCTGTCGATCTACGAGTAGGTACCTGCTTCACACAAGCATTTTTCTTACTGTAGATTGTTTGTGGTATATTGGAACATATTTAAAACCCAGATACAAATTTACCAAAAAAGCAATATTAAATATTGCAATTGTTATCAGAAAGGTATGTACCTAATGCACAATGTATAAATAAAGACGATAACGAAACCTTTTCTTGGTTTCTTACTAGCTGTTCCTTTCCTTACACCGCAAACCCTAATAGGCATACAAGACAGGAGTGTAACTATGCAAAAAGCAACCACTCCACAAAAAAATGTATAAAGGTCATTATTATAATAGCCAATGAAGCTTTAAAACAAAAACGTCCTTTGAATACTAAAAAAGGTGCTAAAATTAGACTCTTGTCAGATAATCTCAAAAATGATACCTATATTAATGTATCATTTCATGAAATGTTTTTTTTTTTTAAAGATATATCTGGGTTTTGTTATAAACCCAAATACAACCTTATACACCTTTCGCACTAAGCTAAAAGCTTGTGCCGTGAAAGGGGAGTTTGCCGGCACCTGGGATCGAACCACGGATTTTTTGTTCTAAGGATTATTATATACATATATTTTTTTTGATTATCTGGGTGTTTTCTGCATAACTAGTTACACGATTTCTTCATCCACTACCTATGAACCTTTGCAGGACCTACTTTGGTCTCTTAATTAACTATCCTACACCACCACGTAGCATTAACGAATTGCTCACTTAATTAACTAAGTTTCTCCCATATTCACTCGCTGCTAACATAAAGTACCTACCTATCAGCTTTTTGTTACACTAGGTACATTTAGGGCCTCCAAATCTGGAGTTCTGGAGTTTTCAAGAACTTTTCAACTCCGGAGTTTGGAAATATTTTAACACTTAAAAATATGTGCATATTATTTCATTTGTCATCACGGCACTTGACATATAGCCAATTGACGATCTGCAAATAAACATACAAAACATAAAGTTTTAAGATGTCCAGAATGGGTGGCATACGAAATCGCCGGATTACATAACATAACATAACATGTATAGACAATTCACTCAGACCGAGCTAGTCCCAAACTAAGATATGAATCTTGTATTATGGGTACTAACACGACGATACACATAATATATACAACGCACTGAACACATATACATGTAACACCCAGACCCAGGACAATTTGAAAAAGGTCATTCTTCATTTTGCCGTGGCCGGGAATCGAACCCGGGTTCATGGACTTTGTTTTAAATGAAACCCTATAAAAAGAAACTTCCGAATCTCTTAATAATTGATAGCTCAACATTGATCCAGAGTTAACACAATCTGAGTTTGGAAGCCAAATTACACATAGGGTATGTACCACCTAATAATATATGGGGATATTTTATTATAGAAACTTAATATACCTATATGTATATACATGAAATATATCTCACATTTTTTCAGCCGAGTGTATTAAGAATCCTTCTTTTGGAATTTTTCAGGTTAATTAATGTTTTTATTGACATCTGAATTATTCAATGTCTTTCAATTTGTACAATTTTGATATTAAAAAAAATGTTGAATTTAAGTTCTCAAATCTCACTATAAGTAAGAATACCTGGACTTGTGGACAATTGCTAGTAATGGACATAAAAATAGCAATCTCTGTTCTATAATAATAATATTTTCAGAATGAGTGGTATACCACATCGCTAAATGTGAGATGTCAAATGTTTTACACGCCTTTTACAGAACACTTGAAAATTTTAAACAAAAATTTAAGACTAAAATGTTTCATACAAACAGCAATCATTTCAATTGACAACACTTTTCAAAAGACGGGTCTGTTTTTGAAATAAACTCGAATACACTTCCCAACAGCTTCACAGCAACACAATATGATCGTATCGTAAAGGTGGAGTGGGTCAGTAGTACTGGGGAATCGAACTCGGAATTTCCCGACTGAAAATCCTTGACTTTACCATCCACCTCAAAATTGTGTAGTTGGTATAGTTTAAAAATCACATTCCTTCTTTTTATACACGAATAGAGGGTAACGCATTATAATATGACCTGTTGGTTACACACATTCACATCATAATACATACGTACACATAATAATATATTATAAATAGCTGAGTTGCCATATAGGTACCTTATATAAAGCGCCCTTCAACTTAGAACGATGCAATCGATATATTGATTCAAGTTTTTAGGAAGCGCTTTAGCTAAGCTGAATGGGCTTCGACGCGACTATATGTTACATTTATAGGCACTTACATACAACACACGTGGACTCGTAGAAGGTAGATAATACAGTATATGGACTTTGACTTTTGTACACTTTTCTTTTTTATTCTTATGTAAGCTTTTTCCTGGCTCTATTCTGTATATTTTAAGTAATGAGCTTTATATTTAAATTCCAATGTCGATACTGTATTATGGATTTAGAATATTCAAACTATTTAAAACACTCAATAAGAAATACTATTTTCTGATTTATAATGACCATTTTTAATTAAGTTCGAAAAAAATATTTTTCTCAATCAATCAGCAACTAATGTTACAAATAACTACTTTTAAATAATTTAATTTAACTTTTCACAAATACCACATTAAACTATTAATAAAATTATATTTTTTCATGTTTAGTGTCAACACTTTTCAGATTAATGTCAACAATACTTTTGTATGTCTAAAAACCAAATAAAATCAAGGAAACAAACATTAACTGGACATAATAACAACACGCGAACTTGTTCATTCAAACGAATGTATGTTCACAACAAAATAAATAATACTAAACATGTGGTCCCTGGTTATAGACATAAACGTTCAAAAGAAGGGTGGTGTCAAGAGCTGAAGCGGGGTTGAAACGGTCCATTTCACGTCAAGACGGGTGGTGATAGTGGGTGCAAGGTAGTCAATATATAGGGGGTTGGTTTATCTTTATTTAGACCAAACAGCTGACCGACGGTCAAGGGGATGACGTGTAAGTGTATATGTGAAAAGAGCATTGTACTACGGTACTACATACATACATACACAACTTTATTTTTATATTGCTGTACTAGATTTAAAACCGAAGTTTTTCAGGAAATAAATCTATACATTCACAATTCCGATTAGGTTTTCTGTGGTCCAGACGTTCCACTTTCACAATACATCATTTCTAAGAAATGTCGAGTAATACAATTACAACTTTTGGCGCCCTTGAGGTCATGTTATGAGTAAACGATGCTTTACAAATTGTCCATATATATTATTATATACAACAGAAGTTTTCTGAATGGAGAAATCTATTTTCTGTCCCGAGCTCCCAAGAGAAGCGTTGAATGACGAAATTAAGGAAAAGTAAACACATTTGCGGCATCTCACACAATTGAAGAAGGCAGCAGGTTAACTGTGTGTAGGAACAATCAGGTGTGCATTTTGTTTATGTCAGGAAAAATGAAATCGATCAATTTTTTTTTTAATCTAATAGAAACAATTGAAGCACGTAAAGACAAAATCTATCCCAAAAATTCACAATACAGTACTATTGAGGCTATGTAGTGAATAGTGAATATACATCATTTAAAAAAATAATAAGTATGTGTAAAATAAACGACGTTTTTCGATAGGAACGAAGAAAACATAAGGAAAAGAAGATATTGAGGTACATTAAAAAAATAGACCGATCCAGAACTTGTAACATCTTCCATCACAGTAAATAGATCGTCCACTCGGGAGATCACGAAAAAATGTAGCAAGGAATCATTGAAAAGCATTAATTTTCTTAAGTCTAGTGGATAAAAAGAAGAAAAAAATAATATTGAGAATAATTTGATTTCATCTGAAGTGTCATGAATGCATGGGGTCTAGAAATAAATAAAATAATCATATTGTGACTATTTTTATTTCCTTAACTGTCGTGTTATAGGAATCTATAAAGGACACGCATTTAAACCTACATTCATAGGAACGAGATAAAATATTTATGTAAGGACTACATAAGGGTGGTTTCTCTTACACGGTAGTTCTACTTATATTTATACATATTGCATGTATGTATGTATGTTCTTTACTATATAAGAAGACTTTACGATTCAGAATTCAGTAGTACGTAGTAAATAGGTAATATTTTCGTGGAAACGATCTATCCCATGGCATTGAATGGTTCATGGTCAGCTTTATAGTTTGTTATTGTTTATATACTTACAACATATATATTTACCATCAAACACGTGGCCTTATCACAGACACAACAAACCGTGTTGAATTTAGGTACTTATACATTATCTAATAACCCTGTAACGCTCCTCCCGTAAACTCAAGACAGAAATCATCGTTCATCAAATCCTGTGACGTAGAATAAGTTGTCTGTCAATATGTGACGCCAAAGCAACTTCAGCAATCTTTAGAAGCAAAAACGGCACCTTTTTCACCATCAACCTCGAAACAAATCGTCCGATATCATTATTATCATCATCAACATCAACATCCTCCATACAGTGAGTACAGTCTCCATACATCCTTCAAACAGTCTCTGAGCAAATCGAGTCACTTCTTTGCACAATATTCTGTACCCTTTGATGTAACTATTGCCATAGAAACGGTGTATTGTGAAAAAGAATCATCCAAACCATCGAGAACTTTATAAATGAAAGACCAATTGTTCTTGATTTACTTTTATTGGACATTTTCAGTAAAACGTAATTCTTTCAGAAACCCACGTTTGCTTCTAATAATTGTTAATTAAATTCTAATATTTTTAACCAAAATTAATAATAAGCGATAAAAAAGTATTCAGTAAAAAGTAGGCTTGTGAAAGTAGAATGGGTTGGTAGCAAGATTCGTAATCAGGATCCTCAAATGAAAATCTAAGACGTTATAATCATCCTACGGAACACTACATAAAAACTGCATTGACAGCTAACCATAGAGTGATTTAATGTACATATAATATTATATTATGTAACAATCACAATTGCATTGAATAATCACAGATTTACCTATGTATTACCCAAGTAACCGTTATTTTCTTCGATCTAATTTTATGTATAATAGGGAGTAATATAATATGCAGTTTAATATGCATTTCATAGCTGTTTAATCCCACTCTTGTTATATCTACATATCTATCATTGATTGTATTAGAAATAATTGTTATTTTAGATTAATTCAGTAGATGTTAAACAATAAATTAAACAATTGTTTATTATCCTTTCTACAACTCACTTTAACATTCAACACTATTAAAATATTCCATTATCAACTGTTTATTCGTGTTCAATAAGTATGTGATATGGAACAGAAGATTACTGTGTGACTGTTACTAATGAAACTAGCAGTGAAAAATAGCAGTTTTTCTTGAATGAGTTCTCGGTCAATATTCATATCAAGAATAATTTATTTATGAGTTTTAAAGAAACAGATTTTTTATGCTATTCATCCAAGTGGAATAAGATTCCCTGTAATGTTATTATGGAAAAGGGAGAGATTTTTGAATTTGTCATGTATCTGACCAGCTACTTTGATGAATTTCTCTAGTTAGTACTGTGAGATTAGGTCACATACGATATCATGTTTCGAATTTAAGAGACTTAAATATTGATTGTATTAAATTTTAATCCATTTCTTTATTCAATTGTATGTATTCTGATCAATGTACATAAAGAATGAATCAATAATCTTTTCTCTTTAGTAGTATTTTTTCACAGTTTCTATAACAAATATGTCCAATCGTTGAATTTGTTCAATGTGTTATCCAATTTATTGTTATCACGTCAAGATAAAGCTCTAAATGGGAGATGCTAACATTATATGTATTAGATTCTCCAATACAACTACAAAGGCACATATTTTTCTATACCTAACATGCAGTGAAATTAATAAGCAGGCGATTGTGATTTTCATTACTAGTGATTACAATCTCAAACCATCATTAAAAATCAGACATTACCATTGACGCGATTACAACTTAAGTGAAATGCTGACACCTCGCTCTCTGCCTACGGTCTCCACATAACCGACACCATATAATGTATCTATACCTACTGCTTGCATCACTTACTTACTCTTATTGCATCAACAGAAATAATATTGTACATCTAGCACCTTGTAAACTTTATAGATATTATGAATATTGAATATCCCTTACCCATTGTTCTTCTGAATTTCTCAGATGATTCATGACTGGTTGAACTTGTTTTGAAATGTGATCGTGTTTATTCAGTATTTCATCTTTTTGAAATTTAAATAAACTGATGAAATCATAATTTAAAATAAAGAGAATTTACGTTCAACACTATTGTACCTATTGATTACTGTAATTTATTACCTCCTCTATTTTTCAGACGATTAATTATACACATATATTATTTTAATTAATTACAATAATTACATGCAGATATTGAGAAGAGAGTGTAAATGATTCTTTCGTCCTTTGACAACTTATTAGTGTAAAAGTTGCACTAATTTTAGCTATTTTTTTTTGTTTTGAACACAAGAGCAATTTTTTTCAGTCAAAAAGGTAGTAGTTTCATGATTTCTATTTCTACGATGTGTCTAACAGTAGTAGTATGATATCGTTGTCATTGATTGTGTTGTCGTTTATTTTGTTAAACTTAAACTCAAATTAATTTATAAAAGTAAACTTATATTAATTTATAAACAAACTGTTTGAGTTTTACTATATTTAAGAATAGATATAGAAACCCGGTTTCAGCTTAAAAATTCATTGTCAAACTAAAAAACTTAATTTTTGAATGACTTTGCAAGTCGAAACCAGGTTACTGTACCTATTATTAAATATATTCTAACTCAAACAGTTTGTGTTTACTTTCATAAATCGTTGTCAAAGAAATGCTAAACCTTACTATTGTTATTAAAATAATGGTTTGATATGAAATGAAATAGATAATGAATTCAAGCTTCTCATTAATCGAGTCAATGTATATTTTATCACTCATCCTTTAAAAACCAACGTACCCGATATTGAGAGAACGAATTGAATTGAAAAAAAATCATACATATTATCAGTATCATATTGTGCTACAATTAAAAATACAATGTATAAATTTATAAGATGCAATATTGTCCTTTATCCTCCATTACGGTGACATAGTATTGTATATTGAAATCACTATCAATGGTAATAAATTTCTTTGTATATATAAATTATCGCATTGCGAAACTGTCTATATTTATATTACATATTATTATCATCTATACGCAACAATAATAATTTATTATTGTTCATACGATTATTCGATCCACTTTAAAATAAATACATAATAGGTATAAAAATAAATAAAAATTATGCACCTGCCTACATTACAATATGAGTTACAAACATAGTATAAAGAATATCTACATCTTTTTTACAGAAACGTCATCCATACCACCACAGCATCTTTCGTAAGTGGGGTAGACTGTAGATTAACCGCACGTAATAAACATGGATGTCGTCCTCTCCGTGCCAATATAAAATAAAACAAGATGGGTGGCTCGTAGTATATTTGAGTTTATATGAGATTTTTTAACTTGACGGCAAAAATGGCATCCACACTTCTTAGCATTATACTACCAAATAAGTCTCCATATGATTAATCATGATCACACACAATTTAACAGCCTAATGCCTGGAAAAATTCACCTGTCCAGATATCCAGGATATCAAAGGATTATAGGCTCAAATTGTGACACTTCTAATAGTTGTGCACCTATCGATTTTTTTATTGTAAAACTCCATGTATATACCTAAACCATAACCTCTAATACTGTTAATATTCAATTTTAATCTAAATCTGTCTTTAGCACTGGATAAACAGATATTTTTAATTCGTATGATATGAAATATATTTATCGCTAACTTTAAACATATATTTATTATTTGATACCATATTATAATAACAAGTAAGTATGTATATATTATATAAGATATGATACGACGTCAGTAATTCACGGTCAGGATTTTGTCCCATTGTTTGAAGAAATTTATGATAGTTGCATGGTCCATGTTATTCTTCCATATTCACAAAACAACAATAACGTATCGATATTCATTGATCATCAAAGCGTGACTGGAAGACAGCAGGGTATGTTTGGGCTTCAAAAGCGCCCCGGGCGAATATTACAGCCAATGTCGATGTCGCGGCGATATCTCTATATAATACATACCTACCTACAATCTAGATATTATAATATGCTTACAAACTTTGTAATGAAAATATTATATTATTATTTTAGCAATATGTAGGTACATATCTTCTTACAGAGGTACTGACTTTGCCTTCAAACAGCTCAAACTGCATAAGCTTGTTATTCATGTGCACCATCTTTTTATATATAATTTTTTTTTTACGCGGCGGCAGAATTGCCATCCACACTTCTCAGCATTATACAACCAGATAAGTCTCCATATGATCAGTCATGATCACACAAAAACTTAACAGTCTAATGCCGGGAAAAATTCACCTATCCAGATATACAGGATATCAAAGGATTAGGCTCAAAACGCGGGATCAAAATACCAGCATTGTGCCTGAAATATCTGTGTTCAGAAACCTTTTTACAATATTACAAGTGTTTATTATAATAGATTTTTGAATTTTAATGTACAAATTAACCGGTAAATCTAATTTTTGTAAATTATTTATTAAAGATTTCGGAGTTACCCCTGTAGCTGACATGACTAAAGGTATTATATAAAATAATATTATGAACTTTAAAATAATATAAATTATTATTACTGACAATAAGACGATTCTTACAAGGATCATTACAGCTGAAGGCCAATGCGATCCCAGAAGAAGGATGTTATATAGGAAATAAGGATGTTAAGTTAGGCTATAATAAGTATAAAGGTAAATTTATACATTTGCATACAGTATATATTATTTTAACACGTAGCTTTGCATATACGTATCTGAAATAATCTTTGTGATTTTTGGTGTTTACAATATACCTATATTATAATATATTATTTATTTTATTTTTTTATTTATTATTGTACAAAAGAAACAACAACATAATGAACAGCATTAGGTACAGGAAAAACCTTTTCGCTATCATTCTACGTAAACAATAAATAATCAAGTAATAAAATATAACACAAAAATACAGACACAAAGAAATTCTATGACAAAAATTATGTCATAATGGAAACATAATCTATATAATATACAAATGAAATTGATGATTATGACGAATTTCATTAGCGCCGTCTAATTGAGTTTCCATCTCAAGGGCGTGGGAAGCCCTGTTGGAATAGTGATGCCTTCAGTTTGCTCCTGAAATATTAAAATTGGTAACATAATCATATTTTATTTTATAACGACATTATATTTTTAGGTGAATATACTACTACTACTATACCATCACGGCATATCCCACAAGTGGGGTAGCCAGCAGATCAGCTGCATGTAAGAGACATGCAAACTGTCCTCTTCGTGCCAATATATAATCAAGACATTCAGGATGGGTGGCAAACCTCATCGCTGAATTTAAGATGTAAAATGTCTTAATTTTTTCGAACACCTGCCTTTTACAGGACACTCGAAATGTGGTGAATAGTGAATATATGTACCTATACGAAATTACAAAGCTTTTAAACCAACGTGATATGAAATTCAAAATTGATAATTTTCTTCAAAAATGTATTTCGGTGAAAGATGCAAAATATGTTTTCTTAGTAGGTAATCGGCATGAATATTATTCTTGCCTGAGATATTCTACAAAATTCAATCATTAGTAGGTATAACTACGCCAATTTTGCTCATTTTTTTAATCAATTCATAATTTGAAATTAAAAATAACTCTAGTATGGACATGAATTAAGATCAATTCTAAACTGTAAAAAAATGTAGGGGTGTAGGATAAAAGGTAGCAATTTCCTAATATTTAACTTATCGGCACAAAATCCAAAATATTTTCTTATTAACGACAACTTGAAGCTTAATCTTTTTAATTAAAATACTTTGTATATTTTCTTTTTCATTCTACCCACAGTAAAAAAAAACTGTAAAACAACAATTGCTTTTTTGCACCGTTAGTCATCAATAAACTGTTAGTTATTTGTTTTCAATTATCACGACAATAGAAAATAAATAAATAGTAAAAAAATGCTATAAGCAGAAAGTACTCATGTCTTACAATATTTACCTACTCGAGGTATAAGTCCTGCCATAATAATCTCACCTTTATCAACAAAAATATAACCCCAATATGGGATTAAAAAGTAACAGAATGCAATAACAACAAAAACACTTTTATTTACTGGCAAACATGTTTTTTTTTTATTCATACAGTTCACTTTTTTCTTATTCGAAAATACAAAGATAAAAATAGTGTACAATTTATTTTGACTACACACAATATTCCTTACCATTTAATCACTTGTTAAAATGTTTTAAGGGCGTAAATGCAAATAAAGCATTTTGCATACTTTTTCTAAAAATTTGCATCACACTATATTCTTATTATGTATTAACATCACAATATTTAGACTCTTTTACTATTATTTAAAACCACTGTACCAATGTTTGTATAATATTTGCATAATCTCAATGGGTGTTCTTGCTACTATTTTGACTTTTCTAATCTGCATATCAAGACGCGGCGTCATCTAAAATATCATGCATTTTTAAGTATTTTTTTCTTATTATGGTTATAACTAACCCCTTTTTGGCACGAGGTATATTGATATGATAATTTTAGTACTTCATTTGCATCTTTACTTAATATGTTTGGATAATTTGAATATATTTACATCTTAATAATTCACTTTCTCCCCAAGTTCTTACTCCCTTCTCAAAATATTTTTTTAACAACCTGTTTAATATTGTTAACATACAATACTTAATAGAATATAAAACTATTTTCTTTGCATATCAGATGGTATTATAAAACTTGTTCCTAATTTAAATATTTAAACAACCTTGTATCATACATTAAAGCACACGTTGATAACAAACCAATATATCGTTGACTTTTTACTATGTGTCGTATTTATTGGTTATCTTGATTAAGATACGTAAGAGTGTATTAACAGATATATGAAAGATATATGAGTGTATTAACAGATATATCTCTGATGGTAGAGTGTATTAACTTTTTTCTGTCAATAATGTAAAAGTTTTTGGCAATAATAGTTTTTAAATTACAGATATATGAATAAACGGAGATGTTACGTTTTATTTTTGCTTAGGGTTAACCTTGTTAACAATTTTAAAATAACTATTACTTTGTTTTGATATCTCTTCGCAACCTAACAGCCATGTTGCCAAATTCATTATGTAATACACTTTTTAACCAGTGATCAGACGAGATATTAAATAATTGAAAATTAAATTATTTTTATATTACGCTCTTATATCACATAATCATGAAACATCTCAAGAGAAGATCACTATTTTTTAATTTTTCTTCGTCATCTGTCAGTTGAGTTCACATCATAAAGTAAATCACCCCAACCATCCCCAATTTAAACACACTATAGCAACAGCTACCCTACTATATTTGTTATAAAATATATAGGTATATATTATTCTAGATACAAAATTAACAATACATTAAATAGATCGATGTTTGAACTTAATAATGAAAATTGTATATAGAGCACTTGCAGTTGAAATTAAGGTACATAGAGATACAATGCAGGATGGGTTTGACAAAGGTGGGAATTATTGTTGAAGATACGAGGTAAAAGTTTCCCTATGCATTTTTATTTCTTCTTCTGAACAAATGCTTCCTCTATCGCACACATTGTTATTTGATCCACAATCATTTACATCTGTATTTATTTGATCGATTTATCTATTTAATTTTTGAGACGATGACTTATATTTTCGATCGCTTGTCTTGGTGCCATTTGACCGTCTCAAAAGCGCTTGTGAATAGTGCGGTCTTCAGTCTGTCTCTGAAGCTGGTTTTATCGTTAAATTTTATCCATATTGTCCATAAGTGGATCGACCAACAAACTCCATGAATGTTTCTCATGGGATTTACAAGAAAATTATGGATCACCTAATCACGATTAAACCTAAGAATGAATGAAACTTTATTTTATAGATTCAAACCTATTCTTATTTATTTTATTTCCTTGATCAGCAAAAATAAATAATAAGTTACTTAATTTCTACTTGCTCATTTTTTATAAGGGGCAAGAATAATTGTAGGTAAGTATTCGAAATGATATACAGAGTACAATTTTATTCTAAAAATGTACGTGCTTAAAAATAATTCCCCAACCGTTGTTTACGGCAATAAGGTAAGTATAAAAAGTGCACACTTTTTAAATTTCGCGTGTGACACTTTTAATATTTGACAGCCGTCCTAGCAAAGCATCCTTGTCTACCCTACATCATCACTGACATCCATGAGATTAGTCCTCAACGGTGACATGAATTGATCTATTGTTATTATATTTTATGTGTATAAGATTCATCTAAAATTACACCCCTGTCTTAAGTTATAATTGTTATAATTGTAATAGAATATTTATCGTCTTTCACAGGACACCGTTTACTATTATTACAATGATTTCATCAGGATTTTTTAAGAATAATATGGAAACAAGTTTCTCATTTCGGAGTTAGCAAATGTCGCTTTGATAACCTAAAGTTAAATTTTTCCACGTATTTCAAAGAACATTATAAAGTCTAGCCAAAATCGCTCACAAAAGAGTGGATGTGAAGGTAAAAAGCAGAAAAAACAAAATAATTGGTAATTTTTTATAAGGTATGTCAAAAAAGAAATAATCTATGCCTATATCATCATGGCGTAATTTCTTCTGCTGGCTATCCTCAAGTAAGAAACTATCTGTGAAAAAAATCTAAAGAGCAAATTTAGAAGGATAATTCTTCTGCAAATTCACAAACTTTTTTTAAGTTTTGATTATACATGTTTTACTTGTATTTAAGGTTAAATAGCAGTTAAACCGTCATTTAAATTTTAAAAAAAATTGTTAATTCATGAACTATGCATCAATTATTTATTAATTCCTTATTCCTAATGATTTTGTTAAATATTTATCACTAATAGTTTCTTTTAAATTGCATTGAATATTCAATATTGTTATGTTGAATATTAAATTTATATAATATTTATGAATATTCATTCCCACTAAATAACAATATGTAAATTGATATCTGTGTAAAATAAAATATGTCCCCCTTCAAAATCAATAATAATAATTAAATCTATTCAAATTCGCACAAGAAGAAAGATAAAAAACATAATGTTTCCAACAAGATGGAGAGAGACGGATTTATGAATATTGTTATTAAAAATATAATAATGAAAAAAATCGTATTGAACCGGATGTTTATTGTATCGAAAAAAAAATGTTAACCCTTTCCAATCGATCGATCAGAAACCCGCCCTTTCCTTCCTAAAAATAATCCTTTCTTCTTTTCATTAAAAAAATAGCAACCTAAAAATTAACAATTATTTTTTTACCAATCTTCATACGGGATAGGTGTATTGCTTCGTTATTAAAAAAAACTTTTTTCTCCAACCCTTTGTCGTCGAATTACAATAAAAAAACACCTATATTTAAAGAAATAGGTTGACATTTTTTTTACTTCTTACCTATCACCGCTCTTAGGGTTATTTTGTGTCGTACATTTTTTTATTATTTTAATACATGGGACTAAATATTATACACTGATTAAAATATATTATTTTATAACAATAAAGAAAAAGAAATGGGGTGTTTCGTGTCAAAAAAATAATAGTTTGGAAAACATCGCCCTAGGGAACATTATTAGTAATTTATTTTAAGTCCGTGAAATAGGTACCTGGTGGTCTGTGAAACCTGCTTTCAATCAAACAACGGTTAAGGTATAAAATACCTAATTTATGCATAAATGTTATAAAAATAATAATAACTTATATCGGTACGATTTTTCGTATTGGATCTATTAATGGTTGAAAATAGACATGACATCGAATGTATGGGAAAATTTACTCATCAATTTTCAGGGAAGTTGAACTATTTCATATATTTTCCTTGCCTTAGATGTAGATTGTCCGTATTGAATGTAGGTGTAGATTGTCCACTTCGTGCCAAAAAATATCAGAGGTTCAAGATGCGTAGCATACTTCATCGCTGAATACTTATTTAATCAAAGATTACATCATGTTATATAGAAAGTCATAAATGCATGAAAATTTACCTGATGCGTTTTTTTCTAATTATGGATTATTCTTATCTCAGGACACCGAAGCTATCAAAAATACAGTAAACTTACGACCATTCCGTCAAACAAAGGAGTATTGGGGACGTTGGAGAAGTATGTGTCGCTACATGGTGTATTGTTTAGTCAGCCTTACACACACATGACGCAGAGACTGCGAGTGCTCATTGATGAGCCAGGTTTTGATTTTTAGCGTTGGCGTTGCCCACAACATCTCGCCATTGTTCCAGTTGGGCGGCTATTGCTTTCAGCAAATATTCAATATAAATACCGTTTTTAAACCAATAATTACATATAATTATGAATGTTCTATATCTTTGTATGTAGAGAGATCTGAATTTTTAATAGTTTCATACGATATATAAATATATTGTAAGCACTCGCAAAATGAGCAACAGGAAGGTGTGTAACTTAATTAAGACAATAAGTTAAGAAAGTAAATAGAAGACGGTCAGTAGGTAACTTAAAAGTGTAAAACGTCTCGGATTTACAAATTGAAGTTTAAATTTACAAATCGTACTACCGACCTTCTCCATCTGGAAGACCCCGGTAAACTTTTTGCTGTGAATGTGTTGAAGAGCCACCTTAACGATTTCGGTATTTTTTTTTGTTGTTGTGAGTGTTTGAGAAGAAATTAACTTTGGTTATATTTACAAGCCATCTTAATAAAAAAATAATTCAGCTTATCATCTGACTACTCCGCCTAAGATAGATTCTCTGTTCGGATTAATAGTCAAACTGTTAGGTAACTTAATTTAACTTCATTTTTGAAATGAAAGCAAAGTAGCGTGACATTTCATTATTGTTGAAAACATCTGCATCAGTGAAACTATCAACCACTGTCTGTTTTCACATTATTTTCCCAAAATAAAAACCCACAACTGGTAATTTGTGGGTGGCGTGTCATGGTCCCATAATATCTGAGAACTTAAACTTTTCTACAATACATACATAACGTTTTACCTATTACCCGTAGCGTCATCGTTCTGTTGTTTTTTTTTCTTATCCTTTTTCTTTTAAGTTCTTTTACTTCTTGATTTTATTGCTACATTTCGATTCATAATAGTAATAATAATCCGACTCTATTCGTCGCAACCAATAAACAAGTAAAATTAAATACTGTTCTACGTTATTAAGTTCTATCTACTACTATCAAACTAGTGTTATTCACTCTGTGAATCTCATGCAAAGTTATTCAGCTTAAATGCAACTGTTCTTAAATAAACGTGTGTAATTTAGGCCGGACGTGGAATGAAAGTAAGTAAGCGTATTAAACTTTTGAAGAAACGCAATATTGTGATAAAAACTGTACATTCATTTCAATATATATTTATTTATTTATTTTATTCTTCACTGTACATTGTACAAAAAGTAAACGTTTTAAAGTAGGTTTATGTTTCATTTATATTATACGTACTTACTTTCTAGCTACTCTTCTTTTAGGACATACCGAAATGCCGTAGATAATAAATAGATGGACGTATTTACAAATCATTTTCATATCAAAAAACACAATATAAATTTTAAAATATGTAAGAATACATACTTTTATTTATTTGTTTTGTTTTACAAACATAAATACCAACTTAAAGTAATAATATTATTGACTTGATAGTATTCTCTTTTCTACATAATATTTTTCACATTTCATTGATTTGCATCATTAGCTCCAATTTGCTTACGAACACATTAGCAA
This sequence comes from Athripsodes cinereus, assembly GCA_947579605.1. Taxonomy (NCBI): domain Eukaryota; kingdom Metazoa; phylum Arthropoda; class Insecta; order Trichoptera; family Leptoceridae; genus Athripsodes; species Athripsodes cinereus. Next base: position 19,437,158 of record OX388314.1, read on the forward strand.
TTATAATTGAAAATAGATTCTTAAAATCTACATTTTGTAAATAATACTAACCTATAAATTTTAACTAACAAGAGGTTTTCAATAGTTTGCAAATTAGATACAAATTAAGGGAAAAGCTATTATTTAAATGACACGAATAACATGTACCTACTAATTGTTGTTATTCAGACAAAAACATCTACAAACATTTGAATTTATGAATATAAATTTTGACTACTTATATCCGTCATCGAACTTTATGCCTATATTTTACAAATGAATAGTTTGTTTTTTGATTTTTATAACATATGTCTTTGTTTTTATCACAATAATAACTTTTAGCTTAATAACTTTAACCTTTGTTTTTGCCTATATTATACAAATGTTATTCTGTGGGTAGCTGATTCGATTTAAGTCTGGTTTTCTGTAGTACCCAAATAAAAAATCTTTCACGCCCTTTAACGCTTCTGTAGAATGGGAACTGACCTCTTCAGTTTCTCTTGCACCTATTAAATCTTCTCCTTACGGTATTACCGACGTTCTGATATTGTAGTAACAAGATTGGTGTATTGTGATGAACGAAAGTCATGCTTGCCCTGGAAAATTTTTCATTCATTATTTTACTCTCGGTAGAATGAGATGGAAACAGGACTCCTTCATTCAGAGTGAGTTTGTAAAAATATCGTCATCTCTGTTCATCTCATGTTCTAGTCATAGAGACGGTGTATTTTGAAAGAGATTTGTTAGAGGCATCGAAAAACTTACTTGTTAAAAACAGTGATCATTTTTGTCAACTAGCAATGACATATTTTTTAAAACATGCACCAATCAGGGCCATCAATTCGCCCATAAAAGACTATATTTTTTTATTTATTTATACATTCTTAACTGTACATTTATCACATTAGGTATGTCCGACTATATTTTTTTAACGGGTGTGAGGTGGGTCTCTCTTCAATATGCATTGGTTAACTACAATATTAATCATTACACATCGTCTGGTTTTTAATTAATTTTATTTTCTATTTGCCTATTAATAGCCTAAGAATAGTAATAAAATTATACATATAAATAAATATATCAAATGTTATTATTAATAAAGCATGTATGTATGTATCTATTTTATTAATTTGTTCGATTCCTCATAGTTATAAATCAAATCACCCGATATGGGGTGTTCCAAAATACGACAACAATTGTCCCCTATATTGCGCTATTAAACACAATTTAAAATTTCATCGAAATCCTTAGTAGTATGTAGTGATACATAAATAATACAATATTAATGGTATAAGATAATAATGCAAGACAATCCATTCACAATGAAATGATATATCGCCGTCGCATAGTGGCAATTGTCACGGTAATACATCTTTAGTTGTACCTATCTACGTACATATAGAATGTGACTCCCCGATTTGAAATTAGAATTCGAATGTTTTTCGAAGCATTATATTATTCAGAACGAGTTTTTTAAAAATTGTTTGAATTGATTGGATATTCATAATTTTAATGCGAATTTTATAGAATATAGGTATATCTACGCTATTTTTGTGATTTTTGATGACATAATTTTTGAAATAAAAAATTGTAAACTCCCAGAAATCATATTCTTTTCTAACCTACTCCCTCAAGCCACATCCCAAGTGGGGTAGGCAGAGAGAACGAAACGCCATATAGATCTGTCCTTATATACATCTTTCGCATCTTCTATATTTGTGCAATTTGTCATGCACGTACGTTAATTTCTCTTACTCAACACACGGCCGTCCTTTAAAATTTGATCAACGAATAGAAAAGAATGCCTAGATGTTTTTTTTCTTTTCAAGTAAGTGTCACTCATTAGACATTAAAGACTCGCAACAACTAAATATTTTTTTATGGCGCTGAGAGGACAACCTACCTATATGCATAATATGTAGTTAATTTATATATAATGAGTTATTAATCTATTGGATTGGTCTGCAACGAGTTTGGACTTTCTTCTCCACTCCTCCCTATTCTCAGCCAGTCTCTTCAACTCCATGTATGAGCCACAGCTCATGTCCCAAATGACATTTATTGACTACCAAATTTGAACAAAATGCCGTGATAATACAAATAGGTAAATAAAATTAGGTTTTAAAACTCTGAGTCCGTTAAAATTTTAGCAATTTTTTTTTTGTTTTCTCTTTAAGTTTTCCCATGTGTACTTAATAGTTTTACATAGAAACATAGGTATTATTACTTTTGTACCCATAAACAAAAAAAAACTACAATTTTTACTTCTAAATACAATTCGAATTAATAAAATATTGTCACATAAATTGAAATGCACCAGTAATTTCAATATCGCTCTCATTCGATTTAAAATAAAATAAAAATATTATAAAATCATAAATTATTTAGAGAACTATGTATGAGGAATCTCGAATTATTATAGTAACAGTATAATAAAAGATGAAATTTATTAGTTCATGGTCATTGTCATGTAACGATACTTTTATTTTATACTAGCTTTGGACCCGACTGCACTCTAAGGATATCTATCAAATTGATAAAAAAGGGCACTGCAGAATTAACATCAATAATAGTTTTGACATAGGAACTTTCCTACCTTTAAAAATGGATCAAAATTACCTAATTTTAAAATAACAGCTTCTTGCTTTTTTGGTGGTTTTGTTATGGTTTAATATAAAATATATACTTACTTATGTAGCTATTCCTGTCCACTGCTGAACATAAACCTCCCCCATATGTATCCAGGCATCTCTGTCCTGGGCTTTCTGCAACCAGTCACCAGCGATTCTTCTAATGTCGTCTGACCAACGTGTTGGAGGTCTTTCTCTACTCCTTTTATCTTCACTCCACTACCTTTTTTTTCCATCTTTGATCTTTAAGTCTAGCAACATGCCCTGCCCATGACTTGCTTGCTACTCTATTGTATAAAATATATACAATTTTCTTATTGCATAGTGTCCGCTTAGTCATAAATCAGCCGAAGCCCTATATTTCAATACTTCCCCAAAATTTGTATGATAAATCTTGACATCTCTCTCGATGTAATATGTCAATTTGGTGTTACGAGTATAAGTTATATACTCCTGTTTATATTTCTATAACGTGTTTAAGAGACGGGATTTGTATAGAGAGTAATTATATTTCATCAAATATCTTCTAACACTTTTACGGAAATAGGAAATATAAATAATATTAATAAACATACATATCTATGAACTCGCTTTAATATTTTTGTAGGAATATTGTTCTTAACACACATCTCCCTTCTCATATAAATGTGTACCTACCATCTTTACCGTCTATAATAATATCAATTTCTATAGAAAAATGTTGTCTCATCGTTCTATAAATTACTATTATATCGTGTAAATGCTTGATAATGAAAGTGTTTATGGTTTTAGATTGATATAAATTTTCCCTTGATCATCTTTGATTTACCTACCCCTGTTCTTTTCTATATTTAGATATTCCATTCTTTTTATATAGCAGCGAATGCGAGTCAAAAATAGATCCAATAAATTACATCATTTTATGTTTTGTTGCAGTTATAATTATTATTTCAGTTATTAGCTGATTTTTTAGTACATAATATAATATATACGTTTCTATTGAAAGGAACATTTACAACCCATTTTTTACGCCTTTAAAATACGAGATGTTTTTTTATACTCTAAAACTTTTTTATCTTTATTTCAGGTAAGGATCAATTCAAATTGCATCTCCTACACAATACAAGAAAATAATTTGGTAAGAAAAATCCATATCATTAAAATAATTTGATGTCGATTTTTGCTGTCTATAAAATTACATTTAGAAATACATAAAATATATCTGATGAATATTTTTTCAACTTGACTTTTTTTTTTATTTATTTCATAAATATAATATAAACATTAAATACAAATATACAGTCGCGCCAAATAATTTTGTCTTCTCCATGACACAACACATAAAGACATCCAGGATGGGTGGCATACCTCCGGAAGATATTTAATATATTATGTTTGATGAACTCTATTATATAAGCCGTCACACCATATCCCACGAGTGGGGTAGCCAGCAGATCAGCCGCATGCAATAAACATGGAAGCTGTTCTCTCCGCGCCAACAAAAATGAAGACTTTTAGGATGGGTGGCAAACCTCATCGTGTTTGACAAACTGTATTCTCCATTATCCTTATTTTCTCATTGAAATTCTACCTTAATGGTGATTTCCTGAATTTTTTTCTTTGTACACGACATTTCCATAATTATTATAATAACATTCGGTACTTACAGGCTATATATATAACTGTTGGACTAGGTAGGTACCGCATTAATATTTAAGAAAGAGGAATAAGCAGTGCATAATGCCTGCACTCGAATGGGAGGTGGGTGGGTACCCCATCTTTCTAATACTACCATTTCTTCTTCTTCTAATATTACCTACTACTGCTTATATTAAAGTTTTTTGATAACCTTGTACGGTGCATTCTCCACTGCTGCTAACAAGGGGTGAGTTTACCATCCATAATAAGAACTATACACCCTCACTGATGAGTCAAAGCACACCCTGTATTAACAAATAATTATTATTACTTATAATTATTTTACTATGGACTGGTATATTTCAAAACTGTCACTGTCAATAGTCACCACAAAAACCGCGGAATTCTCGAAATAGAATAGCTATCCTACATTTTTCTGTTTCCGAGTATCACACAAAAGGTAGGAATATCTTGTATTTTATGGTACAGCGATGACGACATATGATTAAAATATGCAGTAAGCCCGCTCGCTACCCCACAAATTTCGTACAAATTTAACACAGTGATATTGTTTCGTGCATTTTTTTTAAATATTGAACGGTTATGTAACGTTGACTATATTTTTTGTTATACTTACCTTTCTACAATAAATGGGCTCGTTCTATTCTATTCTTCTTAAGGCCATCCACTCGTTTGCGAGTGATAGTGGGAGAATTAAAGTAGCTTATAATAGTGGGAAAAGTAACAAAAATAATCATGTTCTATGTTAAATTCCACTGTATCCACTTAAACATCACTGTAAAAATAAAAAATAAATGCACATTACATAACTTGCGTGGAGAATTCACACAGATCGAGCTTGTCCCAAGTTGAACCTACATAAATCTTGTATTTGCTGGCTACCCCACTCTGCTCAATTTTGTGGAAATCAATAATGTTTTACTGTGTATTTATAAATAAAACGATTAATTTTGTACAAAATTAATATTTATTTGAACTTGAATGTATATTCACAAAAAATAAGTCAATGATAATAGGACCCTTCATCTTTTAAATTCAGTATTCCCAAAAATTGCCATAACAACATTATAATATATATTTTTTTTAATTTGAAAGTATTCTTATTAATTATGATTCCTTTATGGCCGAAACTATTGAATTTTTATATCGCTTTGTATCACTTATCCCTCCCCCACAAAATATGCTACCCCTGCTTAGCGAATCTTTGTAGTCAAAGTGGAGTTTTTTTTATACTTAGGGTCGTAAAAAAATATATAATAATAATAATAATAAATACGTACATACGCGTGGGTGATTCCTTAGTAAGGAAGATTTCGAAGCAACAATATGCCAATTTAAAAGGATTTTTTTGCTGAATCTTTTCAGCAAAAGGATTCGGAGTAAACATTGAATTTCAATCATCGAATTCAGACACGTGGACCGGTATATTATTTTATTTTAGATTTGGAATCTAACAAACATAATAAATATTTTAGTATTTTCGTAAAATATTTTACATCATAGACATTACAAAAATGTTATTTTTAAATATTAATCTCGTTTTTTAGATTTTTATTAGTGTAGGATTTTATGTTTACTGACTGCCTTAATTTTTAATAGCACGGAGAAGATAACCTACATGTTTACTTCTTTCGGATTAGATGGAAGAAATCACACCTCCACGACCAACTCGCTCTTTGTATATTGACTGTAGGTATTATAGTATGTAAAATAATTGATTTTAATCAATGTTAAGAATAAATAGATAAAATAAATAAAACAATTTTTATTCTTAAATATTTAATCTGTGTGATATCTTTAAGCGCTCTCAGTAGTTTTACAGTAAGCTTTGAACCCCAGATCTTCTGATTGAACGTTTGAGGTACTGCAAATATACTTTTTACCCATTCTACGTTTTATTCATTTAATAGCTAGTGTTTAATAAATCAAGATACTTTATCTTAATAAAATATCTTGAATTAAAAATATTTATTCAAATATGTTTCAAAAACCTTTGCATGTCCTTTTAAGTGATTCGATTGTATGGATATAATCTACGTGGAAACGAAGTTTATTATAAATTTCATTCAATTTAATTTTACTTGTTAAAAGCTGTGTAATAATTTGCGTACGATTTAAATCTCACGTAGCATCCTAGTTATGAGAATTAAAAAAGAAAGTAAACATTAAACATCTTTCTCTTTTAAGGCTCTTTGAAGTTATCTAAGAAATTTGAAAAGTCATTACCTATATTAGAAGTTGTAAATTTGAGTAAGATATCGTTTGTTTAGTTATTGACTTATTTGTCATAGCATACTGACATCTTAAATTTAAAGCTTACATAGAAACCAAATAAAAAAGTATCAGCAATAAAAAAGCAACATAACAGAATATTTGATTGGTGAACATTGAAGAATTTTTGATAAAGCCGTTAATTAAATACTATTTTATTGGACAAGTTGTAATTTAAGTATAAATAATTACTCATGTTGTTAGCATTTTTTATCTTTTGTGTGTTTGATATTTCTGATGTTGAATGTTTGGTTTCTATGGTTTCTAACTACGCTCAAAAAGTTATTTTGATCAAGAACAAAAACAAAACTCCATTTTCATAATAAGAGTATAAATTGAAACTTTTAATTATGTGCCGTAAATACGATATCGGTACTTGGTAAAAAATTACAAACTTATTTTTAAGTTTAATCAAAAATTTATTTCACGAATAAAATTAGACTTTTTCTATTTAGACAGCATAGTATAAATATCTAATAAGGGTGATACTTATCAGTGACAGCACCAATATAAAATACCTAAGATTTCATTTCATTATTAATGTAGGCTGATTTGCCTTTTGAATAAAATAATGTATATATACTTATACAAAAAGAATCTTTTTGAATAGGTATATACCCTTGAAGAAGGAATATTATCTCCATTGTGGGTGCAACGTCCTTTTAAAAAAATGAGTCTACCCCTAAAAAAATAATAATACATGGTAGTACTCCTTAATACCACCCTCAAGCTACCCTCCTCACGCAGAATATCGATCAGATATTTTTTATGTATTCCGTAGGGTGAGCACTTCACCCTCATGTCTAAAAAATGCTGCCGCTTCAACCCCCTGGAATACCGAAAACAAAATACGAATTGGAAATGCAGAAAATGTTCTATTACTCTTATTATTATTATTTTGTAATGGATTTAAATTTCAATTTGGTATTGATATTTTTTCTTATTCTTTCACGGTCAATAGTTATTTTTAACAAGATGGGGACTAGTCTCATGAAGTATCGTATAAAAAAGTTTCCAATTTTCACTAATTCGGAAGGATTTGCTACTGTATCTATAAATATACATACATAGATCAAAATTCGTTATACAATTAAAAAAAAAATCAAAATTCAAATTTGAAGTTGAACCAGTATTGTTTTTTTTTCTACCAGTCATTTCAAAAATAGCACAATACAATACAGATTAAATAATTAAAATGTCTGTGAGTAGGAAACACATTCCAAAAGCAACATGTCCGTGGATAACCCATTCCAAAACTAACATCTGTGGATAACCCATTCCAAAACTTATATGTCTGTGGATAGCCCATTGCATAACTAACATGTCTGTGGATAACCCAATCCAAAAGTGACGTGTCTGTGGTTTACCTAACATAATATTATCTATTTTCTGACAATGCCATAACATTGTCTTCCTTGTGGGGTAGGCAGAAAGATTCAAGCGCAACGTATTCTTCGCTTACACTCTTCACTTCTGCCTCTGTTGTACAATTCCAAAACATATGGATCTGTATTTCAGCCAACCCAAAGTTTGCATAACTGTGGGTTGACTATTCCAAAATTTAACTATTTATAGATCAACCTCTGTAGAGATCATCTAAAACATTCATTGTTAGAGCTACTCCGGAGCTGCAAAACTAATTTATTTAACAGTATTTTAAGAACATAATGTCATAAAATCTACCTAACTGAGCATGAGCCCGTAACGAGGCAGACTGTTATTATTATTGTAGACTAATTATTTTGTATTTTATTTTATTTTCCTAATCAAAATACTGCGCTAATTATTACGTGAGACATACATCAATCGATTTAAAATTAACAAACAGCATGCCTCTGTCCCTTATGAGGTATTGTTAATGTTAGACTATGATACCCGCCTTCTAATATACAATTCTCAATTGAATGCACTCGCGTGCGAATTTTATTATTCAATAGTTATAAACTGCATTACTGTTTCGAAATTATCGTTAACACACGGTGCCTAGATGTGTCTTCAAATAATTGTCACTGTTAAATATCAGCAGGTACTTACCTACTGCACTTTTTGTATGGCAAATGGCATCTTCTATGCCACCCATCTTGCATGTCTTATTTTTTATTGACACGGTGGGAACAATTTTGAATTTGTTACGTACAGTTAGTTCGCTGGTTAACCCACTTGTGGAATAGGTATATATTGATGATACAAAAATGCATTAAATTTTTTTTTATTAGTTAAATTAAAATTATAAAATATATTAAAATTTGATAATAACAGTAAATGAATTTAAAAAAAAACTGAAAATGCGCCCTTGCGGTGGTTTGTAGTTTGTACCACAAAACGGCGCTAAATAAATTGTCCAGATTATTATTATATAAATAAATAAATTCCATATTGATATAATGTTTTGTGTAGTACAATATTATAACTAGAAAAAAAATGTAAAAAATATGTGTCACATAATTTAAGTCTATGATTTGTAAAATCTGCATTTTTTCAAAATCAGTGCTTTTAAATTCAGGATTTTTCATCATCTAGAAATGCGATGAATCGCTTCAATACGCACGGGTTCTTTTAAAAATAGAGAACTTTCTTTTTTTTCTCTGATGAATAGGTATGTCAAATTAAAATATTTATATGCTCATATTTACATAACAACAAATAATCTGAAAGATTCAAAATTATCGTTCTTTTTAGTTTTGATTGAAATGTGACTGCTCTTTTTTAAACTTCAATTAGTATTGACACGTAATGCATTGTCATATATTTCTTCAACGTTGACGGTTTAGCAGTGCATGGAAAACTGACCACTATTGTTTTGAGTATCCTATATAGTATGTGACTCATTATGGTTTACCGAGTATATTTATATTTGAACTATTCAATTCTCAAACAGACGTAGTTGATAATGACGTAAGGTTATAATTATTACTGCCGATAGTAAGGTTTTGTCACTAGGGAAATTGGCGTAAAAAATATATTTTCAAAATATTCTAATTTTTTTGGATTTTAATGATTCAGTGTTAACATTGTAACACGAACTTTTAATTAAATGATTCAAAATATGTATGAACTGTCTATTGTTTGAAAAAATTGTATAAAATGTACAACGCGATGTGGAAACGTCAGCACTGGGTATAAAACTAAAACTTAAAGAAAAACAATATTTTACGAGAAAGATGTTAGGTGAGGGTGTTTTGCTACTCAGTAATGGAGAAGTTGAAGAAATTTAAACAAAAAAAAACACATATTTTGTAGTATCGTTATTTATTAATTTCCACGCACTCCTCAACATTCTTACGCCCATTCCTTTCAGTGCAAGTTTGCAAGACCGTTTTGTTATCAACATTGAAAAAGTGATCTTTTTCAATACAATGATCTATGGTTTCCGAGAGTCCGGACATTCCCCTCAAGGCTCTGTGATGCTCCTTCAGTTGTGATCACCTCGTGTTTGTGCTCAGTTAAGCAATAAACCATTGATCATGTCCTCAAGCCTTTTCATCGGATATTTATTTATTTCATTACATACCCTCATGATAATACCCCGATTAAAAGTGAATAATTTATTCGATGGGAATGTATCGATTAAAATCAGGTGCACCACACGGTATTATAAAGATTTAAATACGATGATGTTACTTCGATCCAATTAAAAACTTAGCCATCATTATTGTTATTAGTTTTAGTAGTTGTACAAAGGTATATCCTCTATCTACGATGTCTATTGCTTTATTATCCAACTGTTTGTAGTATAATAGGTGTTATTTATTTATTACTTATTCGATTTCAATTATAATTATCTTTGTACTAATAGTTAAGTGTTGTCGTTAAAATTGAATTTTAAATGCTCGTGTTATTGTTGTCAGTTATTATAATATTACCAATGCTAGAGGTGACAATTTTGATATAATATGTTATCAAATTACAAATGTTCGTTTCAATATAAACTTTTAAATAACTGTGTAAAGAATAATTTTATTTGTTTGTTTACATTTTTTTTTTCTTATTTTCTTTTCGGTTTAGTTGGAAGATAATTTCTCTATTATTATTGATATTGTACCTATCATGATATTTTCTTTTAAGTATGACTGTCATGGTTATTACGCGGGGTTTCCTGCTGACTGCCCTACTGGAAAGAGATACAATGATGATACAAGAATGAGATGGACAGACTTCTTTTATGTATTTTTTTCAGAAGGTTGTCTACGAGTGATTTAGTTTTAAAAACACTGTAAATGTAAAGGAGTTTATAGGTACAATTTTATTATTTCTAAAGCTATAAAACCAATGCATTTATTTATGTTAACCGAAAATTCAATACGGAATCAGTTGATTAAATCAGCTAAATTTGCATAAACTATAAACTTTATATCTCTTAAAAGCGAAAGTAGAATTTTAATGTTAAAATATAATACTTATATTAATTGTCTAAAATTTTTTTTTTTACAGTTGTATACGGCGCAAGCCTTTTACATGTTTAAATATAAGACAGACTACAAAACACATATACAATACAAATTCACATTAATACATCGTACAATTAATAAATAAGTCAAGAATTAATAATATAAATTATATAAATTAGGTACATCAAAACTACTGATTATGTAAATAATTAAAGAGACAATACAACCACAAAGTTACAAATAAAAGTCAGAAATTCAATAAAAGTTATAGAATGTGATGATATAAAAAAAATTATTAAAAAAATAGATTCTAAACATAAATTACTAGTATAAAACAAATAAATGATTATACACAATATAGCAGAATTAAGCATTTCAACATTTCATCAAATTAAATTTATCAGTCAGAATGATCAAACAAAATAGTCAAAAAGTTAATATGGGTCAACATAATAAAAATTCTTAAAAATAGTAAACATTAAAAAGTCAGAACTCAAACCTCGACTCTCTCAGAACTCAAACCTCAACTCAAAATTACTTGTATATTAAAATATGTAACTGTAAATAATGATTCAAAAAGTATTCCGTGTCAAAATAAGACTTGTCTAAGAATACATGTAGGTACCTACTTATGTACCTAGTAAAAGACACAATTACATTTACCTTCCATTCTGTTAAAATTCCGTTCACGCTCCGTCCGTTCCGTTAGTACGATCAAATACCAATTAATCCCCCGCAAGATATACTGAGGGTGCGATACTCACTTTAGGTAGGTACTACCTACAATATATACAATAGTTACATACTGCCCGCTGGTCATGTTATATTTGTCAACAATACAATATTATCTCATGTGTACATATTGTTATGTTGGTGCAACTGCACATGATTCTACTACCCTATTGTACACTAAACTTATGAAATTTCTCGCATTTTGGACAATATACCTACGTGTAGGTACCTACTTAGGGTGAATGAGTAAATATCCACCTGTAAAATACTTGGAATTTTTTTGTGAGGATAAACTATGTTTTGGGAAGAAAACAAATAACTCAATATGCACAAATTAATCACCTGAGAGACGCCGAGGACCCGGTAGAAGACAGATGTCCTGGCTGCGAAACATAAGGGAGTGGACCGGCATCCGAATTGTGGAGGAGCTGTTCCGAGCGGCGCCGGCGCAGGACAGGGTCAGGTTCGCCGAGGTGATCGCCAACGTTGGGGGGACCCGACAGGGCACTTAAAGAAGAAGAATCACCTAAGATCGGAAGATGCTAATATCTTCACTATGTTCTCAAGGAAACTCTTAATGATGAATTGAGAGGAAAAATAAGATGTTTTCAAATATTATTTAGTGGAGTATTGGAATAATACGTGGTCAATTAATTCTCCACTGTCGCCTCACTAATTAAAAACTTTCTATCCCATCTCGTCTCTCACTTTCTTCTTTCTTTCTTTCTTTCTATCTGTCTTCCGACCCTCCTCCATCTTCTGCTTCGACGCCTCTGCCAGTACCCAGTTCCTTCCTTATTATTGTACCAGATTTTAAAGCCCGGTGTCTACCAGTTCATCACCAACTCAAAATGATGTACAATAGTTTATTTAGACTACCAATAACACAAATTGATAAATCTCTAAATATGTATGAAATATGTTTAAACCCTCAAAGCACGAGCACTGCTAAATTTTGAGGGTCAAATATGTAATAAATGTGTTTTTTTTAGTAATAAGGTGTGTATATAATATTATTAAATTGTAAATTTTATTTAAATAAAAATATTTGAATTTGAATTTTTATCTTGTCCTGCAGATTTTCTGATATAGCAAACTTATATTTTGAAGTTCTAAAAAATAATAACTCACTGCTTTTCGGGTGCTTTGCCACAAAAATAGAGGTGCAAATAATTCTAATATACAAAAACAACGTTAGAATGACGATAACACAAAATTATACAGAGTCGGCCGGTGCGGCGCGGAGGTAATGCTCTTGCCTTTGAGTCACGAGGTCCCGGGTTCGATTACCGGCCAGGGCAAAGTGAGGAATGACCTTTTTCAAATTGTTCTGGGTCTGGGTGTTACATGTATATGTGTTCAGTGCATTGTATATGTGAGTATCGTCGCGTTAGTACCCATAATACAAGATTCATCTTAGTTTGGGACTAGCTCGATCTGTGTGAATTGTCTATGAATGTTATGTTATTATGTTTTGTTTTACATTTACGCGATAGACAGATTGTTTACTTTGAGGATTTTCACGTGATTATTTATGTTTATCGCAATACAATATTTATGTATTTTCAATAAAAGTTGTGAATACTTTTTCGTCGTAGAATCTTTGGAACATAGAAGGTCTCCTACTCTATACTATTTTTTTTTTTTTTTTCCTTCATTTATGGCATAGCATGATACTCTATACTATAAGTTTACTAATAACATATAACAAGCAGATATGTATGTACCTACCTATTCGTAAAACACTACAAGACATTTGATATCCTCAATCAAACGTGAAGCATCTTAAATGACAAGACAAGGTGTTTTTTCATTACATGCAGTTATTCCTCTGGCTACCTCACTAATGGAAAATGCAGTGATAGCATATATAGATTTTTAAAAATATTTTTTGGGGTGTACATACAGAACAACAAATGAACTCAAATATTTATTTGAGGATTGTTCCAATGTTTACTTATCCCAGACGGATTTACGGTAGATAGAGATAGTGGTATAGTCGTGTCTTGTCCACAACATTGAAGGTGATTTGTGTAAATAAAGAGAAGGTAGAGGTGAGAAGAAGAAAGTAGATAGTAAATAGTATGTAAAGAAAGAATGAAAGAACAAGAAGAAATGTTTAATTGCCAATGCAGTTTTCTTTACAAAGAAAGGAAATACCACCATTAACCACTCTTCCTTTTGTGTAATATTCTCTTTTGAAAACTGAGAAAATAAATATTAGTATTACTTTATCGATATTCCAGCTGTTATACATTTTTAGCTTATAAAATAAAATTAATAACTTTTCTTTTTTTGTGTATTATTCGGGGTGTTGGTTAGGTACTTATAGTTTGGTTAATTACAAGAGTTTATAGTAAACCTAGATTGGACTTTAAAAAATATATTTGTATTATGTTGCATGATCTTTATCTTATAAAGTGCAATTAAACTGAATATATTATTATTTTATTTATTTATTTTATTCTTCACTGTACATTGTTTACAATAATACAAATTTACATAGAAAATTTCATTTATACAATTCAATGTACAGAGGGCGAGTTTATCGCTAAAATGCGATGTCTTCCAACTAACCCTTCCAACTAATATAAAGAAGGTAATTCAATAAGAAAGTGGTGTATGAGGTCAAGTTTGTTGTTGTTTTTTTTGTTGTTGTTTTTTTTTGTTGTTATTTTTGTTTATTTTATATAATTATGGTAAATGGATTATGTGTGTGATGTTATATATTGATTAAGTTTGATCGAATTTGTTTTGATTATTATTAAAAACCCTATAACCCCTCAAAGCACGAGCTCTGCTCAATTTTGAGGGTAAAAAAAACAGATAATATTAAGATTTGTATAATTGTGCTTATTGTATATTTGTATGTGTTTATTATTATCTCAATAAAATATTTGAATTTGAATTGAATTGAATTTCCTTAAAAGAAGAGTCGTAAGAAAACGTGGGCGTCCGAGAACCACGGAAAAGGAGAAATTAGCTTGCTGGCATGAGAAACTATAAGAATAGTCGTTCCATCTTCCCTGCCTGTCTTAATAGAGGCTCGGCGTAAGCGGTAAAAAAAATCTACAGATCAAGAGAATTTCCACATGTATTCAAGACAGTCATTAACATTTCACGGGGAAAGAATCCTATATGTCATTGTTAGAAGTTTATTTCAATTTCGTATCTGCTAAACTTGCCTCCCTTCGATTCGATAAAAAGCATTCCAGTTGAAGAGTGATTCATTATTACATCTAATATGTTTACATACTCACTCACAAAACAAAGCATAATTACCCTGATCTTACTAGCCGTGCCTATTATCAGAATAAAGTAATCCCTTATTCGTTGTGAATTTTGTTCCAAGTCATTTTTCAATTTTTTAATTGCTACAACTGTTAATTTCTCTACAAAAGTTTAGACCTTGGAC
Organism: Athripsodes cinereus; assembly: GCA_947579605.1. Taxonomy (NCBI): domain Eukaryota; kingdom Metazoa; phylum Arthropoda; class Insecta; order Trichoptera; family Leptoceridae; genus Athripsodes; species Athripsodes cinereus. Next base: position 19,452,211 of record OX388314.1, read on the forward strand.
ATATATAACCTGGAAACAAGTTTAGACCATAGACATATATAACTATAGACGAGCTATAAAGTAAAATAAGTTAAACATTTAGTGGATAGATATGCAGTCTGAATATAGCCACACATTGCGAGTAGTCAAGTCGTGGTTGGTAGTAGACGAGCATCATTTCCTGAATATTCCATAAACATAGTAGAAAATACATAGCAGGCGATAGAATGTTTGAATGATGTGCTAACTTCACGTCGTTAGTTGTCTATTAAATATTTCGCCAACATTTTTTGATACGTTACTTTGAAAGTATATTCTTTCTTTTTCTTACTTACACATTTTAAATATGCATAGAAGACAGCAGGAATAGGATATCTCAGATATGAAAATTTCGTGAATAGTCTATGGTTATAAATGTCTATGGTTTAGCCAGACTTAATAAAGTTGGAATAACTTTAATATCTTTTTTTGAGTATCTTGTCACTTAGCTAGACTAAGTATATGGCATAGCAGTTATGCCGTGATAGTAAGGACTGGCTTAAGAGTTTATATATACTTTGCTAGATATTATTAGAGCATATCGATTAAGAAGAAAGGGGAGGCGACTTAATTTGGTTGCGGTACTCTAATGTAATAAGTAATCCTCACATAAAATATTTTAGTCCATTCGTGTATATGTTTGTTAAGAATATGTCCTCTAAGAATATCGTTTCTAGGCAAAAAGAGGAAAATATTATGTAGGTGCTCTTAAGATAAAAAGTCACGTACTTTTATCTTACGTTGCGTGACAGAGTAAGAAATGAGGATATTATGAGAATGAGCAGATGTGATAGGAGTGATATAGATGATTGCGAGTAAATAAATTACAATGCTTTGGACATGTTGATCAAAATCTCAAGGACGGCCACGTGTTGAGTGAAAGAAATAGGCGTGCTTGTATGAGAAATTGCATGAATGTGGAAGAAGTGAAAAGAGTTTGTAAGGATAGATCAATATTGCGTTCCGTTCTCTCTGTGAGGGTATGTATAGAATTTTGATAAAGACAAATATACCTACATCATACCGTGTCATCAGAGTTTTGTATTGAATTCTATCATTCTCCTTAGCTTTCAAAATACTTTTACTATATGTGTTCGATTGATATAAAAATTTGAAAACAAATATCAACTTGACGTGTAATGTAATGTTATAATATTATAACTAGTACTGAAATTTTAGTTTTATGTGAAAAAATCGCATCAAATCATTACAGAAATGTAAACAACACTATGAACATAATGTTATTGTAGAATATTTTATATTTTTGTCGGAGGAAGCTGTATTAAAAAACTAGTAGATGTCTAATATCCATGAAAAAATAAAACTCGTCTGATCCTTGTAGAGTGGGTGAATGAAAAAAATCAATAGCCTCTTGACTCATCTTAATGAAGTAGGAATATTCATAGATGTGAGTTGTCGACTCATAGAAATTATTTTCCACATCACATTATCAATACTCATATACCTTGAAATAAAAAAATGTGATTATCAGTATTCGGTAAACTGCTAGATCAGTCTCAGACTTCATATTTCTAAAATCCATCGATCCATCCCATAACGGAATCCCCACAAATGAGGTATCAAGTGGACTAGTTGCTTGAAAAAACATGCAAGCTATTCTTTCCGTGTCAATAAAAGTTAAGACTTCAGGAAAAGTGGCGTACCTCTTCACTGAAATGAAGAATAATATTGTCTTAAATGTGGTATTTTGCGAATTTCTACCTTTATCAGAACATTGAAGAGAAACACACCTCCACCCGGTCATCTCAAGAGCCGTAAACTCCAATCTATCCACATATGCAAACTATAGTTGTCCTCACGCGCTTTCACAGAACACTCGAAAACTTACAAAAAAGAGTGGGAGGGCTATTCTTAACTACGAAATTTTTGGGACTACCTAAGTTCTTATGACTTTGTGGACGACTGCGATTTCTCACACCCCCTTTTTACATCCTTTTAGTCACCTTTTCATGATCTATTTGCTTCACATGTCAAAACCATCGCAACTTATTTACATACATTCTATCTACAATACTCCTCTCGCATCCACTCCTAACATCCTGATTCCTCACAAATATAGCTAACAAAAGGAAACAATGCGAAGTATTTACAAAAACAAAACATTTTAAATTCCGAAACAAATAAGTTAAAATTAAAATAAGAAAATAAAGAGAACAATGTTGTTCACTCAAATACTTGACATTTTCTTTCAGAATTAAGGAACAATTGAGATTAAAAGATAATATTTTGTTGAATGCGAGTGTACATAGTTAGTAGGTATATAGAAATGAATTCACTTTATAATACATTTTCGAGGCACAATGAAAATGCTTGAGGCATTGTTTTGTTTTTTTACAGTAGGATGTACAATGACGGAAATTAAAAATTGTACCCCTTTAAGTTCCGCGCACTTACTCATCCAAACAAAAATCAAACTACATCGCATATACCTACTTACTTTTGTCAGTTTTAAAAAAAAATCTATCTTGCTTATTCTGCGATAAATTAAGTAATTGACCTGCATTTCGCTTAGATACAGAATATTACCTTTCACTGCAGGATTTTCATTTCAAACAATAACGGTATTATTTTCTCTGATGGGTGTATGGGGGGGGGACTAAATGGGGTTCAGCCCCCCCCCCCCAATCTCTGAAATAGTAAGAAAGTAGGCTAAATTTTTAATAAAGTATATGAGTAATAACATGGAAAATTGGTATTAATGTGGGAAGCAACCCCCCTCCCCCCTCCCCAGAAGCCAGACGTAATATTTTATTTTTATTTTATAAATATAATACAAACAGCTTTTACAGGTTTTAGAGTAAAACTTTAATATTGAAGGTTTACAAGCCAGTGAAGTTTGTATATATTTATTTATTAACAATTCACGGCGCTAGCCTTTTACATGTTATATATTTACATACATAGTTCATATGATGTATACACAAGTATAGAAAATTAAGACACAACAATCATAATAAAAAGTCAAAAAAACACAAAAAGAGAACAATACAATTATCAGTATCACAGCATAAGTTATGAATGGAGAGAAAAAAAAGTCAATGGATCACAAGTCAATTCGATAGTAGGTTATATTGTCAAATTTTCAATAAACGAGTATTTATGAGATTATTTCAAACAAAAATAAATGGGACGTCAAGTAGTACACAGTCTTTAAAAATAGATGTTGTAGAATTAATAATAATAAAGTAAAAATGGCTCTAAAATTTTGAGATATTTCTGTTAGAAAAGAGTAGAATAAATATGAAAGCTTCTGCATTACGAATACTTTCTAGACAAAAAGCAAACAAATATTTATAAAACTGAATATAAAAAGATTTTTTATATCATATATAATGTATCATAGTAAGACTACAATAAATTTTATAAAAGTCATTGTTAGACAATAAAAACAATTCCCGCTATAATAAAAATAATTCGAGTCGTCAGCGATTCACTTTTGTTTTATTCAGTGATTCTTTTGTTTTGAATGAAAGAGATCATAATACCACTTATTATTATTATTATTATATTTCTGTGAATGGGATTGTTGTAATATTGTTTTCTAAAGATAATTTTCTTTTTGTTTTTTTTAGGGGGATGCGAGATAAAAGATAAGTAATTGTGGTAATTAGAAATGAGATAGGTAATCATTTGTCTAAAGGGAAAATGCTATTTGTCTCTTTTATTCTGCACTCCTGTTTGTTTGATGATGAAATTTGAAAACATTGTTTTCATAAAAGGAAAATTTTACGGTTCTTTTTTCAAATGAATGGCACTTGAAATTTCTTTTTAAAATTTTTGAAAGCTGGGAAAATAATTAGCTAGCAAAATAAAAAAAGTATAATTATTTTTACGGCATGAAGGACATTTTTTATATTTATTACATTTGGTTAGTTTACTAGGTGCCACACTTGTTACAAAAGCCTAGTTTAAATTAATTAATAAATTATATCTATTAATTACATATGTTGCATCAAAACACCGGATAGATTTGATGTTTTTAAAGTTTTACTTTACTTTGTCTTAGCGCTTTAACATTCTTTACATTTCTTTGATTATTTCTCTTACTCTATTTATATTAATTAAATAAATTTACTTGAGTTAAAAGAGGGTAACATATTTTTTGATAATAAATTTGCAGGTGGAATAAAAACTTAACTTCAATAATAGTAGTCAATTTGATTTACCACTTGGATTAAATAGTATAAAAGAATGTGTGAAAAACCAATGAATTCTCATTATTCATATAAATGGTTCTCCATTTTTTCTCCATGAGGTCTAAAAGATGGATTGAATTATTTTTTGGCACATTGTGTATTGTAGTGTTATTGTACTGTTCTTTGGACACAATATGCATCAGCCTTAATGTGGACATAAGAGTGTATTATTTAATTTCATACGATGATTTACGTAACCTTTGCATGTCGAGACGCGGTGGAAAAATGGCATAAGTTACATTAATAAAAATAATAATGGAGAAAATTAAGTACATACTTCACTTTTTAATAACGACGACTCACCGAAATTCGGCTTACTTCGAATAATTTTACCCGAAAACAAAAATTCGAGAAACAATTATCCCTTCGCTTGAACATACCGATCTTGGAGATTATATGAAGTTCGAAATGATTTCGGTCATATTTGAGCATATGTACCATCTGTACTTTTTTATATACAAAAGTGTTCTGATATAGCGAGCTACTTTCACTGCTCAATATTTTGTTTAAATTTTATCCTAAATTTTAATTCCGATCTCCTTGATTTTAGGATAAAACTATAAGTTTCATATACTTGACCGAAATTTTACTATGGTTATCTAGTTCGTTAAAATTTCGGTCTAAAACTACTCGTTTACTAACAACAATATACATTATAATGGAATAATGACACATACATAATAAGCAATAAAATTGTACCTAATATAATGTAGAGCATAGAAGAAATACACAATAGCATTATTACTTACTTATGTATTTTAATAACGAAAGATAGTATAAAGTCAAATCTCATTATTACGAAATTGAAAGGACCGTGATATTATTTTATAAATTGACTATTGGTTATAACGAATGTGATATCATGTGTATTCACACATAAATGAGACTTGGTACTGATTTTTTAACAGCTGTTTTCTAAAGTTCACTACACTGTAAGGAGGGACGCGATATAATGCGTCACTCCATAAAATTCGACGAAGATCGAAGACGACTGAGATTGTTTTGCATGGGTAGCATTTGACGGATTCTCTTACATCTTTTAATTGGAAAATTAACTTATAAAAAGGGTATTTCCACTAATGAAATTTTCATCAGTAAATATTTTGGTGTTTCTGAATGCTACTAAGTGAATTTTTATTGTATATCTTTTTTACTCAAATATATAATAGCTTAGAATATTTGTACATCATAAATATTAAAATTTGTGGTTGAAAAATTATTTATACATTTTATTTTATTTTTTACATTCTCTGCGCTCTAGTGTCGTTGTTATATGAACGACGTATTGTGAAAGAGGGACGCCCGAGCCGACGGAACCCTTGCGGACGGAAGATCAGTGTTCTTTTTGGCCAACCATCATTAGACATTCTCAGAACACACATAGTTTTCCATTAGTACTACGTATTGTGATTGGCAAAATAGTATCGTCATAATGAATATTTTGTTGTACTAATATTCGTTTTATCAGAACTTCGTTATAGCAGTGACGAACTTGACTTGTATTTGAGGCATAACAATATTCTAAATTACTTTGAACTAGGTAAGTAGATATACATACTTAATAATAATATGTTTATACATATTCCAGAAATGGAGTGATGCCAAATTTGCAATCATAAACATCGAATTGTTGCAGGAGTTTCTCTAAGCTAGCAGTAGATACCTAGTGCATGGTAGATATGTTAATAATTAATACTGCAATTTGCGAATCGATTGACCTGACCTGAATATGAGCAATCTGATAACTTTAATTGAAATTCTCGTAGGTATATATCGCAAATTTTCTTACAACACATATATTTCAAAAATGGAATATTTTTTGTTGGAATATATACTCTTTTTCTTTCATATAAATAATATTAAATAATAAAAAAAATTGGTATCCAAATATGAAGAATTCAAGTACATTTCTACATTGAGTACCAAAAGGCGGACTTATCGCATATGCGAAGTAAGGTAGTTAGTACGTAAGAAGGTAAGAAGTAAAAAGGAAAAAGGAGGAAGAAATCCATATAATTACGAACATGCTCATGTATTTTTTGTATAAAATAGATAATAGGTAATAATAAACACTTTATTGTCAAAAATAAATTTTACAAAAGGCGTACATATTGTTTTGAGGCAATGTCTTCCAGTAAACCTACTACAATGTTTGATAAGTATGTTTTACTATAAAGTGAGTTTAGATCAAAAGGTAAACAGAACATATAAACAAAAAATGGAATATATAATATAAAACAAGAAAACCTATATCAATATAAAAATAATAATAATATGATAAATAGTACTTAAGTAAAAATCAAATACATATGATTTTTTTATTGTTATATTAAAATGTTTTTAAAACTCATCATTTAAATGACACTATTAAAAAACATTTATTAAAATTTTTCAAACGGAGGAACATATTTTGTCTATTATAAAAATACTCGTATTATATGGGATAGTTTCAATGATCCCCTTTCTCAATACCGTATCTGTGAAAACATTTTTAGAAGTAAGAAATGTAACTAGAAGAGAAACTTTATTGAAGAATCGTTCTAAATTGAGGAAGCTGCTTCCAACATGTATATCCGCATTAAAGGGCAATTTGTTTAGGAGGAATAGAAAATGATTTAAACATTATGTAAAATCAGAAATATTCAACATTCAATCCTCTCTCCCTATCCATATAAAAACAAAACATACAAAAAAAATTGTGACGATAATGTATCGATGATTTGACTAGCAGCAACACGCTTTACTGTTGTTAATAGCAAATTCATCATACATATTTAATCAACCTTTGTTGATTCCCTTCAATTATATTATTTATGATTTTTACTCATTTTTCAAATGTCATATTTGCTTGCCTTGCTACGTGCTATTTGCTCTATAAATTGTTCATTATTCTACCTACTCAACGTTCCCTTACTTTGTTCAATAAAATATATACATACATATTATTTGTTATGTTTATTGTTAAATACACCTTAAACCTAGTTTTACTCAAAGCACAGCATAATGGACTAACTGAGCCCAACAGAGCCGGTAAGTCTAACTTCTATGTGAGGGCTTTTGGTGTAGTTGGGCCGGTTACATGGAATCGCCTACCGGTGCCATTAAGAATCAGACTGTCACCAGCTTTAGAAGCTAATTGAAACTGCACTCTTCACCGGCGCCCTTGAGACGGTCTAGGGACTGTTTAACGGCGTCAAAACAAAATCATCCAGAATCATCATCATCATGTTGAAAATTTAGTAGAATGAAATTAATATAACGATGGTATTAAGATGTTCATTTTATTAATTCACAAGTTTTTGTAACCCGGCATTGCTCGGGTTTGAATAAACAGAAACTGTTCAAATACATGGGTTAAAATGACATAACCTTATTGGACTAAAATGGAGTATGCGCTTACGTGGAAAAAAGTAATAAAAAGTTATAGCCAATGAGAATACTTAATGTTTGACTCCCCACATGCCCATATTTAACTAACAAAATTGGTAGGTAACTTCATGAAAAAAGTGTTACAAACATCTTCCCAATGAAAAATCATAAAGTTTGACACCTCACATGCCGATATTCAATTAAAACAAAAGAAAATAGGTACCTACATCGAAAAAAGTGCTGAAAAACTTAAAGTTTGACATCCCGTACTTAAATAAGAAAAAAAGCGGGTAAATATGTCATTCTGAGAAAAAAATTGTTGGTACCTAAATGTTATTCTATTATATTCTTCTCAAGACCATCCACTCATTTGCGAGTGATTTTGGACCTAAACCTTATGTAATTGCCACATTCAAATTGGTATTTTTAGTTTGTGGTACCTTCATAAATCTTCAAGTGATTTGCCATGAAATAAAAAAAAAAGTAAAGAAAAATAATAGACGAAAATAAATAGGTTCTTTTGGCTAGTACCGAGGTACTTTTGTATTTATTTATACAAAAAATCAATTTACATTGTTTATGGATTTTTTAGATAATACTATTCTTATTCTACAGTATGGATTTCTATAGTCTCATAATATCCTCCATTATGAAAATAGCTCAAAATGTCAAAAATATGCAATTTTTATTCACATAATTCAGGATTTTTTGTCATTAGCAATCACAATGTTTCATCATGTAAACAGTCCCTAATTATTTAGTTTCAGTATTGTTTTATTTATTGTTACATCAATTTTGAAATTAATTCAATACAATGAAAAATGTTTGACTATAAATATTGGATTTTCATACATTCGCTTGGCAATTTTGTCAAACGAATGTATGGGAATCTCATTAACATTGTAATATCTTTATCAATAGGTACATAAGATATTTAAAATGTTTTTAGCCTTAAACCTGCCCAGGAGATGAGACCTCGTATAGAGTGTATTATTTTACTTCTGTCTTTCCTTATTTCAGAGTCCATTGAGGACATACGCACATACGAACCGACTCAAATATTTATGTGTGGATTTATTCATTCTTTACTGTACATTAATCACAATTTATACAATTTTACACAAAAATGCATTCAAAATAGATAAATCAATATACTTCACGTACAAATGTGATGACTTAAATGATTTTTCTCAAATACGTATTCAAAGAATATGGCAGGGCATTTTTTTTTAAAGAACCTTCATAGTAAAGATCTACATAATTATTACAAGATAACTTAAAATATTTTTTAGATTTGTATATACGAGTATCATTATTACTATATCCCTCTTTCAATTATGTTCTTTTTTAATTACGTTTTTTCAAATAAATCGCAAGTAGATAAAATTTAAATAATATAAACTAATGAATGTATAGGGATTGTTAGAAAGTCCAACTTTGTACTGCAATTTACAAGAAAATTGGAATAGGAAGTAATTGTAATGAGAAAAAATGCCAATTAATACTTTCTTAGCAAGAAAAAACGCGGCATCAGCAAATTATATACTTTGAATGCTGGGTGAAAAATAATAAATTAAAAACCGAGATTTTTTCCAATTGTAATTATTATTTTCTTGATTTCGCTCGTTAACGATATTGTAATTTGATCACAGTCAGTGGTTTGAGGATAGGCAGGGAGGACTTGTCTTGTTGTATTAAACGGACAAGGGGATTTTCTACAAAGGATTTCTCAAACTTTGTTTGTGATTATTCTTTCGTTGTAGATTTGTATTTTTCATAAACATTCATAAATGTGATTGTCAGATGTTTCAGCACAATTATTTTGTAATTTTTTTATATTTTCTTATTTTGCTAAGTTACAAATCAAATGTTATAATGTAGGATTTTTATCGATTTCTCCAAGGTAACTCCAAAATACGTTTTTTTTATTTATTTCAAAAGCATCTTAAGGTTAATTGAAGTAACTATAACTATAACTAAGTAAGTAATAAAACAAATGTTTAGTAACTTTATTTCTATTCGTCTTTTGCTAAATTTATTTGTTTTATACTGATTTACCAAACGATATACCGATTTTAATCCACAATATTAAAAATATATATACGCATATCAACAATAGGATAATTAAGCGTTTTAATTTTTGATAACAATATTATACTTTGTTTCAATTTCTTTAAATAACCCATATTACCGGTATATCGAAGTGATATCAAAAAAAAAATTTTAAGTGTAAACTGTGTTCCAAATTTAAACTAATGTAACTTTGTTTAATTTGAGAAACACTGTTCAATGAGTACATCTTTTTTTAAAGTTTGTTCCTCTTTAGATTTTTTTATTTTTAATTAGAGGGAAATATAGATTGATAGGGAGATTCTATGCGAAGGAGAGCTTAGGGGGTTAAATGAATGGGGTGGGATAGGGGATGTATTGTGGGAGGGATTCAATTACACTTGATGGTGTATTTAATTTCATGTTCAATGTAACTCGGTTCATTAAGGAATCCGTTGAGATGTTTAACTTTCTTTTTTATAATACTAATGTATAATTAGATTCGTTATGGACATTGTCGTAAATGAGGATGTTAAACAAATCACCAGAGCGTTTTGAATTCAATTCATTTGATGCTATAAACTAATGCAAAATTAGTGAGATTTTTTGACTGACTTGGTTTTTTCTTCACTTTTATTATTTGGTACGTAAGGTACCTACGTAAAAATGCAAGAAAAAGTTTAATGATGAATTAAAGTTAAATAAAAACAACTTAGGATATAAATATTGAAATCAATTATACCGCCATCAATACAGAAGTTAATGCAGAATTAAATGTGTAATTTAATGCATCTGCAATCTGGCTATCTTATTTGTGGAAACTAATCGTACATAAGCGTGTTAAGTAAGAGGAATCGGCGTGCATGTATGAGAAACTGGATGAATGTAGAGGAAGCGAAAGAAGTATGTAAGGATAGATCAACATGGCGTTCCATTCTCTCTGCCTACCCCTCCTGGGACATGGCGTGAGGGTATAGTATAGTATAGTATAGTATATATTATTATTCTATATATGTATGCAATACAAAACAAACACACCACAGCAAGTAAACAACTACTCTTACAATATACACAATATTATTACAAACACATAACAATATAAAGTGGGCGCCGAGATAAGATGCTAAATATATGTTGATTACATATTTATAGCAATAAAGCAACATAATAATATTAACATGTACTAAATTATGCACTAGATTTTATATCTCTGCAATTACAATTGCTAATATATCTTGATGTGTTTATCAATGTTCTCTATAAAAATATCAGTTTGGCAGATTTGTTACGAATAAATAATAGTATAAAGTATATTCTCTTGGTATAGTATAGTATAGTATAATGTAGGAATTGGCAAATATGAAAGAGAGAGATGAGCACAACTCTGGAGAGTGTGGAGGTGTTCAAGGCGAGGTTATATACCCTATTGTTCAGGAAGTGTTATGATTATTGAATGGGCCCTTGCGGTGGTTTTTCAACAAAACGGCGCATCTGAAAAAAAATCTAGTTTATTATTATTATCGTTACATGTTTTCCATATTCACAATTTGGATCACAACGAATTTTCTGAGCATTGAATATTTCGTGACATTACCTTTAACACAACACAACGAAGTCTCCACTTCCTTGTGATTTTCTCTTTTCTTTTGTGCTGACGTAATCCTAATAATTATTATTTGATTGTAGCAATTAAGTTTTTACTTTTTTTTCGTTTCATGAATAATAATATACAGTATTATATAATTATATATTTCAACATCTGACTTTCAATTAACTTGTTTGCCCTGCGACATCAGCGCTTTTTATTCATATAAGAAATACTAATAAATTAATTAATTTTATTTCTCTTCTGATTTGGATTTTTATTATTATTATTTCGTTAGGCGTATCTTTAATTAAAACGAGAATCTTGATTAAATTACAAACTCAGTAGGTATTGAATAAAGAAAAAAGTATTGTAACAGTTTTTTTTTACGAGGAACTGAATAAACACAACATCAACGTCCTTATTTTTTCATTGAAATCTGGGTTTATTGAAATCATCATCTTTCACAACAGATCTTTATTCTTTGCTGTGTTCTTTTAGAACCTAGTTGCTAAATGGTTCAATACATAGATTCATTTTACAGTTTATGAAATTGAGAATTATCTGTTATCTTATTAGGCCACAACGATACTAGCATATTGTTTATTGAAAAAAATGCCGTTAAATGATCTATAAATATATGGTACCATCAAACTTTCATTAAATTAAAAATAAAATTGTTTTATTCTACCATATGTTCTTTATTGAGAGTCAATTAAGACAATGTCTTTTTAAGACGAAAGACGTCTCTCTCAACAAAGAACAAATAATAAAAGAAAACACTTGTCTTTTTTCCTTTTTGAATTCTACTACCCAAACACCGACACAGTGAATTAATTTCATTTTATTTTTATTCTTGTAATTTTTCACAGAAATAATACTATGATATGCCCGGTATAATAGGTATTGTGCCGAAAAGTTACCATCAAAAATAATAATTGTTATTTAGAAAGATCGGGATTTCAATATAAGACAATGCAGTTCATGAGAACTTTGAATATCCCGACATTAAAAATATTGCCTGCACTTAAAAGGTACCTGCATTAATATTATTATTAGATATTGTTTGCTAATCTACCTACCTGTATTCACAATTATTATCATTGTTTGTTTAAATTTGTACCTACATAGCAACAGGGGCAATAAAAATAATTATTCGACAAAGGATTAAGAGCCGCATTCATTATGGATTTCGCTAATTGTTTTTTTTTAATTATTTAATGAATATTCCAGAATGTCTGCGCATTATTATTTAGTATCTGCTTGGTTGGATTTTTTATACCTACGCTTCGAGATATTGAGTGTCGATATCGGTGACATGTGTTGAATTATGTAAACAGCTCTTTAGGTATGAATTATAATTTAATTGTAACATACATAGTTTGAGTATTTAATTATCTACCTAAAGGGTTGTATTGTGACATATGTAATAGATATAAGATGTGTTATTTGTGTTGCGGAATGGACGCTTGTTATATAATTATTGAACAGTGATAACGGACACTAGAAATATTGTTTCGAAATTAATATCAGTGAAAGAGACACTTTAAATATTCATATGTGAATTAATTAATAATTATAAATCAGCGCATTGGACGCTTAACAATATCAAACTTATTTGTAAATATTTATTTCATCATGTACATAATTCCTGGAATGCAGACAAGGGTGCAGTTGTACCCGCAATACAATGGAACTTGCAGTAGGCGTGTATTGCTACTGCAATCAACCAATCACGCCGCTGCACGTGGATGTATCGCGTCATCGAAGGGGTAGGACCAACCCCTCTCTACACCACTCAAGGAACAGCGGAGAAATGTCCTTGAAAGATCAGTGAGTCTCCATCAGCCATCAGTCGTCAACAGTCGTTATCAGTGAGTCGTAGCGAGCAGTGAGTCGTAAACAGGCGTCCTTGGTATAAGGATCGCTCCTGCCATCAGTCATCATCTGACCTTCAGAGAGACAAGTCGGTCTCTGGTCACTGGACTTCAGTTGAGTCGAGATATTCTCCTCCTGAAGTCATGACGAGCCAACTCTGCACCTGTGTAGGCTGGTAATTGCCTCCAGGAGCCTCGGACGTGGGACTTCGCCCTCCCAGCACTGCGCCAAGGGGCGCCTTCTTCAACTTGTTTGCCTCTAGGCATTTTCATGCCAGAGGCGCCCTCATCGTGGGATCCATTACAATCATCGCAAAGTGAAATTTAATTATTTTAAAAGTGCTACGTTTTCGTTTTTATTGAAATAATAATCAAGTGTGTTTTTTTTATATTGGGATAATTACGTGTGCACAGACAATACGGGGTAGTGAGTAAGTCGTAGTATTGTGTTGCTGTTTAAACGTGTGTTTGTAATAGTGGTAAGAATTTTTTTATTTTTAATTAAATGTCTATTTGAATCTAAATTTGTCTTTTACACATTTGTCCATTTAATTACAGATAACTTGTCGTCTCTTAATTTATATAGCCTCACTGTATAATCTAATCGAGACCATTTTATTGTTTTAACTCCTGGAGTGCTGTAAGTAGCCCAGTAGAGTCTCAGCCGTTGGCATTTTTGGCATAATATTTTTTTTTATTTTATCTTCAACCAAAACCAGTCTTTCACCATCTCTCTCACCCCCCCCATATCAACTATAATGAATGGAAAAAACTAAAGTATCTTTCCCGTTTTTCCAATGTGATCCTAATAGAGGGATTGAAAAAATATATCAAAATTTAAATCAATTTGTCCAGTATTTAATCAAATATTATGATATAATATACCTTTATACTCCTTGTTTCATCTTGTTTGATTATCTAAGTTAAAAGTAATACTAAATCAGGTAGGTACACATACCTTCTTCTCTTGAGACATAATATCGACCAGTGTATACTTACCTTCATTATTTTGTATAGGTAGGTATGTAGAAAGGTACTTGCACATTAAACTTTTAGATTTTGTAGAGGTTTCGTTAAAACTTTGGATTTTTCCAAAACTTTATAATGGCATTGTATAATGATTAATTACGTTTTGTAAGAAAATTTAAGAGTTTAGGAAATATTTTATGGGATTAGTTTCATAAGCACCAATTTATTATTTTGAGTGAGTATGATGTCGCAGGCTTAATGAAATAATATGCCTCTTTCCAAAAAGTCTGGATTCTTATATCAGTCACTATTAAATTTGAAGTGTTTTCGATGATATTCAGTTAGTCTTATTAAACAAAACGTGTTCCTGCAGAAATAGTTACGATATTAGAGTAATACCTATCTAATGCAAAAATATATTGACCTTAAATTGAATATTTTATCTAATATAAACTTAATTAAACATTCAAGATCGGACATCCGTATGAAACATGCTTCAAATCTTTGTCATATATATTATGTGCCTCTTAATAAATAATTGTAATGTAGTGTGACGAATATACTTTGTAATACAATGTATAAAGGCTTGAAAGACGTTTAATGTCTTAAATAAATAAATATTGTTTGCGACACAAGTAAGTTTTTAGTGTTAAGGTTTGCATCCACTATTAAAAAATGGGATCTCTCAACTGAATAATACACTTTAGAAACAATTTTTAATATTGCGTAAATAGTCTAAGCTAGTTTATTTACAAAAAGATATATTTTCTAAGTTATTCTACAACACTTTTACCGATTTAATATTATTTGGACCATGAGGGATTTCCTCTTTTGGAGGATCGAGATTAAATTTTTGTTTATTTCCTGAAAGATTTTTCATGCGAATTTTCAAAAAGTTAATCAAATTTATGTTCGTATGAAGGAAACCGATTACTGATTTTATACATTTTGTTTTAAAACTAGAGTCTTTGATTACAAAATTTATAACTAAATGTACTTACTTTCTATTAATTTTATGGAGGCGAGTTTATGTAATCTAAAAAGAACTCATTCTCAGACTTGTAAATAAGAATCCCTAAGAATGTCATTTGAACCCCAAAATGTACAAACCCTGATCGGTAGTCTTATGGTATAATATCGATTCTATTTACTTATTCATTCTTTTCTGTAGATTGACCAGTATACATACAATTTAATAAAGGAATATATTCAAATATAATTAAATGAATATAAAGAGGGCAAGTTTATCGCAAAGGCGAGATTTCTTCCAACTAACCCAAGTATTTTGACAGCGGTTCACGGTTCGAACCTCGTTGTTTTTCGTGGATATTTTTTTATGATTAAAAAGATATTTGATTACATAAGGATTATTTTTTTTCCTCAGTGCTGAGGATCGTAAACTTTATTTGTACAAGTGTTAATTAAATTGATATTTTCAGCGAATCCTCAGCCTTTTGTAGCTCTTCATGTAAGGTCCTCCTGTTGCCTTCACTTGGTCACTCCATCGGTATACATAGATGGAGTATACATAATTGTCCTCCAACACTACTCCCATGGAAAACAGCGCAGAAATCTGCCTCCCCCACTAAGTATATTTTTGCCAAGTGTGTCGCTTCTTCTCACGGCATTCCAAGCAAGAGTCTAGTAACCAAAGAACTCTACTCTTTATGGCTAACTATTATCAGACATTCTCAAAACATGACCCACCACGGCCATCGCATCTCCCGTATGTATTTTGTTGGTTCAAGTAAACTATTGAATATAGGTACTACCTACATATGTGATGTATGTGTGTACGATTCTACATTTTATGTATATAAGCATATTATGTATGTATATGTACTTTGGTAGATCCAGAAGATCCATTTAGTTAATTGGCGCTGACCTTAGTTAAGGTGGCGATTAATCCACAATGTTCATACAATCTTCTTGCGGTTTACCATTGGCGGCAACACTCAGAAATATTAAGACCATTTTTTTGTTTGTTTGAGCAATTATTTTAATATTGTCTTAGAGAGAGTAAAAGGTTGACGGGCCGCTTCAAAAGACGCAGGCAAAATCAATTGGGATCTAAATATATGCGTCGAAAGACTTGGGTTGGTGTGATTACATATATGCCCTGAAAGCCACAAAGGACAAGGATCTCTGGAGGCAATACCGAGTCACAATAGATCGCGACCTAACAACCTAAGAGAAAGATGTATTTATGGATGTACCTTGTGATTTTTTTAAATTTATATCATATGCCAATAATCCCCTTTCACGGTACAAGCTTTTAGTAGCTCACTGTGAAAGGTGTATAAGGTTGTATTTGGGTTTGTAACAAAACCCAGATATGTCTTAAAAAAATGTCACTTGAAAATTATATTAGAATTTTATTTTATTTTTTCAAAATTAGCTACTAATTCCAAATTTAATTACAAGGTTTGTAATCTTTTGAATTAACTTATTATTTAAACTCTTTGGTTATATTTTTTTTAGTATTTTTGAAACGCCACTGTTTTATACTTAGGAGGGGGTGAGAAGATTAAACTGTTCAGGACTCGAGTGGTAGAAGTAATATTATGACAACCTTATTTGCTTTAGAACAATCAGTTAGTAGGTAGGTACTCCAGCCATATCAACGTTTCACTTAGTAGTATCAATATATAACACACATAATTTTGGTTAGCTGGAAGATATTGCCTCCAGGCAATAAGTTCGCCAATTGCTCATGATTTTTTTCTGATCAATAAAGTGTTCTTATTATTATTATTATTATTATCACAACTTTTTTCAAATAATTTGAACCATTTCTGGCGTATAGTTCCCGGAAAAGTTTATGTATGTTGAGTCTACCTTCTAAAAACGGAAGGAGCGGCTTTAGTTTAATTTCATGCAGTTAATGCACTGACTATCCCACGTGTGGGAAGTGTCGTGGTGGTATGAATGAATGAATTGAATTAACTATTCTACCATTTTCAGAAACATTAGCAATATTGTCCACGAGTATTATTAATTTTTTTTTTACTTCTTGTATCGAACTTCAAAGTTTAATTTAATAAATTGAGAGAAATAATATCCAATCTGTTACGCTATAACATATTCTGATATTTTAGTAACAGAAGTTGAGTTAATGTGGATAAAAAAATTGTACGCGGATTTTTTTACTCAAATTTACTTACACCACTATTCCCTTACACCGTCTAAATGTGAAAAGTTTTTTTCCTATTTTCTTCTAGTCTCCACCACTTTTCTTCTTCTTCTATTACAACAACTACTACTACTACTATACCGGATCTGAATGTCTAGCCAGGCTCACTTTGGGTAGTAACTCCTTTACTATTTGGTATATATTTAGTATACATATGTATAATATTATCCAAATCTTCATGTATGCATCATACTAACCTATCATTACATAATATGTAACCAAATATAAACACACTAAGCAAGTTTATCTAAGACATCATGGTATCTTCTATAAGTGAAGTAGCCAAAGGATACTTTGAATGTAATAAATATAAGATTTGTCACCTCCATATCATGAAAGGATATGAAGAAACATGCCATTACACTACCTTTACCATGTTCATTTTATTATTTTTCTGTCTATTTTAAATCTTTTTAGCGAACCACAGCACAGGGGCCGTAGTCAAAACACATTTTAGCGTTACGTTTTCGTTCGAATATAGACAATTTGCTACAAAGTGTCAATTTTCGTAGCTTAAATACACAAGTAGCTTTTTTTTAAAAGGGCAGCGCCCGCCACATACCTCGTGCCGTACCTGGAGATATGTTTCTCCATAACGACCCACACATGCACAAACAGAATTTAATGTCCCATTAAAGCGAGAAATGTTGCCCCGAGGGAGCACTCTAGATTTAGCGGTACACAAGTAGCTAATGTTGAAATAGCTTTATTACACAAGTACACTTTCTCGCAACGTCGTCTATATTCGAACGAGAACGTAACGCTAAAATGTGTTTTGACTACGGGCCCAGGACCGCCAGTCATGGAGGCGTGTACTAAAGGAGGCCAAGACCCGAACTGGGTAATAGAGTCATAATAATTTGAAATCTTTTCTATTTTATTTAGAAATACATCAACAGCCCATTGGTCTTTTAAAAGGTTAGAAGGTTTTGATTAGGACTTAACATTTATTATTAGAATGATTTTTAAGTATTAGGAATCCATTATTATTCGCTAAGTTGTCGATTGTAAATTATTATTGTGCAGCAAATAATATGTATACATAAAAATGACATTACTAATATATTATCCACCTAATGTGCTTTAATAAACAGTTAACTAATTCGTGTACAAATACAACAATGTATTTGACAACAAACACGATTTCTTTTAGTCAATTACGTGCATAGTCACATAGTAATAATAATTAGATTTTAAGTAAACAAAGGCTAAAATTATTATATTTTCGTGAAATAATAATAAACGAAGTATTAACTAATAGTTTCAGTTATAACCATTTCGTTTTAAACTAATGTATTCCTAATGAAATATATAAGTTTATAGTTTAAATAAGCAGATAACAATTATTATAATATAATTTGTAACCATATTGCTATCTCTATCCCATCACGACTTTTCCGCCAGTGAGGAAGCCAGCGGAAACATTGTATGAGAATTCTCAGGATAGCATCTTAACAAGCTATTAAAAAGCTTCATCCGAAATCACTCAACAGGTTATTCATTTCGATTGCACATATAAGTAATAAGTAAGTAGCACGAAGAGGACCATTTGTATGTTTATTATATGCAGTCTGCTGCGGCTACCCTTTTTGTGAGATAAGCCATGATACTATACTATACTATACTATACCCTCACGCCGTGTCCCAAGTGGGGTAGGCAGAGAGAACGGAACGCCAAACAGATCTATCTTTACACACTTCCTTCGCTTCCTCCACATGCATACAGTTCCTCATACACGCACGTCGGTTCCTCTTACTCAACACGCGGCCGTCCTTGAGAATTTGATCCACGTGATCAAGCCACGTGGTTCTCGGACGCCCGCGTTTCCTCACACCCTTTCTTTCAGATAAGTATATCCTCTTTGTCATTCTTTCCTCTTTCATTCGTTCCACATGACCAAACCATCTCAATTTATTTACACGCATTCTGTCCACAACAGTCTTCTTGCATCCGCTCATTCTTCTAATATCCTCATTCTTCACTCTATCACGCAGCGTTTTACCAACCATTCTTCTCAACGATCGCATCTCTACTGCATTTATTCCACTTTCGTCCTTCTTCAACCACGTCCATGTCTCGCTTGTATACGTAAGTGACGGTACCAGAATGGTATTGTGCACCAGCATTTTAGCCATGTTCGACACATTGTCATTGCTGACAATGGGTCGAAGCGCACCGTTTACTCTAGCACCGGCCACTTTCCTTCTTTCAATGTCCCTATCGCATCTTCCATCCCTCGTAAACATACTTCCCAAATATACATACTCACTTACTTGCTCCAAACATTCGTCACCAACTTTAATCTCGCAAATCGTTTTTTCATTCTCTCTTTCAAAAACAAGAACTTTCGTCTTCATAACGTTCATTTTCAAACCATTCAAATTGCAACTATCATACACACACGTAACAATCTCTTGTAAGTCCCTTTCACTCTCAGCCATTAACACCAAATCATCTGCGTACATCAATGCATTCACCCGAAACCCATTCAGCTCGACACCAACATCCATCTCTTTCACAGGTCGCATACAGTAGTCGAAGAATAGGTTGAACAGCCACGGAGACATGACACAACCTTGCTTCACTCCTTTGGTGAGGGCAAACCACTCCGAGAGAGTGTTATTTACCCTCACGCAAGCGGAGCTTCCCACGTAAAGTGAAGATATTGCGCGGATCAACTGACTGCTCACCCCATACTCCGACAACACGCGCCACAACCTTTCCCGGTCCACTCGATCATATGCTTTCTCCAGGTCCACGAACGCACAAAAAAGCCTCTGGTGTTTACCCAGAAACTTCTCTATAACCATTCGCAGGGAGAAGATCTGATCGGTGCACCCTCTGCCATTCAAAAAAGCTCCTTGCGCATCCCATATCTTACACTCAGTTATCTTTCGTACTCTCTCAATCAAAATCAATAAGCCATGATAGTATAAATAAATAGGTAGGTAAATTAATCAAATGAGGAGGAAACAGAAGCGGTTTAAGTATATTTCATTAATAATAGAATATTCTGCCAAATACGAAATTTTCATTCAAAAGTTCATAATATAATAATATTGAAGTATTTTCATACCAAGTCCCTGGTTTTAATGAATTACCCAAGTACCTACCTTCTGTTAGACGCATACATTATTTTTATTTAATTTAGTACTTACTTATATTGTGAGTACACGAACAAATTAAAATGTAAAACTTAATTTCGTATGTTAATTTCAAATGGCTTTACCATGATGACAATGTAAGCAATGTCTGCATGTTTGCGAAATCACAATAGCTGCCTAAATAAAATAAATTTACTTCCGATAACTGAACATTTCTTATAGATACAGTTTCCAATCTGTGTTAAACCAAAAACCAAACAACTTGTCGGCGTCTCTAGCATTTATGTACTCCTCCTGGTCCCTAAATATTGTTCAGATAATGTCTACATATTAGGTGTATATGGTAAAACTTCAAGAAAAAAAATATATTAGAGAACTTTTATCATCCTCTGTCGAAAAATTTGATACAAAAACTTAAAATTTCATTAACCAAATACCTATACTCGTACAGTGATTTAAATCTTTCATTAATTGGTTTGGTTGATAGATGTTCAAATTCAGAATTATAATTACATAAAAAAATTGTCACTTGTTTCCGCTTTGATTTTTTTTACGTATGCAATAGTTCCCTCACGAAAAATATTTCGTCAAGTTAACTAAAACAAAACAGAAAAAAACATACCTACAATTACGTTCCTCGCATACTTAATTGCGAGCATATGAATATTAAAACCAAGCACATAATACTATACTTTGTTTCTAACTTAACAATAAATTATAATATAGTGTTTTAAAGGTAGGTGCACATTTTCTGACAGACTAGTGTTAGGTCCTTTTCACATCCTTATATAAGATTAGGTATAGCCGAATACTAGTATGTTAAAGCGAAATGTCAATGCAACTATTTCAATATTGTATTGTTTACGTACTCTCACACGACGTAATCTACAAAGGTCTAGTCGCATGATGATATTGTGATGGACATGAATAATGTTGATTTTCGTTCACGTGCTTTTTTTCAATGATAAACAATATTTTATTGGAACTAACAACGATTACTAACAATTTTTTTTTGAAAACTTGTTTGTATAACTTACTGTATAAGGTACATAAATATGGCAATATTAGTTATAAGTCGAATGATAAATAAACAATTTTTTAATGTTAAATATACGCTCGATGTAAAAATAACCTCCACGTCCACATGCTTCATGTTGAAAATCAAACTATAGTATTTTTTTAAACCTCATAAACCAAGTCTGTTTTGAGATGTTTGTCTTTTTGTTGAATGGTAATGTTATTAATTAGAATGGCGGAGAGTTTTGCAAGAAAAGCTATTAAAACTACAAGAAGTTCACGGCTCGCTCTAGAACCAAAGAGATATTTTACATACTCGATACCAAAAATGTAAATTTTGATAGTCATGACTAGCCACACAATCAACTAAACGAACGTATTTTGTTTATCTTAACGCGTTGAAAGAAGAAAAAAAAGCAGTTTTAATTTTTCCATCGCTGAATAGTCGCATACCAATTGACATCAATAGTGTTATAATATGAAAAAGGATTCAAAGGTTTATTCCGACTTGCTAGTGTTATTAGTAATTTGACATTGGTATAAAAACAATAATTAATATTCACTTTGTATGCTAAGGGTTTGGTGATGATAACATTACTACATAGGTACTATAGGTACTACTAACTATTAATATAATATTATATAGATACATACTAATTCCAGGAATAAAAGACAGCTGAACAACTTTATGGAAACGTGACGGGAATAAAATATTTTGTTTTAATCATATTAATAATAGTATTATTATTAAGTATCTATCTTACAATAATATCTAAAAACACCTAAGTATCCATTGTGGAGTTTTGATAATAAAAAAACATTAAGTTTCACACATCATTATCATCGTATATTTTAATTAGTTTTAGAACTTGGTAATACGTTACACCACTGGGTCTTCAGAGTAAACTAATTTTTCTTCTTTTTTCTATGATTCTTTCGAATGTCTTGTGAAGGGCAGGTTGGTAATTGGCATTGACAGAATATCACGTATAAGATATCAAACATCATATTATTATAATTAGTTAATGAATATATTATACACTGCAACACATCCAGAATTTAAAGCTAAAATAAAAAATAATTTACGGCGTAACAGTTAGATAACTTTTATCCGGAAGTTCACACAACAACGACAACTTAGGTCCATGTTATTTACGTAGAGTCAATCCATTAATTACACCATTTGTCGGAGATGCCGAGATGATATGGAAATATAGTAAATAAGTTGGCAGCAATATATGATCCACTTATGACAATCAAATAAATTTACGGCATGATAGTTAGATAGTCTTTACCCGGAAAACTTACCAACTACGACAACTTATATGTTATTTACATAGAGTTGATCCTTTAATTACCCCATTTGTAGGAGATGCCGAGATGATATGGAAAAAGAGTAAATAAGTTAGCAGCAATATATGATCCACTTATGACAATCAAATAAATTTACGGCATGATAGTTAGATAGTCTTTACCCGGAAAACTTACCAACTACGACAACTTATATGTTATTTACATAGAGTTGATCCTTTAATTACCCCATTTGTAGGAGATGCCGAGATGATATGGAAAAAGAGTATATAAGTTGGCAGCAATATATGATCCACTTACGACAATCAAGTAAATTTACGGCATGATAGTTAGATAGTCTTTACCCGGAAAACTTACCAACTACGACAACTTATATGTTATTTACATATAGTTGATCCTTTAATTACCCCATTTGTAGGAGATGCCGAGATGATATGGACAAAGAGTAAATAAGTTAGCAGCAATATATGATCCACTTACGACAATCAAGTAAATTTACGGCATGACAGATGGCTATTCCTGGAATATTTACCAACTACAACAACTTATATGTTGTTTCTTCTTTTCTATCAGTGCCTGTGTCTTCTACCAGTGCATCAGGTACCCTCGAAGTTGGCGATCACTCGGGAGAATGCTTGTAGGAGATGCCGAGATGATATGGAAAAATAGTAAATAAGTTAGCAGCAAGATGTGATCCATTTATAACAGCCAAGCAAATCTAATAATAATATTGTACCTACTTGTGTACCTATTTTTAATATTCTGATTAACTTTCAAGGCAAAACAAAAAGTCTATACTCCTCATTGTGGTTAAATGCGAATAGACATTTTAATCATCTGGTTTTTAAATATAAAAATGATATTCCTTTTATATATCTCTAATTCCAAGAATATCTTTACTTACATATTATAATATATACTTACCACAAAATGTCTCAGAGACTTGGCGAAATAAAATTCACAGCCGGTGAATTTATTATTCTTATTGCTATCATTATTCTAAAAACGCTTTAAAAAGAATGAAAAATAAAATAAAAAAATCAAAACCCTTGTTTGTATAATAAAACGTAAACTTGCGGATTTCATCCCCCAAAGGAAAGATTTTGTCGAGGGGGTTTTCTTTTTTTTTTTTTTAATTATCATTTTTTTCGTTGAAAACAAACATCTTGAGCTGGATTTAAATAGGGGGCGCGAAGCTAAATAAAATATTGTGCTTAAAATTGGCTCTATCACGTAATTATTGAAGTGTAAATTATTTGCTTTGACGTTTATAATATTCCCGCCTCCTATGCTAATTTTATTTTATTGCATTCTTTATGTATGCATTAAAAATGTACACTGTATTTATTTTAATGATCACAATCTTCCTATTTATTACTTTTGCTCTAATTTGAAAAATTTACTGTCATATTAATTTTATTTCCAGCGTGTGTTGTTTACATCGCCAAGTAAGAAGTGAGAGATATCGCTTTTACGAGAAATATATCAAGCACGACTATTGACAGATATTAGCATTTTGATATTCCCGATGATCCACATAAATTTGACGTCAAAACTCGAACGAAAACGGTGAAAAAATTCTAACTTTTTGTTTTTCATTGATTGTATCAATATTATATTTTAAATAGGTACCTACTTCAATTTTAATTAATTAATGTGTGATATTTTTTTGTGAAGAATTACTTTTTATTTTATTTTTATATCATCAGCACCTCAACCACGCCTATTTTTATTTTTTTTTAAATTGCAAATGTTAGGGCTATTATTAAATAAATAATTAGTTATAAAGAGAATGAAAAACGAGATTTATTTTTCAAAATATGTACCGACGAGTTTAAAGTTTCTAAAAAACCTTTTGTTGTTTACCTTTGTTTTTGAAAATGAACTATGCTTAGGAGATTAGAAAACAATAATTAATATCTACATTTAAATTTATTTAGAAATATAATAATATTTTGTTAACCGTATAAATGTATGAATGTTTGTAGTATGTAGTAGTTTGTACAAGATAATATTATTATCTATTGAAGTGCAATAAAGTTTCCAATACATTATTGCTGTGCCTTGAACCAATATATTGATTTTATTCCGTACTTATTTAAACTTCTCCTTCTTATCACGTGTTGATAAAGAACAGAAAATAAAAGAAAATCAACCACCGCCACCCCCTCAATCCGTTTTCAAACATCCATCTCCCCCTCCCCCCCTTCGATCCCCCCTAAGTGTCGTCTCCATCATGCCACCCTGAACTACCCCCCCCCCCGTTCTACAACTGATTTCGTATTCGAGTGTACAGACCAATCATTATTGCTGAATATCGATTATATTTTTTTCTGTCACGACATGCGCTTTATTCTCCCCTTTCCACCTTTTACCCACCCCCAATCAGCCCAAGGGGGTTTCTTACTCGCAAGTCTTCTTCAAAACTCACCCCTTGCCCCCCTGTATTTGCACCCTGCCCCCCACCACCCTACTATATCCCCCTCAATCTTCTTGGCGGGGGTTTCTTCTCCTGTTTAAGTTTGCATACTGCATTCGAGATGTACAGTATGTTCCAAAGATACTTCATAAAAATGTTTTTCTCCCTAATTTATTATTTATTGTTATATAAATGTTTGATATCCAGTTTTTGTTCAATATATAATAACTTTCTCATTGCTTAAATTTTTATGGACTTTAAAGAAAGGTATATTGTTCATAAATAAAAAATAATGTGAAAAGAAAATCCAAATCATGCCATAAAATAGTCTCTAGAGCTAATAATAATAGTAATAATAATAATAATCTTTGTTCAAATAATATCCAGTTTACACTTTTATAAAACATGCTTAGTAACATTTAACACAATCAATAATTATTTTTTTACCACACTAGCCATAGGGCTGTGTTGTGGCAGAATTACCGATATGATAAATAACAATAAAATCATTGAAATTAGGTAACTAAAAATAAAACCTTTCAAAAAATGAACAAAAAGAATCAGTCAAACAAAATAAATTATTTACAAACATGTCTCCATAGTACTGTCAATTATAAAAACAAATACAAGAAACAAAACAAAAATGGGACAGTGAATGATTCAGAAAATGTCAACGAGAGAAACTCGTCTGCAAATGAGTCACTGTTAGCTGCGTTAGTATCTTGTTAGTATCCTGAGTTAGCTATAACTATCATGAACGTCAGTAGATTAGTAATATTTCGACTTAATATTTTGACGGTTACATTGAAAATACTTGGATATTAGCGCTATTTTGGTCTATTTACATTTACATTCATAAAAAAAATGATAAAAATATTTGCAACATTTGAATCAGCCTGTACATTGGACACGGGAACATGTATAAATTCATTCTTATATTTTTCTTTCCTCTTCTGTATTCACATACACACACACACAGTCTAACATACGTACGGACATCCTGTATAAGGATATGATATTTCTACATATACATACATACACAACATCTTACCTTCGCATTACTCCAAGATAATAATATATAGGTAGATACCTATATACAATTTTAATATATTATTATTCTTAGCAAACTTGTGTACATATGTATTTTTAGGTAGCACATAAGTACAATATATTATGACGTCTTAGATTAAATTTAGGTAATGTTCGAATACATAAAACTTAGGTATTATTAGATATTTATTATATTGTAATACCATGTATGAAAAATTGGATGAATGTGAAGGAATTGAAAGAAGTGTGCAAGGACCGAACGACGAGCATTCTGTTTTCTCTGCCTAGCCCATAAAGAATATTGCGTGAGGGGATAGATTAACAGAAATATATGTTATGAACCTTACACCTAAGTAGGCCTTAAGTACTGAATATTAATTTTTGATGAAGGGGTTTTGAAAATGTGTATAGAAGATGCTAAATAAAATTGTTGTTTAATTTTGTGTTACCATTCCAATATTTTATGGCTTCAAAATATTAATGGTATGATTAGGATATATTTTTGTTACCTCCTTGCCATAGAAGAATTATGGTTGGATGCATATATTTATTTTTAGAAAAACATTATATCAGAAAACAATTTAATTTTTGTAATTTTCTCTAAATGGTGAATTATTAGATAGTTTAAAATTTACTTATTCTTCAAATCATTAATGCAAAACATGCAAATATAATATCGAAACACTACGCACATTTTTGGTTGAACGCGTTTAAATATTATCCGAATTGTTATCAACGATAAAACGGGAATGCTTAGTGTACAGTGCTGCGACTGCACCATACAATATTATAATATAATGTAATCACATTCCATAAGGGCGGGGGATGATTTTTGAGGGAGAGAGTGATTGACATATCACACATGCATGTGACAGGTTTTCTTTGTAATAAAAAAAGTCTCGGAGAAAACTGATTTCCTGCTTTACTTCTTTCTTTTCTTACTTCGTACATTAAATTTCAAAGTTTTTTTCTATATTTAAATTTTAGTTTCACAACGTGTTAAATAATTTTACATTACACTTTAAAACATCATCTCGATTTGTTCGTTTTTATCTTCTGTTTCTTAGGTTAATCCACCTTGATTAATGAATCTGGACGCATGAAAGAACTGTTGTGCAGGTGGAGTAGATGGATTATGGGGCTTTATCCGTGATTGAAAATTCAAGACGCAACTATTGGCTCATTAATCATATTTATATTAATATATTTACTCACTTGTTTCATAAATACATCCACTTTTTTCCCCCTTACAATTTTCTCTAGATTTCCTCCCGTTGCTAGTTCAGTGCACATATTGTGTATTATAATTTTTGTTACCAGTGTTCATATAAACAATTAATTATGAGATCATTATTAATATGTACCCTGTGTTTACTAGAATATCTATTTTTGTTTCAGGTATGTACCAAACTACTCGTAGCAACCCAAGATTGAAAAATGTAGAAATTCGTAAGTATGTAGAAGAAAAATATGGTAGGTATATCCTATATAACATAACATAACATACATAGACAATTCACACAGATCGAGCTAGTCCCAAACTAAGATGAATCTTGTATTATTTATACGTTTATATACGTTTATATATATTTATACGTTTTTTTTTTAAATTTACAGTGATAACTTTTTTCATAAATCTATTACATAAGAATAATGACTTGTACATTTTAACCAAGACACAAATTCTCAAAAGGGTTGCAACCCTTCGATTTCCTTTGCGACATAATCCAGACAATTATAACAAGAGTAGGTACTACTAAATTATTTATTCATTAATGTGTAGACTAAAATATTATCACTTTATTACTGCTACAACTATTAATTCATTAATAATAATAACTATCAAATGTCTACAACTCGAAAGGGTTAAAACATCCCTCCTCTATAAGTTTCTAACAGGACATCCTCTTACTTAAATAGCTTTTCATAAGTTACTAACACAACAACCCTATCAAGTAATTTTAACCCTTTGCCACTTAATTAAGACTATGTTACTGTAATATACATATTATCTTCTTCTAACTGGTTATGATATTATTCATATTTTACAGAGGGTGTGACAATACTGTAAACAATATGTTTTCCAAAGGGTTGATTTGGTTTAAGCTACTATTGTTCTCGGAATTCAAACAATTATACAGTTAAGTTTTGTTTTGATTGTCTTTTGAAAGTAATGAAAAAAAAAAGAATTTTTATTTCACGAATTCTCCATAATTACATATATCCCCACATTATTAGGTACGTCGATCCATATAAATATATAATAGTAGAAGCCCAAGTGTTATGGATGATCTAGGGTACTTATTCGACACCAATAAAATCTCTTGATGATATGAAATTTATAAATTTTCAGGTTATTCAGAACGATTGGCAAGTCTAAATGCAGACTTTAATATGTTAAACATTTACATCCATACACATAAAGGTTGTCTGGAAGATGTTGTATTACAACAAGTCCACCCTTTGATTGCTCATTGTTGGTGCATTGACTTTTAATTTTTTATCTTGCTTTTATTTGTATTTTCCTTTACATTGTACTGTTGCAATTGTGTGCCCATAAAACATTAAAATTATTATCATTGTAATTATGGGTAAAGTTTTGGTTATTAGCTGTAATCCTTTATTTACTGTGCTAAATGGGAGAACTAATAGATATATGTTAAATAAGATTTTACTACCAGAAAGGATAAATTAGAGAAAATAATGAAATGCCTATCAGTTAACGAAATGATAATAAAATCACAATGAAATATTGCAACTTCCATAAAAAAATAATCGTATCAAAATTATTTTAAAAACTTTACTTGTTAAATTTAGAATGGAAAATCGCTTGGAAATAAAAAAAAATAATATATTAATTTTTAAATTTAGAATTGCGTCATTAAAAATAAGGAAGCGAAAAATTAAGAAATATGATCCACTTTGCATAATAAAATCGTCTTAATGACATTCTTGTTTTATATTTATATAAATATTCTCAGAAAACACTTGTTATAAAATGTAAAGAACATTGTTCTTAGAAAAACTTGAATAAGTACGACATTAATTTCTATTACCATCCGTGATGACCTCATCCGAATTCATTTCCTGCAGGAGAGATTTAAAAAAAAGACGCAGAGGATAAAATATCTTGATAAAGTGCCGCTGTGAGGAAAAATCTGGATAATTAATTAATGTATACCGGTGTCCTGGTCTTTGTGAAATTTACATTTTTTTAGGGGAAACTTAATCCACTTTTCACTCTAACAAATTAACATCATGCTCTAGTCGCAATGAGACCTTTATACTACACGACTTTTGTTCATATGTAGCTTAAATCACTACAGAACTTTTTTTTTCTGCTGTTATCTATAATTGAACCAAATCAATATCTATAATTAAACCATCTTGAGATAGAAAATAAACTATCATGATATGTTATCAGAACTTATTTTTATAACTGAAGAATTAACATCTCAGAAAACTAGGAGAAGACAGTTTGCAAATTTATTACATGCAGCTGATCTGCTAGCTCCCCCACTTGTGAAATTTGCCCTGATGGGATAGTTGTAGTACTAAGACTAGGTTCGCGTTGTTGCAGGAAACTATTCCATTATATTTTTCACCTATACCTACTGATCATCCACACATCAATTAACCATTTGGAAATCTTAGAAGCTGTGAAATAGTTTTTGAGTATCTATGCAATTAATGAATGAAGAAAATTATATTATTTAAGTATCGCATTGGATCCGATTATAATTTCACATGTGTGAAAAGGATCAAAAAATATCTACTTTCTTAGTTTGTCTTGAAATAGGGGTGACTGTTGTACGTAGAAAAAAAGTAGTAAGCAAGCAAACTGAAATAATAATAAAAAAGAAGTATAAAACATTAATTTAGTAGTACCTAGTAACAAGAGGGGGAAAGAAAATCGTTTGCTTAATTAAATTTTTAATGAAGCAAACTTGTCCGTCGCCCTTAAGTGGTTAAGGCCGGGTACACCGCAGTAATAATTACCAAGGCGGAACTCGCCACTTAATATATTTTTTTCTTTTTTTTTGATTACATAAAACCTTAATTATTGTTGTAAATGTTTGTCTGGCAATCACATTTCCCTCCCCCTTGACTTTGTTTAATTAAGTTTTTTTTTATTTATTCTGAACCCATTTTAGATATCAAGGTGGAAATTGGATTTACGTGATTGCAAATTAATTAATCAGACACTTGAGTATCCGCTCTTTGGAAGTGGTTGAGTGGTTCAAATGATTTTATTTTTTTTATTTTTGCATGTTGTCTTACTAAGTGGTTGAAAATCTTTTCGTTTTAAAATCCTGTTCTTACAATTCATAGCTTTGCTGCTTGAGCTTTCTTTTAAACTTTTTATTTTATAGCATTGGATATATGTAAATGTTAAGTCAATGCATCAGTCAATACACCTACTGTATCAAATATGTATGGGTAATATCTTTATTGATGTGCTTTAAATATGTTTATAGAAAAAGGATTTTTAAGGCATAAAGCACTCGGTAAAGAATAATTTCTCACGCTTTTCCGTAAGTTTTCGAGTGTCCTGTAAATGGAAGGTGTTCGAAAAAACAAAGACATTCTACATCTCAAGTTCAGCGACGAGGCTAGCCACCTCGCTGAACCACGTCTTGAATGACTAAATTATTTGTTGACACGTAGAAGACAGCTTACATTTTTATGACATGCAGCTAATCTGCTGGCTACCCCACTAATGGGATATGCCGTAATGGAATATGGAGATTAACTTTTATTTTATAAATACTCGTATATTCACAATCTATCGTAAGGATGACTGTTTTTTCACCAAAGAGAAAAGTTAGAGATGCCACTATTATCTACTGCAAGATATAACCTGGGATATTATAACCCAATCTTAATGTATTGATATTCTATAAATTCATAGTATTTTATTTGCTTGAGTTAAGAATAAAATCCAGCTATTCATTCATTAAAAAAATTACCAACAAACAGATGCCAAAAGAATTATATTTATTTTTGAATAAAATATTTCAGTGTTTAAAAACAATCATAATATTATTTTTAATTGAAGATCTTTTCATAATAATTAGTTGATATTATTTCCGTCCTTTTGTTTCATATTTGAAATCCTCAAAATCTCCCCTTTTCAAGTTGAGAGACTCCTCAAAAATCCCAGTACTCAAATTTTCGTCCACGAAGACCATCGAGACATAGAGAGATAGAAAGAGAGTAGGTACTTTCTGGTATCTACCTACCAGCAACATCCTGGGGCAGTCTTACAGTAGATACTCAGTGGCTTAAACGAGGGGAATTTGGAGCTGAACAATGCCAAAGGAAGTTCTCTTCTTGACTCCTACGGAAGATCCTCAGATAAGCGAGAAATGGAGATTCCACTTGGATAAGGATGAAGAGTACTTAATGAGATTTGCATAACATTATTATTGTCTTTGGAGTTCTTTAGATGTTAATGAATAAAAACAAGGGGGTTTAATCCAACATCATTTGTTAAGAAGAAATAAAACAGTGAGAAAATATAAATAAACCGAGAATTGAACGCTGTTTTAAAAAGAAATACAGGATTTTTAAAATGTTGTTTTATATAAGGTTGACTGCCTACTATATTAGCTATATTAGAATAGTACATACTTGTTATATATGAAAACATAACGAAAATATTCGGGATTTCCCATAAATAAATACACTATTTAATCTTTACGTTCTATTAATACCTATTATTTCCAAATATTCGTGAAAATATTCTTAAAAATTCTTGCGTCTGCCTGAAAACAATGATTACTGGCATGTATCATATCTGATTTTTACAAAGTATCAGCAAGATTGACTGGGTCCTAAATCACTCGCAAACGAGTGAATGGTCTTTAGAAAAATAGAAAAGAAGATTGACTGGATGAAATGTATAATACAATGAGGTCAGCTTTGTCACGTTTTGTTTATAAAGTTTTCTAATAAAATTTTATAACGCATACTTTTAACAGATTATTTTATTATCACTAAACATAATATTTCAAGCGGCGTCTAATATCTTCACATATTTTAGTAATTAGGTACTTTATATTTTACATATTATTGTTGTTATTGTAACTAACCACAGTCTGATTTTATTTATTTAATTACGTACCATTAGAAATTAATTCCACACATTGGCAACAGCGGCCCGCTGTCATACTCAATCACATTTTTATTCTAATAATTGAATTTTTCTTATAACTATTATTGTAAGCGACGAACGGATTATATGCAATATAAAAAGGCTGATATATGTATTCATGAAATATGCTTAAAATAGTGATCTGTAATCTCCGTGATGCAAAAGAGACGACGGTCCTGGCTGGGTCATGTTCTGAGAATGTCCAAGTATAGTTGACCATAAAGAGCACTGTTCTTCCATCCACAAAGGTTCCGACAGCTCGGACTCTCGCTTTCACAATACACCGTTCCTATAACAACGATATCAGAGCGCTGGGAATGTCATGGAAGAAGGTGACGCAATTGGCGCAGAGTCGCTCTGAATGAAGGAGGCTGGTCCCTGCACTGTACTCCCGAGAGAAGCGTTGAGGGCGATAATGATGATGATGCTGATGGTTAAAATATGCATTCATAAAATATGAAAATATGTCTCATTAAAAAGCGCGTTTTATTGTACAAAGATTTACAACAGGGGGGAGGGTAAAAAAATAAATGCTCCGCTTAATACGAGTATTATATGCAATTGTAGGTTATTCGGTACTGAATTTACAGTTATTTGATAGTGATTCGTTTAACTTTGATGATTTTTTTTCGCTGGTACACCTTTTGATTTTGCATTATGTTATCATGTTCTATAATTGACTCTGTGATCCTGTGTACATTGTATAAATAAGAATAAAATAAATGTTTAGTCCACGTGACAGAAATTTAAGATCCCGTTTTATCTAGTGTGAGGTAGGTTCCAAAAATATGCTTTTTTGCGAAGAGGGAATCTGAGTGTGTACGAGTATAAAGTCGAGAAAATATGTAAAAAATATTTTAATATAGGCAAGATAGGCAAAAATGTTTTAATTATTATCATACACTTTATTAATAATAATGATTATATGTAAATGAATAAAACATTATTTTTACGACGGTAATTTTTCTGTCACTGGTCACGTGACTATGATTTAGTCGACATTGGAACGGACGTTAATTTTCTCCTGAAATATCCCAATGACGTCTTTGTGCAGAGAATTTTTTAGATGATTAAAGTAAAATGGACCACACACGCTGCAACGTGTTTGACAACGCGACGGACGGACGGCGATAAATCGATACGGCGTGTGTACCATAAAACATCTTCATTCCATGTTTGTAGTAATAAATATTAATGGACTATGTAGATTATCTCTTGAAATAGATGTTGATAATATCATGTTTCGAAATTAAATACTTAAGATAAATTAATTAAGTACCTACTTATTTATTTTTAAATTGAGGTTAATGATATCTCAAAGACAAATTGATACATACTTATATATACTATATAAAGTAACATGCATAATAATTTCTGTCTATTATTTTTTATTTATTTTATGCACAGTTTGTCAATAATTTTTCTTCTTTCTCTCTCTTATTTACGTGACGACAAAATATCCCATGTTTTGAATGGTAAATAAGTGTATTTTTGACTTATCAATTCATGTTATGTTATATTGTTCATATTTCTAAATTGTGTCGCTTTTGATGCCATACTGCTTTGTATTCATGTATTCTTTTTATTTTATTTATTTATTTATTTATTAAATATACGGCAATCGCCTTGTATAAAAAACAATATTTTGTTCTTTTTATCCTGTATAATTATGATGAACCCAAGAGTCCCGTAAAGGGCCTATGGGAAATGATTTACAATAAACAATAATGAAATGGATACTATCTAGTTTTCTTGAAAGTTTATTTTATTTATATTTTCACGCCAAAAAATACAGTTTATATAAATTTAACACAGATTTTGTTCATACTCCTAAATTGGTAAGTAAATTTTACATCATAAATATGGTTTCATTATAATATTTAAGTAATTGTTTTATTGTCAATTTAAAGTATAATCTCGAGACGCACTCATCCTAATTCAAAAATGTCCCTGAAAATACATATGCAGCCTCGAAAACTTTTTTCGAAAAAACGATTTAAACGATTTTCTTTGCCATAAAGTTTGTCAAGCAGATGTGTTGACTGACAAACGTGTGCGATCGTCTCGCGAGTCACAACATTGCTAAGAAAAGAATAATTAATGGAGCGTGCTCATATTGATATATTTATAACTTAAGTAATTGGAATATTTTTAGTATATTACTAGCTCATTGCGCGATGACTTTACTCACAGATTTGTAGGGAAAAAAAATGCAACTTTCTTTTTAAACGATTTTAAATTTTTATGATGGTTAGTGCTGTATACTACAATTATATTATCTTAGATTTCAACCATTATTGAAATCTTTCTTTACCTATACAAATCTATACTTCAGGGATATTGTTTCCTGTTATTTTTATTTTATTTATTTATTAATTCTTTACTGTACATTGATAAAAAACAATTACATAAAAGGTATACATTCAAATTAAATACCTGATAAAAAACAATTACATAAAAGGTATACATTCAAATTAAATACCTGTTACCTGTTTTCTTCAGGTAAACTGTTAACTGGGAAACTGTTACCTCAGTTTCCCCGATGATGCTTACAAGTATAGGCGAAAACGTTCAGTGTCAATCCTTATAAAGTGGCAATTTAGCAGTTTTCAATTAATATATTTTTATATTACATTTTAATTTAATTAAAATTTAAAAATGGATTTCCACAATGTAAACGCAAAAACTCTTGAGTTATTTATTCTAAAAACATTAAATTGCCAAAAATAATCATTAATTTAAAAATTATAATAAAAACTAAAATAAAAAGTCTTAATTGAACTACCTAATCATAAATTTTTCATAAAAAAAAATATTCCAACATTCCTGGCATAAGCATGAATTATTTTTTATTATTATATCTATAGAGTTTATATGCGATTACAGTGAAACCTCTATCTATCGTTCCTCGAATAATTGTTTTCCCGTATTTATCGTTATTTTTTACAGTACCAAATCAGTTTCATACAAAATACGTAAAAATATATCGCATCCATGGTTTCTCTATATGATTTTATCGCATTGACCGTTTAAATTACACAAAAAAATCGTAGATATGTATAAAAACATTGGAGAGCGAGCGAGAAAGAAAGAACGATTTGTTCATTCTGTCGGCTGTCTTTTATGCTGGTACGTCAGTAGGTACAATAAAAAAGCAAATATGACGATGAAAGATACATACAGTATTAAGTATAATTTTGGTCTCCATGGAGCTTTCTTTTTTATCTTGTTACTATATTTTTTACTTCAACAAATTGATTTATAACGTTTGAAACATGTATCATTTTTATAAAACCTATAAACCTACTCGTATGTAGGTACATATTAAACATTAAAATACATATAAATATGATTTCTTCTATACTCCCGCATTCATTGTTTTCCCGCATCCATAGTTTATTTCAATAGGTCCCTTCAAAAACGATAGATAGAGGTTCACTGTACTGCGATCATGTTAAAACTTATATGTTGTGTGTTTATACCAAGTTTATACACAGTTTCCGTAAAAACGTGACAATAATTTTATATATTTTTGGAGCATACATACAAACATAGGAAATATTATTATTATTATTATGCTGTTGTGATTTTTTAATTTGATTTTATTATTATTGTTATTATTTAGTAGGTACCTACGTAGCGAGGTAACAGACAGAAATAACTTGATTTTTTCTTCATTTTCTTGTTGCTAATAAATTATGACGATCATTAAACACGTTGTCTTCGAATTGGACATAATTTCAGAAAATTTTAAGAATTATTACCTATCATGCAAAAAAACTATAAAAAATGTTCTAATTGGCTGGAAATTATAAATATATACGAGTACCTATATATTACATATATAGAAATGTATATTAACTGCGTACAATTCGCTCTCTGGTTACCTTGCTTGTGGGAAATGTCGTGATTGTACAGAAATGTGCTACAAAAGCTTCAAACACATAGTAGATAAAGAGAGAGGAGTTAAGGTATTCCAATTCTTACGAACTGGCTTTGGCAGGTTTAAGCTAAAGCATGCTTAATAAATCAACCATCTTTATTTTTGATCTTCTATTTATCTATATTTAATGTGGTATATAGGTATCCATTGCACTCACGGCTTGTAATAAACATATCTATAAGACGTCAACTTTATGCCTTAAAATGTAAGGCATTCGGGATGGGCATTAGATCTCATCGCTAAATTCAAGATTTTAAATTTTCTTTGTGATATTTTACAAACACCTTCTCTTTACAGTATATTTTAAAACTTACAAAAAAGAGTTGATTGCCTTTTCTATTCTGAATGCTCTACGGTTTAACATAGAAATATAAAAAGAAATACATTTGCTTCAAATTTTCCCAGAGAATTTCAAGTCTTTCAAGAATTTCAACCTTTTTAAAGATTTATTTCAAATTAATCTGATAAATTTCTATCCCCTAAATTGATAGAACAAACGATTAATAAAGAGATTAAAAGTTTAACACCTCCGTTAAATCAAGTGTCGGGATATTACACTCGCTTCATTAACCCCAGATAACCCCTTTCTTGGTAAATCTGAAATACTGAGAAAGGCATCTACTTGCAACCACTTTCCCTAAAATTTTCCAAAGAAAAATGAAGACAGCTTTATTATGCTTGAAGTCAAAAGAACATCAAGTTTCGTTCCCACAGTTATTAAAAAAGATCTTTCATCGCTTTAAACTGAAGCCTTTTTAACTTTGATACTATGGTGTCGTCAACCAGTTTAAAAAAAACTTTTTTTTTTATTTATTACCAGAATAATTAACTTACACTTTAAAATTTGTTTACCAATCAACACAGTGTTTAATAACAACACAATTTTTATTATAATTGATTTCCTCAAAATGAAGCAGAGATTAGATGATAATGCAGCGAAAAATTATCACTTTGCAATAAGTTCTTCTATTTAACTATTATTTGCAAATTATTTAAAAAAAATTAAATATTCCTTAAAAAAATACTTAAAATTTTAACAAGAAAATTTCGAATGTTAAATTGTGTTTTCATGTGTATTTTTATGATGATCAATCGACTCGTTTGACAGTTAAGCTGGTATATGATATATTTCACACGAGTATTGTAATGTTTGAAAAATGTCATGTTCTTCCTTTTCTCTGGCCGGGAAACGAATAAGGGACCTTGTGGTAAATGCATTTCTTCAGTCCATCATTTTTTAATCCTAATTTATCACACAAAGAATATAAAATTGATTACATAGACATTATAACTAAATCATTGACACGACATTTTCGTGTTGAGATTAATATTTCATGAATTAAATATTGACGACCCCTGTATCATCGTCTGACTAATAGACGTTTCATTTGCACAGTAATTAATTTCAAAAAGGGGGTAATTTAAATAAGCACAAGTCAAAGTTTAATTTCCAACCTTTTTGTTTTTATTATTACTTAAAGAAATCTTTTCCCCTTCGTTCGAAAATCTTTTTTGTTTCATTATTATTTGTCTAGAGGTGTCAGATCAGAAATAACGAGAATCGTGATAGCGCTAATTGTAAGAAAGAAAAAAAAGATGTTTTTTGAATTTATTCCGGTTTTAATTCAAATTAAAAACGTTCTCATTTTAAATTTTTAATTCCATTCAAAGTTTATAATGAGTTTTCATGACTTTTCGTGTTGTCTGTAATCTGTTTTAATTTGTCTGTAATTATACCTTTCACTCTACCCTCTTTTCTTTAAAGGGTTGATGATTTGTATTCCTCAAGTTAATTGGTTTCATTTATTAAAGTTTTTGTTTGTTTTTATCCTTTAAAAATGTTTGATTTTATCTATGTCAACAATTATAGCAATTTTATTCATTTCAATTTACATTTTTCAGTAATTAGAATAGATTTAAACACAATTTTAGATAAAATTATATGAAGCAATTAAAAAAACCCACAGTCAATTTATTTACTTGTTAATTATTAGAACCTTGGGGCTAAAGGAGAAGAAAAATTAATCATAATGCTTTACTATACTATACCATCATATCCCACAAGTGGGGTAGCCAGCATACCAGCTGCATATATTAAACTCGCAAGCTGTTATTTTCGTGCCAATATACAATCAATGAATCATAATAAATTCATTATAATACATTTTTAATACCCTAGCTAATTCTCTTTCACAATACACCGTTATGTGACACTGGCATCAAAGCGATGGAAATGTATTTGTAGGAAGACAAGAAATAATTTATTTGGCAACTTTTGTCCCCTAGAGGAATATTGACGAGTGAATGATAATGAGATAACTATAAGCATACACCAAGTACCTAATAAGTCGGCAATAACAATTCAATCTAGCCTCTCTCCTCGAAAATCTATTTTTTAAATTTTTTCTAACCGTTCAACGTGACATTCTTTGACAAATTAATTATTAATTAAATATTCCACGTATTAGCTTTGTTTGGGTCACACAAAACAGGATAACACAGAAAACTAGACAATATCATTACGGTGTACGCGACTTAATTACCCTTATATTCCCGTCCAACTGCGTCTTTGATGTTGAGACATGCTCTCACGATGAAACTAGTCATGTCCCCGTGGAGGTTTTATAGAGAATCAAACTCCCAAGACTTTTTTTTTGTAAAATATGTTTATAAGTTTTGACCAATAAGAGTTTAGATAGATACATACGTATTGTAAAACATGTTAAATTCAGTGTAATGTTACCTATTTGTCACGCATTTTTATCCGCTTTCCTCAACAGAATATTTGCTTACGCCATTACTGATATTATTAACATAATTATTATCAGTATTGGAAACCACAGTGTTACTCTGGATACTCGATCCCAATCACAAAATCGTAAAATTTCAAAATGGTACTCTTGAAATTCGACGCTAGCGCCGGATCGCATTGGAATCGAGTGTTGATTTGAAGAAGATGTGAAATCGTGTAAAATTTGAAAATTGGTACTCTTGACGTCGTTTTGACAGTAACTCGATTTCGTGGGATTGTGTTGAAATCGACTAACTGTCATTACATACACGATCGCAAGAAAGTAACTTTTTTGGAATCGAGAAGAAGTAATTTATTAAATTACTTTAAAAAATGGCTCGTTTGGCATTATTTTTTTATAAATTTAGACAACCGGCATCAAGTTAATATTCGTCAGCGAAAGAATTTGCGTAGAATAGCAAGATATTCGCAAAATGTGTCTAGCATGAGTGGTGGGGAATTTGTAGTAAATCATAGAATATCAAAAGAAATGTTTCAGGAGTTGTGTTTCAGAATATCAAAAAATATGTTTCAAGAGTAAATTATTTAGAATTCTTTGTAAGTTGTTTATGCAGCTCATGACTTACATAGGTATACAAGCCAGACATGCATTAGCTGTGGAATTCACATCATAGACGAATTGAAAGTACACGTTTCATGTATTTACATATATATCATCATCATCGCCCTCAACGCTCCTCTCGGGAGAACAGGGAAGAAACCAGCCTCATCTATTCAGAGCGTCTCTTTGCCAATCACGTCACCTCTTCCCACGAAATTCCCTGCACTCAGATGTCGTTGTCACAGGAACAGTGTATTGTGAAAGAGGGACGCTCGGGCCGACGGAAGAACAGTGCTTATTTTGGCCAACTATCATTGGGCATTCTCAGAGCATGTCCCAGCCAGGACCATCGTCTCTCCTGTATCACAGCATCATTTGTGACATGTTCATGCCATTTTACACCCAAAATCCTCCTAAGACATTAGTTTACAAAACTTAGTATCTATAAATTATATGTATATATACTATCTATGTATATATTATAGAATATGTAAACTCTCAAGGTTTGTAAAAATAACAAAATTGTAATTGTGTAATACATAATAATTTTATTGACTATTATACTTGATAATGAAATTATTTAAAAAAAATACTATGTACAAAATAAAAACCATTAAGACATCATGCTTAATAAACAAGTATTTTTCTATTCTAAAACTATTTTCTACTGCATATTGTCTTTGCAATCTTCCTCAAGGCTGATGATACTTGAACAGACTCTGTACGAATGGCAGCACTCCTTTCATTTAAAGATTCGGCACACTGCCCCAATTTTTCAGCAGCTATTTTAAACGCAATCACCGCTAAGCACTCTGCTTTCACCCGTTTTTCTTCGATTAATACGAGTTGCTCTCGTTGTTCCAACCCCTGTGTTCTGGCGAGATGAGAATGTCTTGTTTAGTTGCGGAGACTTCTAACAGCTTGTACCTACAAGTGGGCTCCTACCGGCTTGTAGATGTGGGCTCTGCCTGCTTTGAATGCGTGGACTCCGTCCAGGCGCTGATGGAAAGAAAAAATAAATATAACACTAGTTTTTTTATCAAAAACAACATTTTGAATTTAAAAAAGGACGCTAGGAGATTAATTGCTACAATTAAGATTAGTTAAAATATTAGTGTAACATGCAGTTGACTTGTTTTTTAATTTCAACACTAGTTCTACCTTTATTTACAAATCACCCTCGTGGAGTTCACATATAACATTGTTTATAAGTTAACAAATTAAAAAAATATACATATAGATTCATTTTGATATTAAAATTAATCAGCAACTAAAATAATACTTACGTTTTTGATAATTACAACCAAATATATTCAAACAAACAACGCAACACTGAAATGCATAAACGTCAGAATTGATATTTGAAATGAGTGTTCCATTTACAGAAAAAAAATAATCCTAAAATATTATCGCTACGTCAAATTATTATATTTGTTAAGTAGGACAATTATTAGTAAATGTATTTGACTTTTTTATGTTTCAAAAATAAATACATATACCACTCTCGGATCTCAAGTTTACTTCCTTACAGTTTCTTGTAGTCTACATACAAACGCGACATATAAACAATTATTTATTCCTTATTTGCAGCGAAAATATTTTTAAAATTGCAATAACAAACTCGATACCAACACGATCCCGCGCTTTGGAACGCCAATCTCAATACGATTTCGATCGCGCGGGATTGGGTTCAAGAGTACGGTTTTGAAGTTGAAATTGAGATTGAGATTGGAATCGTGTTGGCATTGGATTAGGATCGAATCGAGTGTCAAGAGTAGCACTGCAGATCATTCGAATTTTACAGAAGTAGGTATGAAGACTTTTGCGAAACAGTAGAAAATAATTTATGAAAAGTGTGAGATTTTCAACACCTCCAATTCAACAATGAGGCTCGTGCCAATGATAATTTCAGTAATCAATGCCACTTATCCTTAGTAAAAAAATTCAAAGTGGAAAATCATGACGTTCAGCTAATTAGCAGGCTACTGACAACCTTGCACTTGGGAGATGTTTGATTATATA
The DNA here is from genome assembly GCA_947579605.1 of Athripsodes cinereus. NCBI lineage: Eukaryota > Metazoa > Arthropoda > Insecta > Trichoptera > Leptoceridae > Athripsodes > Athripsodes cinereus. The sequence goes on from OX388314.1 coordinate 19,493,865, forward strand.
GTTCAGGTATTCATATAGGATTTTAGTTTCACTGTATGAATATAGCTTTATTCTTCCGTACCGTGTCTGCATAATAAATTTAACACATTTACTTATATAAAAATCACATAAATTATGTAGTGGTCGCGTATAGTGTGCTGTGAGTTGAGTAGGTATACTACTTTTTAATTATCAACAAGGTGTCCTACCCCCTTCGGCACCTGCACCTACACCACGTTTCACTTTACCCTTTCTTGTCACATTAAAGGATTATTCACTGTTCAAAAATAAAACGGTGTTCGTAAAATTTATTACATTATTTTAAAATAAATTTTTATCACGAGAAATTTATGCATCTCTCTTTTTTAATTAGTATCTTTGGTATTTATTTTTAGTTTCTATGAAAGTATATAAACATTATTGCATTATTTCGATTCTCTCTACCTGATCAACATGAAATTTAAGAGAAATTTAGGAAGAATAATGAGAGAGTTTTCAAATTAATGGCCTTAAAAAGGACAGCTTTTTCGCCTATAAGATACCTAATAAACCAGATGGCGATCTAGTTCCTATGTTCACGATATAAGAATATTCTCAGTTTTTATGAAAATAATTTAAGAATGTTCAAATGGCATGGCAAAAAGTGACTAAATTGACACACAATCGTTCTAAGTATACTGAACTTGTACCCCGTATTTTCTAGAGGAATGTTGAAGCACAAATGTATGTATATAGGTACTATTATTTTCAAAATTTAAAGTTTTTCACTTGTTAGGCATCCCAGCCGATTTGACCGATAAGTGCCAAGAAAAAGTTTAAAAACTCAAAAAAACATTTTTTTTACCTTATTTCAGTATTACACAGTGTAATCTTCATTCCACTATATCCATGGGACACAGTATCGGGCAATTTATTCATTTGCTCTCAGAGAGGACTAATTGTAATTTGTAGTGTGGGTATTTCACACGTACAACATTATACACTGTATAGATACTATTATAAATGTAGGTATATTACGCTACGTATTAACTTAAAGCTACGGATGTGGTATACCTACCTATACCATGTGTACAATATCTAATGATATGAAGAAATCGGTACACTGCCGAGGTATACAGGTGTATCACACTTCGAGCGATAAAGAAAAGGACACAGAACAGAGATGGATTTTGTAAATAAAATTAATGTAAAAAAGAATATATTGTAATTTAATTATTATTTATTGTAAATACCAAAAACATCTCTCACCATGACATTGTTTACCATGGATAATAAATATAAGCATTTTATGACTTGAAGTTCTCGATAAATATTGGACAGCTTGCATGTTTATTATATGCAGCTGGTCTGCTGTTTACCCCCTTGTGGGATATGCCGTGATGGTATAGTAGTAATAGTAGTAGTTCTAGATAAAGAGTAGGTCTCCACTCTTTTCTGTAAATTTTCCAATGAAATTCTGATGATCCAGTGAAAATTGTTTTGTAAGTGATCATATTTGTTGAGCAAGCTAAAATGTGCAGTTTTACTATGAGATAACTCTTGGTATTGCGGCTTTCACAAGATTTTTTCAATTGCTAACCGAATTTCAAGAACCTTCATTATAGTTGTATTTTATTACTGCTTATTTTGTAGAACTCCATTATTTAATGTAAATAATAACAAAAAACTTTGTAGAGTTTTACTAGGTACTTTTATTTAGTGACCAGGTTTCGACATGTCGAAACCTTTTCAAACTCTTTGAAAAAGACATAACATGTCGAAACCTGGTCACGGAATAAAAGTACATAGTAAAACTCTACAAGTTTTTGTTATTATTTACATCTCATTATCAGGTTAACGTAAATTTCAAATTAAAGTCACTTAAAGATATTGAAACAGCAATTGAATATTTGAGTGTAAAAACAACCGTATTCCAAAAAAAACATAGTTTAAAAAGGTAATTTTTAAATTAAAGTTCGTGTCTGTAATTTGAAACCTCACAAACAAATAAATGTGAAACAAATTACTCCAGAGCAGATCTCAGCCGTTCATCAGAGGGACACACCTATACACTCACATGCAGTTATACATATTATTCATATACACATGCATATCTGCTGCAACCTCACATATATGTGTATCTTTATAATAACCTATACTCAATAATAAGAACGTTATGTCCTAATCAATGAATACAAAATCAAGGGTCACTCGGCATTCAATAATATAAAATCTGAACAAACTCATTTCTTGATGTGTGTTGTTTCTATAGGTATGTGTTAAGAAATGAAATGTGCTATCATTCAATAAACTAATGTTGCTAAATAATTGTTTGCATAATATTTGTAAAAATTCTATTGATATTTCAAATTAAATAAAAATAATCAAATATGTTGTGCAGTCCCAAGCAAAAAATTTGTCTCTTATTATTTTCTATAAGTTTTCGAATGTCCTCTAAAATGGAGGTACCGGTACCTATTCTTAAAACATCGCGTATATTAAGACTTTTTGTCTTTTTATAGTATGCAAAGCGTTCTATCACTCATTTTTTCTTGTGGCAACCCTGTTTCCATAATCAGGGTCGGTGCACTATGCAATTAGCACCAGAGGTCAGCCAACAAAAGGACTCGAGAATAAAATAATCACGAATGAAGACATATGTACATTGTACATACATAAAATAAAATAAAAGATTTTTGTCATCGAGTGTGAAGTGTAGATATTATTACTAGGTACCCACTTTGAGATTAAAATGTCCATCTGGATATAGGTACATATTATATATTATGTGTTTTTAACGAATGTACAAGAGATTAAAATTTATGGGACAATATTGGATTGTGTGGCGTCTTTTCTGTACTATATATTTTTTGTAATGCTCTATTATTATTAAACATAGGTATAATATACATATACCTTTAATTTATTATTAATTTTTTTTTATTTATTTACGTTTCATCATAAATTATCAGTACTGTAAAGGAAAATCCATAATTAATTTTGTAAGGATAGAATTATTAGGAAAGGTAGATCTATGTGGAGTGATGAACAAATAAGAGCATTATGGAAAATTCTGTTTTTTAAGCACTTTTTTTCATTTATAAAAATGTCTTCATAGAATTTATAAACACCTAAATTCGATACATTACTTCATTTATGATATGATACTCAGTAGACACTCTTCTCAAAACTTACATAAATAAAAAGAAAAAAAGCAATTTTTTATTGTTCGGGAAATGTGTATAAAGCCTTAATTTTAAGTGTGAGTAAATAAAAGAAATTGTTAATGGTTAACGTAAAACTTCAAAAAGTGAAATTTCAACTTTAAATTATGTCAAACTTCATTTTAAGTAATGAAGATCCATTTATAGTGTTAAAATATTTGTAGATACTAATTTAAATTTATGAGGATTTATACTAAATAGAGTATCGAATACTATTTAGGCGTCAAATATTAAAGTAATTTAAATAGAAAACATCTTAACCTTGTTTCGATATAACACGACAAATAAATCTAATCACATAGATAAGTTCAAATTTAAATATAGAAGTAGAACTTAAATTCATAGGTGGTCGGGAACTCATTCGACTATCGTGTAAATGTCACGTATTATTTTATCTTATTAGATCTTCTTTTACATCGTTTTATCCTTTGCTGAGAACTGTCATTTCTGAAATTTTCAATTTATCTCTCTCTATACCATCTCCTACAATAATTATGGCAGCCAGTAGACTGACTGGATAAATTAAACATGCAAGCTGTCATCTCCATGTCAATATAAGTTTGAGACATTCATAATCGGTGAAATACCCTGTTCACTAAATTGTTGACGTTTTGTATTCGGTTACGGCAATCCACCCTATACAAATGATTTTTAAAGATTATATTGTAGGTAGGTATGTCTTATTATAACTGTTTCAGTTTTTTCAACAAATGAATTACTTCCCGAATATAATCGATTCGAAGAGTGTCTCCATGTTATTAAAATAATGATGCAATGGTATTACTTATCACCTACAAGGATGTAGTGTAACCTTGTCAATTATTTTTAGTCTAGCTATTGAAGTTCATTAACAGTAAAATTACAGATTTATTTTTACATTATTTTTCTAACATGTTCAGATTCATGTTTTCTCTTGTATTTATAAGAGAAACGTGGAATGTAAAAATAAAATTAATTACCTATGTACATTTATTTATATTATTATCGATTAGCGTACACAAAAATCGTTATATATTTTTCTTAAAGCCATCATTAACCATATTGATTGAGGATTGTAATTATTATTTACTCAATAATTTCATATCGTTTCATTACATCATTAAACTTGCTCATTACATACTTAGGATAATTATATATAACTCTAAATTAAAATAATTTGTTGTTTACATTACATAGAATTAATTTCCTCTAGCTATAGATAAATGCTATAGCTCTAATAACTCTTTAATTAAATTAATAATATTCAAATGTATACTTATTATTAATAATTCTGTTCACCACAACTAAGTTAACTTCAATGTACCAACGAACATTAAATCCATGAGCTATTATCTCACGTGTGGGAGATAACGTGATGATATAAACTATGATCCTGGCTGGGTCGTGTTTTGAGAATGTCCAATGATAGTTGGCCAACAAGATCACTGTTTTGTCAGTCCACAAGAATTCCGACGACCTACTCGTCTTTCTTTCACAGTACACCATTTTTACGACAACTAGTTCAGAGTATCAGGAATGTCGTGGAAAGAATGGATTCAATTCATGCAAAGATGCATTGATTGGAGGAGACTAATAGTTTCTACCCTATTTAATATATTTATTTATTTCTCTCGATCAAAGTGACTTGGATTGGATTGAACGAAACATTGAAAAATAAATGAATTTGAAATTTATGAAATACTAGCATTCTTAATTGTGATTCGTATGGTACAAATATTCACGTTTTATGTGTTTTTATTAATACGTATAATTATAATCAATAATTTAATTAGGAAATAGGCATTATTAATATTGTTTGGTACTATGGAGCATACACCCAGATCACGAGAACTTATACCAGTACTAATAACAATAAAATATAATTATTATTTAATTAGTATTATTATGCACTAATATTTATAAAAATGTAATATCACATTAAGTATGTAGGTATTAGATACAAGCGAAATTTTGTCACTGTTAAAAATCACTTTTTGCATAAATATAATGACGATATTATTATTACTCAGAATGAGATGGATTGAGAAATATGTAAGAAACCTACATCCAGCAAGGGAGAGATGAATAGAAAAAAGAAGATAATTTTCAGCATTCAACAGGCGAATAAATACTTTTCAAGTTTTTTATAAACTTGAGCCATATTTTTGCGACGAATTAACGGTAATATTGTCAATAATTTATAAATAAATTATTAATATGGACTTTCACCAAAAAAACGTCGGTCGATAAATTAAAATTTGTGCAATCATATCATTCGATTTTCATATACGAGTATACAGACTTGAAAATTCTTTAACTATTTTTATATCTATTCATATTCACTTCTACATATTATGTATTTAGCTCAAAATCTATACGCTGTCTTTATTTTTGTCCCTTGATTTCTTTGAAGTGGATTGGAAGGCTATTTACGTGCAACCTATTTAATTTATGTCGATCAAATTATGAATCAAAATCCACCATCTCATTATCCATGTTTTATATTGATCAACAGATGAGTATGATCGACATAATGTTTCAAGTAAATATTTGAAAATAACGTTACCTTTCCGATCTTGTAGTGATTTTTACGTCACGATCATCTCTACATCTGTTATATTTTTCATTATTTCTTTCGCTTCTCATAGTACAGTGTCTACATAATAAAGTCTTACGATTATATCATGTAGCAGTAATTATAATCACAATTACCGCGATCACGAAATCACAATTAAATAATGAAGGTTATAATAATATCGAAATTGTACGTTACACTTTGAATATCAAAATGTTGGGCCTATAGGTATTATGATATTATGATTAAACACGATGTAATAAGATCCTCGAACAGATGTGAACATTTCGAACTTAATGAGCGATTCGAATCATCGATTGATTATATTGAGCAGAAAAAAAATTCTACCCTTTCCCAAATAAAATGCTTTTGAGTAGGTATCGTAAAAATGGCAATGACAAGTCAGGTTTCGTAAAAATTTATTCATAAAATAAATTACATTCTTCAAGTATTATAAACCCATATTGTAGGTATGTCTTGACTTTTATCATATATATTTTTACATAATAATATGTCGTAAATGAAATAACCAAACGCATGAGGCTTGTTTTTCATCCTGTGTTCCCAAAAGGTTCGCTAAAATTTAAAAAAAAAAGTAAAATTGTTGCAAAGTTATATACAGTGAGTTTACTAAGTACATCACTAGCAGGAAGACAAGGGTAGTTTTAATAAATGGAGATAGATTTTGAACTAAAACACACACTAAAAATATTAGAGTGAACATTATTTATGTGTGCATAGTTGACTAATTTATTGATAAAAATACATATTATGCACTTTCTTTCAATTAAAATGTTACTCTATGAACATCTTCTAGTAATTTTAGCTCCAGGCAAATCATACAAACATTTATGCAATGAATATCAACTCACCTGACATACCTAATTAGTTCACTCTTATGTATCATTTATGGAATCCTGTTCTTCAGTCATGAGAAATATTATACTTACTTCCTAAGAGTCAGTAGAGTCAAGTTAGCAGATACCTTCGCTTCCAGCACGTTATTAAATTAATATCACATACACGCCCGTGAGGAAATGAACATAAATTACAAATTACTATGCACAAAAACGTAGAGACACGGTTCGATCCATACCCATACCCTTTACAATTAATAATTTTCCAAACTAACAATTCAATGTTAGTAACATGGGTATTATCGGAAAATATTTATCGATCTATTTATTTAACTTTTCTCTTTTCAGATACCAATTGACAAGGTAATATTTATAAAAAAAAATGTTTCCTTAAACATATGCTTGTTTTAAACGTATTATTTATGTTTTGCAATGTCCATTTCACTTTACTAAATTGAAAAACCTCTACACACTCGGATATCTCAGAAGTCGAGGACTCCTATTTGTAAGCATTTGGAGATACCTACTCCGTCTTTTCCTCACAGACTGCTCGATGGACAAACCCACTTAAGCCATCTCATAGGAACATTATACAAAAACAATCAACTATTCCATATGGGAAAAAATAAATTATATTAATTGCACATAGTTTTTATTGTGTGACAGGATTAACAAAATAATTATTTTTCTTCTTAAAACCAGAACTAAGTAAACTGAGATTTAACAAGTTTTGACTATACCTACATATTATTTTCAATTGGTATAGATAGCAAAGATATATGCAGGGAATTCATTGGTTATTCCATCAATAACACTCTTTTTGGGATTGGCAAAGATTGTCAATTAACACACATTCCTTCAATAAGCACTCAACACTTTTAACCGATCTGAAAATTAAAGTGTTCGAATTTTCGTTCGAAATATCTTCCCTATAAAGAATTTGTATGACAAAACCTGACATCGTGTTTTCAGACTCAATGATCTGAAAATAAAGGTGTGGTAAGTGATCGGCCCAACTATTTATATCGAAGGTAGGTAGGTACCTCAAGGTATGCTAAACTATACATTTTTAAAATATGACAATTATGTACATCTTTAATATTTTCCCATACGATACATCCCAACATGATAGTGGATGAATAATAATTTATCGATGTGTAATTTAACCACCACCAGTAATAATAACAACATCAAGATCAGTCAGTTCGTTATTTAATCGTAAATTTCACATGTACACGGTTATTATTATTATACACTAATTATTATCGAATGAATTAAATACAACCATACTACTTACCTACCTATACTTATCCATATATACATATATCTCTATACCTACCCGTGTACTAGTTTAATATTATATTATGTTGATTGGTAAATATTTATAATCAGAGATCGACAACTAGGTAGCCACCGGTTATTGATTCTTGAGATGAATGTTTTTTTTTATGTAATGTAAGTTTTTGACACCGTCCATTTTTTTATATATTTTTTTATTTATTTAAGTACTACAAATATTCTTTTTATTTATATTTTATTTATTTACATATTTCATTACATAGATTCACTTTTATGTTATTTTTTTACGTATGAATAAGAATCCAGTGGACTTAATGCGTGCAATGAACATACCTATAATTCGTTCATCTGAAAGAACAGTACAGAGGCCTGAGTCAACAACACACTTTCGTGTCACGTTCCCGCTACGTTAGCGTTCGGGTGCAGACGATGTTGCAAGCAAGTGTCAATTTCGTTGCTAAGATACACAATAGTTACGAAAATTAACACTTTGGCGCACCATCGTCTGCACCCGAACGCTAGCGGAGCGGGAACGTGACGCGATAGTGTGTTGTTGACTCAGGCCTCAGGTATATTAACAAAAAAGTGTCTTGAGTAGGTATATTTTATATTATGTATTCATCTCAACTGAATCTACCAACTTCTACTACACTACTACTATACCATCACGGCATATCCCACGAGTGGGGTAGCCAGCAGATCAGCTGCATATAAAACATGCAAGCTGTCTTCTCCGTGCCAATATAAAATTAAGACATTCAGGATGGGTGGCAAACCTCATCGCCGAATTAAAGATGTAAAATGTCTTATTTTTCGAACACCTGCCTTTTACAGGACACTCGAAAACTTATGGAGAAGAGTGGGAGACCAATTCTTTACCGACCAATTATCTACCAACTTTATTTGATTAATTGTCAATATATTATGTCCGTAGACCCGGGCGTCCCTCTTTCACAATACACCGTTCCTATGACAACGATATCAGAGCGCAAGGAATGTCGTGGGAAGAGGTGACGCAATTGGCACAGAGACGCTCTGAATGGAGGAGGCTGGTTTCTGCCCTGTGCTCCCGAGAGGAGCGTTGAGGGCGATGATGATGATGATGATGATATTATTATTATTTTAAAAAATATCACCCTGCACTGAGACCATAACAGCTTTTGGCCAAAGCGATCTCAGCAGGAGTTAACCTAATAAAAAAAATGATTACATTTGTTAAATACCACAAAGAAAACATCATTAACATTTAAAACATTCACAACGGGTAGCAGCAAGCCTCCGTAGTTACTTAAAGACACTCACTCACTCATAAATATTTTCAAAACACAATAAGAAACCTTTAGAAATTCAGAACAACACATGGATAAATGCTTGGTATTTTCCTTTCTCCCGTCTTAATTACTGTCCATCTTCTAATTGAATATTTACACAAATGTAGTAGATTGTGATACCTATATGCTAGACTCATTTAGTTTCTTAATCCACGTATGTAATTGTAGTGTACTAATTCGGACATCCAATTAAGACTGGTGAAATAAGGTTTAATAGCGGGTATTAAAAGATAGTAGATACGTAGGTGCTCTGTACGTCATTCATTATATTATTAGTAGGTAGTTAGTCTTATATAAGACAGTAATTAATTAGTAGTTTTAGTAATAATAGTAATAGTACAGGTAGAAGAAGCCATTCAAGTTAATCCTTTTATTAGTGATTATCCAAGGAATCTATAACAGATAATAATGTCAATACCACCATCAGATAACTACAGGTGATGTTTATTTTTTGTTTATTTTATTACATATGGTAAATTAATTACGTGCAGAGAATCCTCTGGTTACCTTACTTGTGAGAGATGCCATAATGGTAAAGATATTTAGAAAAAAAATATTCCGTTAGATCACGGCCCTCTCCTCTACAACGTAGAAGTATGACATTCAAGATAAAGAACATATTATTGTGCATGTTCAATACTAATTTACCCACTATAAATGATAAATGTAGAAATAAACCCAGATCAAGGGGTCCGTGGTTCGATCCCAGGTGCCGGCAAATTCCCCTTTCACGGCACAAGCTTTTAGCTAAGTGTGAAAGGTGTATAAGGTTGTATTAGATATAATTATCTTTCTTAATATTAAAAAAAAAAAAATTACTTACAGGTTTTTATTGAAGATACATTATGACTTTTAAACATAATTTAAATAAAACACTTATTTGTAGTATATCCACGGTGACTTTTTATTGGACGCGAGCCGGCTTTCAAGAGTTTCCGCTCTCATCATCAGGCTAGCGAAAAGATGATGAGAGCGGAAACTCTTGAAAGCCGGCTCGCGTCCAATAAAAAGTCACCGTGGATATACTACAAATAAGTGTTTTATTTAAATTAATTCAACATGAATTTCCACCAAGTACCGTCGGTTGAAAATATCAACTTTACTTTTAAATTTGCTTGATGTAGGTACCTACGTAGTTGTACTTGCCCATTGCACAAAATTTATTTGTCTAGTTTAAATTGTTTATTTTATTTTGTTGATTTTTTGTGCAATAAGGTTTTTTTTTTATTATTATTATTATATAGTTGTATAGGTGCGCAAATAATTTGTTGTCAACCTATGTTATATTCTAAAAGTTTTATGTTGTTGTGTCAGTTAATCTAATGCCGATTTTGTTTCTGCTGATTTTAATAAGATTTTATTTTATACTCTAAAAAAATTATCGTTATTTAAATAAAAAAAAAAACACTCTGTAGTGTTGATACTTGCCGTAGATACAATAATTATAATTAGCCGTAACAGGATCAGTGTAAGTGTGTTATGATTAGGAATAAACAAATAATTACTATACCTTCCTACACTAACATAATATTGAAGATAGGAATTAGCAGACGCTTTTACTTTTATTAAGCACTTAATTATTATTTTGTATATAGAGGCATTTATTTAACAGATTTTTACATAATTAAAACAATACAGTCTTGACATAAAGCACCAAATATCATAATAGAAAGCGATAATCTTGTGTTATAAAGATGAAGGCAATGGGGTTGATTCTTACCTAGAATCTTTCAATTGAAAGTTCGAGTGTATTCTCAGGCTGTCTACCACCCCTAACCTCATTTATATAGAAATAATAATTCCAATGATAAAAAAAATCTGATAATCTTATTGTTTCCCGTTTTTCTTAAGTATTTTCCATAAAAAAATTCAATAAAATATGAAAAAAATTGATCACTATTCTTATTATTTTTAGAATAATCATTATTTGTAGCTCACCATATTACAAAATTAAATATTATGTAGATTTTACTACTACGCCATCACTGTAAATCCCACAATTGTGTTAGCCAGCGGACTAACTTGAACATTTTATTTAAATCAGTCGCAAACGAGTGGATAGCTTTGGGGAGAATATAATAGAATACATACTAAAATTATAGTTACAGGTACATAGTTTAAATGTATCTTTCCTAGTTATATTTCCATTTTGCTGTATCATCTTTAAAAAAGCTTCTACATGTTTAGATATTGTTTGAATAAATCAATAGATACACGAAATCAAATGTTTACGACAGCTGTAAGCAATCGTGGGCCGAACATGTAGACACCTATCATTAGTTTGAAACAAATTAATTTTCCAAACCTCTCCATTATTGGCTTTATCTTAACACCATCTTGAATAAATGTAGGATCACATTACAATACTATAATACTCCGGCCCATACGCGAGCCCAGACCGGATCACAACAACTGATCAAATAATAATAATTGTATTTCGATATCAAATATACATAATTTAAAACGTCCATAAACTAATACTGTAACAATTATTATTGATTTTTATTATTGATCTGATTAGAATATGGCGCAATGTAAATTAATATGTTTTTGAAGTGATGAAGAATATAAAATCCAACGATAACTGGCCAAAAAGGGCGATGTGCTTTCATCGACAAAGTTTCCGACTGCCAGGATATCCCTTTTTCACAGCATACTGCTCCTACGACAATGCCAGGAATGTCGTGGGAAGAGATGATATTTTTGAAAAGTGTATATATTAAAAAACTATCAAAAATTGACTGAAAAATATACTTTTGTAAAAATAATGTTAATGAAATTTATTCTGCAATAGACATTAAATACAACTATTACATAATTATAAAATGAAGTTATTCATATTAATCATTGCGCAATGGGCGAGTTTGTCGCAGAAGCGATAAATCTTCAAACTTCTTCTTCTTTACGTATCTTGTCGGGTCCCCCCGACGTCCACCTGGGATCCACGGGTCCACCTGAGATCATTGGTTTGTGGAAAATTCCAGGTGATCTTCTAACCAACCCAACTTATTTAAATGAAATTTTATTTTTGACTTAATCAAGGTAGATAACAAAATATTATACAAACTTCATGCAAATTTCATTAGAAATTAATAAAGTTTTGTCAATTTCTTGTACCCCTTCTTAATTCATAGACCCGCGCCCTGGGAATCAACTCAAATGAAGTAGATACATACTAACAATGTAAGACATTTTTAACTTTTTATTTAACAGACTAGATTAACACCTGATAATACATAACAACTCATTATAATAATATTTCCTGCACCTTGTTTTGTAACCAATAATTATTATGCAAATTCACAATGTAAATTACCCTTAATAATATCAATACTAGAAAAACTAGAATATGATTATATTGTTAGACTTGGTTTTTATGTAAAACATTTTTTCTTTATTTCGGTACTTTGGGGGAAAAACGTATGAAGCGCCGCAATAAATTGTTATGGAGATGTCTATAAATTTCAACATGCCCTTCGATAACGTATGTTATTATCACATTGTATGTACCTACCTTACATGTTCTTCTATCTTCTGTATATCAATTGTCTATGAAGCAGTCAATTCTGTCTAATTTACTAGATTTAATGTAGGTATTTATTTTCAACATGTCTTTTTTAATTATTGGTTTATTAATTAAAAAGATGTGTATTTGTATCATAAGTTCCTGTTTTTCTCAAAATATTTTCTCAAGGATATTGATGTAGTTGTAGACATACTTTCGTGTTTGGATAAAATTACACTTATTTTAAAAATTTACACTTATTTTAAAAATCTATATTTTTATCTATACAGCCTCGCCATCTTCCACGAGTGGAGTTAAAATCTATATTTTGCTATTGATAAAGTAACATTTTAAAAAAGAACTGTAATTTACAACAACATAAATATACTCATTAAAAAAATTAAAATAGTGTTTAAAGTGTTGCTCTTCACTGCCTTTGAAATCATACAATGGATTATAATTCGTGTTAAAATTTCCATTTCGTATCTCAGCAACACTGTTATTCTTCTCTATAAAGAGCTTTTAAATTCGTGAAATTATTTGTAACAGCACCTTCTGATAGTCTAATTTATTAACATTTAATATCAATTCCAATAGAATTAGGTCTTGAAGAATGAGCCTCGATTTTTTTACTACTTACTTAGGTAGGTACTTATAAATTTACAATATTCATACTAAATATGTTTCACTGTTATCTGTTTAACAGGCGAGGACTTAACATAAAAAGACATATTTTATATGTAGGTATATATTATTATCCGATAAGTAAACCTTTCGACAATGCTTTGCATCTTATAAATAATACGTATGATGCACTGATTTTTTTACTTTATTTTCTTTCATGCCGTTTAACGACCACTAGGTGTATCATTAAAACATATACAAGTAAACCTATTTGTTTATGAAACACTGACGTCACCATACATTCGCTTTAGAACAAATAGCACGAGAAATGTAGAAAAATATTATAAATATCTAAAATCTGTTGATAGTAATGTCACAAATCATAAAGCCTTTGAAAAAATTTAATTTTTTTCAAATTTTATTTGAAAACGAATGCCATTCCATTGGCGTCTTATTTATTTTTTCAAGATAATCTGCTTTCAAATCTGAAAATATGGAATGAGAACTTTTTTCTATCTACTGCACTTAATTTATAGTTTCAAAAACTTAGACCAGCAAGTTTCTCGTGATGTATTATTTAAGATAAACTATTGAAATAGATGATTGAAATAGAAGATAAACTTTAATTGAATTTCAGTTAGCGTTTGATTGCCAATCCGCTTCTGTTAATGCTGCTATAATTTTCCACACTAATTCCCAAATAAAAACAATAAAAATAATAATATCACTGTTCATTGTTTGTTACCAAATTACTAGTCCGATGTAACTATTAATTATGCGATAAAATCGCCAAATTTAGATTTTGGATAAGTATCGAAATATTAAGTGCATGAAAGAGAATGATGGTGTTGCCCATTATAAAAAGTATTATGTTTTATTAGTAAGAGAATAGGTAGTAACTATTTAAAGTAGCGAAAAAATTATACTAGAATTGGTGTGGCAATAATTATATGTAATAGTTTCGAGTATTATTCCATAATAAGTGGTTAGAATCTATTTTACATACATACTTATGATATATTTTCTATGAGTACGGAATAAAAATTTGGAAGAATATTTAGCTTTTGTTACCTACTAAAGAGTTCACAAAAAATTATCAATATCCCTAATCTGGATTTTTACTTCATCAAGTTGGAAGAAAATCATCAAGCAACACTATGAAAGAATATCTAAACATTCCATATCCCATTAAATACGTCGTCACAACTCTTGTGAATAAAGCTCGTAGGTACAAGTACTAGAAATTCTGGGCCAGTTTAGTGACCTCTTCACACAATTTTTTTTATCCAAAAATTACTATCATTGATCATTCACTCAATACGAACCTGACATTAATTTATGTCACAGAGGATTCTAAGTAGATATGACATGATTTAACCAAAATTAAATGACTCGACCAAGCACCAAACCCAAAACCTCAGAACTTGTAAAACTCATTAGACAGACTTATTTTATTTATGCTATGAGTTATCAATTTATGTTTTATTATGTGATATTATAAAATAAATAAATACTAACAAGGTTGGCCATTCTTAATGTTGACAAGAAGTAGGTACTTGTATATCTATACCGTAACAATAAAAAGTCCTTAATCACAGGTTAATACTAGGTAAAAGTACCCAGTAACGATTCAACCTATTATTATTTTGAACTCATTAGTAACGCATTGTATTTTTAATTCTGTTTGCCAACACCTTCACCTGTTATTATCATCATAACATAACAACCCGAATATACATATTATATACCTGTTATTTTATTATGAGTGCTTTGATCAGTGTTCACACCTTACCTATCATTATTAGATACTAGCTGTTGAAACTCGATTGCACTCATGGAATAATAATAAAAATACGAATAACTTGAAGACACACTATGGAAGACATACGCATTGGTTAAACAGGGCAAATTTTGTGGCAAAGCTGGGAAAGCTAAGTAGTTATAAACGAGAGTTGAAAGACTTATTGACTATTTAACAGGGATCCTCTGGAGAAAATACCTGGACGCAATGAGCTACCAACCCAACTGGTGCAAGGGGGAAAACATTAATGTACTAATTCTTTGGTGTGAAAATAACGGTATTCTGACTTAACATGGAAACGGATACCTTAATTTTCAATGTCAAATTTAAATATTGCGTCGTGAAATTCCCAATATAATTATAATCTACGCATATTTAATTATGTATCACAAAACATTTAATAAACTAGAGCATATAATAAAGAAGAAAAGTTTTACTCACCACTTTTTAGATAAAAATGACAATAGTGAATACACAAAAATACATAAATACGTGTAAACAGCATAATATATTTATACAATGATTGTCTTTGTTTATTTTTTTTTGTGTTATTCTTAGATTTGTTTATCAGATAACAATGAAATTACTCGTGTTTTCTTTTACTGGGGTCGAAAGTGTTGAATTTTAATGCGTAGTGATTTTCGTTGATAAAGCGAGTATTAATGTATGAAATTATTGATGATAATCACACATTGTGGATTACATAAGAAAGCTTAAAAAAAGAAAATCATAAGGCTTTGACTTATCAACAGTATTTGAATAAGGCTATATAGTATTTGATATTCTGTTATTTCGATCTCATAATATTTTATTTCCAAAAATAATGTAAATTAGAAACTTGAGATTTATATATGTAGGTGGCAAACCTAATCGCTGAATTGAATATGTAAAATGTCATAATTTCTTCAAACACCTGCCTTTTACACACTCATGACTCTTGAAAACTCTTCTCCGTAAGTTTTCGAGTCTGTAAAAGGCAGATGTTCGAAAACGTTAAGAAATTTTACATCTTAAATTCAGCGATGAGGTTTGCCACCCATTCCGAATGTCTTGAATTTATATTGGCACGAAGAGGACAGTTTGCATTTTTACTATATGCAGCTGGTCTGCTGGCTACCCTACTTGTGGGGTATGTCGAGATGGTGTAGATTTATATCCACTATATCCAGGTCCTCATTTTTCAGCAGTTAAAAAATATGATGGTGCCTATAAATTGCAATCTTATGTTCAAAGGCTACATACATTCGTTTACGAACAAATTAGAGGCTGCTATGTATGAAGTAAGAAGGTATTAATTTAAATAGGTTAGATCAGTTTTACAAATATTTCTGTGGAATCATCAGAACAGGAAGACCCTCCTGCTCTTTTCTGTATATTCTTGAATGTACTATAAAAATCAAGGGCTCATGAAACATCAAGATATATGATATCTTCAATTCAGTGGTGAGAAATATTTCTCGTCCCATCCATTTATATTTTTTAAAACACGGAGAGAAAATCCCTATATTTGTAACATAACAGTTAATCCTTCGTTTACCTTAATCGTA
The DNA here is from genome assembly GCA_947579605.1 of Athripsodes cinereus. Taxonomy (NCBI): domain Eukaryota; kingdom Metazoa; phylum Arthropoda; class Insecta; order Trichoptera; family Leptoceridae; genus Athripsodes; species Athripsodes cinereus. The sequence continues at coordinate 19,510,565 of OX388314.1, forward strand.
AGGGAAAACATGACGGTATAGACAGACATTTTTTAATCATGTGAACTATTATTATTCATTTACATCTTATTCCAATCACGTGTATATCCACTTGACAATAAGGTCAGTCGTACATTATAGTATGATTTTATACTGCATCAGATACCTTCGTATTCTCTCTTTATTGAAACTAGGTGTATAAGTATTATTAATCCAATTATTACTACTGGCTTATTCACTGTGTTAATTGACAATGCTTTTGCACGCTAGTAGACGACTTCTTCTATCGACATTCATTATATCTATTATGTACTACTACAATCTACGTACCTACGCCACTACTGACTACGGTGTTGTGCTGTGAACGTGATAATCCAATACGATGTCTTTAATCAATATCGCTGTGCTAAATTTTTTCTTTTATTATTTATTTCATTGCATACTATGATAAAACAATATACAACCATTTATAGATTTTCGTGGAATGTAGGAATTTAAAACTAATGAAATCTTTTGCTATTAAACCACTCGAGATTAATCATTCCAATTAATTCAACTCACCGATAGTCAACCTATTTGAATATGTTGGTTTGTACTTGGTACACATAGATATGTGGACTTGCTTTAGGAGTGCATGATACAGAGTTTCAATGCTTATGAATCAACTCAAGGCTTGGTTAACAAAACATTACCCGGGTAAAATTTCCAATTTCTCTGTTCTTCTTTTAACCATAATAACAAAAACATTAAAATCCACACCTAGACTCCCATTCCCTCCCAGAAAGTGACGAGCTTTCTTGCAGCTCCCCCCATGTGATTTCTCTGTACCATGCTTATCACATGTCTCAGAAAATTTTGAAAGTTATATATACATAGTTCAACTCGATACACCCATAGTTCAACTTGATATTTTTCCATTCGTGGATGAGATTTTATACGTTCTCCATACAATCCCTATTTTTTCAAAGTGCAAAGATATCATCTGTTGTAGTTTTAATAGAAAAATATTTAGAAACATCTACACTTCATAGTTAATCCAATCTCCGACATCCAATTGTGTCAATAATTAAAAAAAAATCAATTAAATCTAATTACATTCAAATTAAGAGGCAGTCTGAAATCCAATGTAAGGAGTTATTATTTGAGGTGGTGGACATGCTGTTACAATCTTTTGGAGGTGTATTTAAGTTAATTTGAATCGCAAATTTATTAAAAGAAAAAGAAAAAATCAAAATATTGGAGACGTTCGTTGATTTTGTTGTGAGCTTAATTTAACATTTTCGCATTCCAAGTTTCAAAACTAATAAGGTAATATGCTATAATTTCTTTCAGAATGTCTGCATTAAGTGTTCTCTTCACTATGTTAAACGCTTGTTAAGCACTTTTTGATATTACCTTTATGGATAATTTTTTTACAATTCCATTTAGTAAATAAAATAACTAATTAAGTATTCAAAAGGTAAATATTTATTCTTCAATCAAATCAAATTTCTGAAAAACAATTTGAAAGTTAATTGATATCTAACAATAACTAAAATATGTAATTTGGGAGGTGATTAAATATTATTATAGGCTATATTGAATATAAGAATTATACAATCGATTTAAATGAAGTTAAATAATTACATTTCAACCCTTTATTTCAGAAGGTGTATACTTACAAAGGGAAAGTATTAAAAGTAATTACAATTATGAATATGTATGTATGTAATATTATTCTTCTTGTATAATTGTTTCTACATCACGGAGGTAGTTAGTTGGTTATAAGCACTAATATTATTAGTGTTGTCATTGTCACGGGGTAAGTGCTGACAATCTCGGGGGTTATTTTATTGTCATGTGAGGGTGGCACAGTGGGTGGCAGTTGTTAGTATTATTACGGAGGTTAAAGTGTAGTAGAAGTTATAGTAATTATTTCGTTTGCCTAAGAATAATGATTGTATTTCAGGTACTTGTACTTTAATCGATGTATTGTGAATAAATAAAGCATACTAGGTAAGCATTCCGTGATAAAGAATTGGACATCCACTTTTTTCTGTAAGTTTTGATGTGTCCTGTTAAAGCCAAGTGATTGCAAAACCTCACGTATAAGACAATTATTAACATCTGCAATTCAGCGATCAGGCTTGCCACCCATCCCGAATATATTTTTTTTAATATTAGCACGGAGAGGACGATCTAGTCCGCTGGCTGTTCTACTTGTGAAATATGCTGTTATGGTATAATCATACTAATTAAGTGCTTCTTCATGAAGTTTTCTGAGTAAAATAACTCTCCAAATCTGTTCTGTAAATTCGAAAGGCAAGTTTTTAATATCTTCAATTGATCGAAGAAGTAAGCTACCCATCCTGAATGTCTTTTATTTTAAATCACGAAATCACAAAAAGTCTCTCCTGTTTTAATTATCTGTAGTAGAGGAATACTTTTTCTTCTTCTTCGCCCTCACCTTTATCACATTTACTTGGGGTCGGCTCTCCAAGTCCTCATCTTCCAAGTTTTCCGGTCCCCTCCATCCTCCGAGCGCAACTTTGCCTCCTTCATGTCCCTGGCAATTGTGGACATCCAGGTGGTCACTGGTCTGCCTGGTCTTCTGGGTCCTACTTCTACTTCTAGACTTATTATAAAAATAATATTTTTGCTATAACTAAATTAATCATAAATGGTTTTTTCCTCAACGATGCAACCATGTCTTTCTATTAATCTCATCACAGAATATATCAATGAAAAAATTAATTATTTACCTTATAAAATAATAAGTTTTATTGTATGCTCTTACAAGTAACTAGACAATATACTCGCGATGCTCACGAGTGACTAGTGATAATGATATAACACAATGTCTATGTTTGTGTTTCATTCTGCTACATATTGATATTATTATTATTATACATATAAATACTAATAATATCAGTGTTGTGTGTATATAGCTAGTAGGCTAGCAGTTAGAGAGTGGTGACTATAAACCTTGGCACCTGTCGGTCTTCACACCCTTAACTCCTTGCCTACCTCCCTAGGGGTTACGATAGTAATTAGCGCAAAGGGAGTTAATGGAACCCCACTCGTATTAATGACCGATATGGTGACAACAATTAATTCAACAAAATATTTCTACATTCTTACCATTAAATTTTCTTTATACATAATATATTGTAGAGATTAGGTACCTACCTATATTGTCGTAAACAGTTCCTATTGAAATCAAAACATATTTGCAAAGAAAAAGTTATTATATAATATGTTCTCTATTTATTTTGCATGTTATGCATTTAACATTGAATTTAGGGTGGTAATTAAGCATAGAGAGTAAAACGAATTTCTCCAATGTTGACATTTTGTTTAGTATAAAACATTCTTAACCCAAAGATTTAAGCCTTTTTATAGGTACCTATACGAGTATGTGTTCAGTTGCCAGACTGTTTTTTTTTTATTACCTCTATGAAAAGCAGTCATGGCAAATTATGAATAATTATCCTTAAAAGTGACTACCTCAACGAGGATTTTCGTGCTATATAATGTATACGTATTTCGAGTATCGAAAGTTGATGGATTGGTATATCCCTTGGAGCACCCAGTAAAGAATTAGTCTCCCGCTCTTCTCCGTAAGTTTTCGAGTGTCCTATAAAAGTCAGGTGTTCGAAAAAATTAAGACATTTTACATGCTAAATTCAGCGGTGAGGTTTGCCACCCATCCTGAATGTCTTGATTTTTATATTGGCACGGCATGTTTATTACCTATATGCAGCTGGTATTCTGGCCACCCCACTTGTGGAATATGCCGTGATGGTATAGTATAGTAGTGTAGTATAAAGTTGATGGATATCTATAGACAAAAAAAAATATATTGGGAATTGTAATGTATAGAATAATTAAAATGTAGGTATATTTAAAGCATCAGATCTATATGGCATTCCATTCTCTCTGCCTACCCCACTTGGGAAGCGGCGTGAGGGAATAGAACATAATTGAAGAGAATATTTTAAATCAATGTTTGAATTATGGTTACCATACTGTCAGCGCCAAGAATCGTGGATGTCGGGTAAACAAAACCAATCAACAACGACCCATTCATTATTATTAAATATGACACGATATAAAACATAGTGATGGTATCTACCTACTAATAGTTGTATATATACTCCTTGGTAGGTATTTGAAGAATCTTTGAAGAAAGTTATGGTGGACTGTACCTATTATTACCACTTTCCGACTACTATAGCATTATTATTTCCACTGAAATATTTTATTGTGGGTTGGATGTGAGTTGAATGTCTAGGAAAGTTCATGCAAACTTAATAATTATAAAATGAACCTATTTAGTAACAATTACAAGTTCTTAGAATCTTTCATATATATAGTACTAGCGGTCCGCCTCGACTTCGCATGGGTAGAAAGGTAACCCTATTTTTTTTGAAAATATAATATAGCATATGTCACCCGGGTATTGTGTTGCTTCCCAAAGGTGAAAGAATTTTTGAAATCGGTTCAGTAGTTTCGGAGCCAATTCAATGCAAACAAACAATCAAATCTTTCCTCTTTGTATATTAGTATTATAGATATAGATAGGCCAATCTATAAAAAAAACATCATCGTTGATTTTGTATAGTTCTCCATATTAATAATAATAATAATAAATTTTATTGTACAAAATATATGGATACAAATGATAAAGTTACATGGTATAAACGAATAATTTTGCACAATGGGCGAGTTTATCGCAGGGACGCGATATCTTCCAACTAACCCAATAAAATAATAAACAAATGGAAAAAGAATATATTGCACTATATTGCACAATATCCATATTGCACTTTTTATTAAAATTATAAATGTACGCCGTAAATAGTTTTCTTCGTAATTTTTCTTCCCGTGAATTTGTAAGATATTTTAACAGCCTATCGGCTATTCCGGGCGGAGAAGAATCCAACAAATCAGAGATCATTCAAATCGGTACAGCCATTATTGAGTTATAAATGGTGTAACTAACGCGACTTTCTTTTATATATATTGATAAATATGAAATTCTTGTGTCACGGTGTTTGTTATCATACTCCTCCGAAACGACTGGACCGATTTTGATGAAATTTTGGGTGCTTATCGGGTAGGTCTGAGAATCGACCAACATCAGTTTTTCATACCCCTAAAAGTTAAAAGTGGTCCACTCCGATTTTTTTTATTTTAATTTTTAGGATTTTTTTATTTTTTTTATGGTGAGGCATTAAAAAATACATACAGCCCTAAATTTTCACCCTTCTACCATCAACCGCTATTTTTTTAATAGCGATATTAGTAATCTAGAAATAGGCAAACAACGTTTGTAGGGTCAGCTAGTTATTTCTGAATATCAATGCAATGTATGTCTGAACTTACCTAAAACTTGAAAAGCACTTATAAAAATACTATACTGCTATCATATTATACCATCTCGGCAGACCTCACAAGTGAGGTGGCCAGTGGACTAACTGCAAGACATAAACATTCGTATTGTCTTCTTCGTGTCGATAAAAAGTAAAACATTCTGGATGGGTGGAATGCCTCATCGCTGATTTGCTGGAGTTAACCCTCTTACACGTGAGATTTAATGAACTCCTGTTTTTAACAGGACACTTGTCTCTTATAGAAAAGAGGAGTCGGAGACCTATTCTTTACCGAGAACTCTTCAAGCAACGCATAAAAATAATTGCTTTAAATCCTTAAAGAGTCCTCAAAATAAAACGTAGTATAAAATTTTATAAAAAACATTTAGACGCGATTTTCAATATAATTTTAAATATCACAAAACCTTGAACTCTTAATTGAAATGAATTTTGTTTATTATTATAAAAATATTACATTAAACTAATTAAAATTTATTATGATTATTTTATAATTCAAATATCAAATTATTATTTTTATATTCCTTTCCAAAATGTAAAATAGTTTTGAAACGACAACATATTTTTGTATTACAGGAGGACAAAACATGTGTGTGATTTATAACATTCCATTCATTGGTCGTACGAAAACAATAGAGTTAGATTATTCTTTTTTTTCAATTTCAAATTTCGAATACGAGTCAGTGTTGCAATAAATCTTGAATCTCGCCAGACGACCATTGTTCGGATTTTCGTTTCGCCACTTTGCGAAATGCGGAATAAAAGAATATATAAAATTTAAAAAAAAATGTATTAGATAGGTGTATCAAAAGATTAAAATTAATAAATACTTAAGTATGTATGTTCGAACGTGTGCTCATTTATAAATGTCCTCTAGGAACATCTTCATCGGGCGAACAAAACGAAAACAAATAATGCCGTAGGTATATGTAAGCTTGCATCCATGGGACATGGTTACATCGCGTTGAATCTATGCATTTACCTATTTAATTTCTGACATCTTACTGTATTATTTATTAATTTTTTTGACATTTCAATTATCTATTACAATTCATATACATATATTAAATTTTTTCTTCTATCTACTTGACATCTCCTTACTGTATTACAATAATTGTTCTTGACATTTACCAAACCTTTGTTGACATTTACACTCTCACCACGATGTTTTGACTTTTCTAATTGTTTTATTTCGACTAATTTTATGATGGTTATAGTTTGATTTCCAATTGTATTTGTTCTTCGCCAGTTGTTCTGTCCCAACTGTGTTGTAAATGAGAATTATGTTTTGTTTTTGTTTTATACTTTAATATGTAAAAGGCTCACGCCGTGGATTTATGTATAAATAAATAAATAAAATAAATAAATAAATATTTAAATAGGAGGTGATTTTTGATATTATATAATGATTGATATTTTAAATAATGCAGTACAAAACGTTAAATAAATAAATATAAATAAAACTAAATTTACTTAAATCTTGTTCATTTACAAATATTTTACAGATTTTGTGATACCAAGTAGTTTATATAGAGAGACATATTGTGTCAAAATAATATCTTTCTTCCTGTGCAAAGCCGAGTATTAAATTAAGAATTGTTTTATATCAAAAGAGTAATATACATAATATAACAAAACTATATATTACCGTGTAGTAAAAACGATCCCGCCGATATCTTACCTGTCAAATTCTGAATTAATAAACTATTACTTGATCACAATATATAATGGGATTATTAAAATTAATTTAAATTATAATAAAATTTCACGTTTTCTGATTATCAACGAGTGGACAGTTACGTTTTATAAATACAGAGTAGGTACTCTTTTTTCAATTTGTGTTATAATGGGATGTCGTTAATCATTAGAAAAAAGCATATTATTTCTAAAGATTTTCGAATTATTAAACTCAACGTCTTGAATTTGATTGTAAAGTTAAACACTTTGTCGACACGCTAATTAGATTCATACTACTTATTTTCTTCCAATACCTTCCAATACGTGGTTCGATCCCAGGTGCCGGCAAACTCCCCTTTCACGACACAAGCTTTTAGCTTACTGTGAAAGGTGTATAAGGTTGTATTTGGGTTTATAACAAAACCCAGATATATCTTTTTAAAAAAAAAAAAAAAAAACCTATCCGAGATAATGAATATGTAGAAAATATATAGGTATTCATAAGCTGAAATGAAATATTTCAGCAATATACATAATTGCACTCTAATAAGAAAATCAAGGATTAATATTATGTCCGTGCACACGTAGTAGAATTCCATAATTAGGTAATTTGAAGCAAGTGTTTCTTTCTACTATAAATTATTGATCACGAGTGAGACGTCTTTCGACTTGACCGAATAGACCTGATAAGTCGAAAGACGTCTCTCTTGTGATCAATAATTATAGTAGAAAGAAACACTTTCTTCAAATTACCTAACATCAAGCATTGTCCAATAGGAATAAATAACCATAATTTAATGAATATATACCTACCTACCTACTTTTGTGTCTATCTATTGTTTTTTTCATTAATCTACAATACGCGGGTATATTACAACTATTCCTTATTTGTATCACGGGTCTGTTACACAGAATACCTACATTAATAGATAGTTTTGTGTTCTATCCTACGTGTATAGATAAAAACGCCTATGTTAAAGATAAAAACCATAGATAAGGTAAGTATGTGTATTAAATTAAACAATATCTATTATTGTTTTAAACAATCGTGCCTTTTAAACTACTTATAGATTATTACAAATAATTATTATGCGCTTTTTAAATGGACAATTCTAATACCTACTTCATATGTAAATATATTTTTTAATATTTAGTTTCTTTTGAATATTAATGTTTGATTTTTAGATTGAATCTCACTTTTGATGAAATTGACATATTATGTATAGATGAAACAGCTGGTAAAATATGCATGAATGCTAGAAAAGTGTGTAAAGATAGATCAATATGGCGTTCTGTTTTCTTTTCTGTTTTGTCCTCACGTGGAATACCGCATGATTTGATGATGTAGTGTTGTATGGTATAAAAAATTTCAATTCACTATTAATTGAAAGAAATTATTACAGCGAGTAAATTTACAAATTTTGTTCAGGGTTGCTTATTTTTGATCCACTACTCATGATACCTACAAGAACCAATATTACATATGGATTGATTATATTTATTTGTTTATTCTTTTATTGCCGTACTTACATTAGGTATTACAAGCGGTTTCATAGAAAAATACATTCATATTAATTACAATCAATACAGAGGGCGAGTTATCGCAAAGGTGCAATCTCTTCCAACTAACCCAAAATTAATAGGTATTGCTCCTTGGTAACATTTCTTTTGAAAAGTACATTGGCATATTGCATTATAAATGATACATAAGAAAATGTTTCTTTTTCTAATACATACAATAATACATTTATTTATTTAATATACCAACAATATTTGGACTATAAATAAAAGTTATTAAATTATTGTTGTTCATTGACACCTAATACAAAAACCAATTATCCTGTTTAAAACTATATTATTTTCACTATTAGGTACAGATTGAATAAATGAGGTGTTCACATGCAAAAACACATCGATCTATTTATCACAAATATTTAACAATGACTACAGAAATGTGCATATTTTCACTGACAACACTTTAGTTTAATCGATAAAATGAAAACACGCCTCCATCTTGGAATAAATTAATTTTATATTAATTAAATTGATTAATTAGTTATTAAAAACACTTCAAATGGAAATAGAAATGTGCTGTTTTCTCAGTTTCAATGCTCTAAGATTGATGTGCCCTTGCATATGAACCCCTCAAATATTATAATAGAGTTTATTAATTTGATGAATGTAGTTTTTTCAATAAGGCTATCACACAATATAACAAATGGTATTATGTTCAAAGATTGATAGGTCAATCTATTACAGAAATTGAATCAGAATTAAATATTCGTATTATTATTATTATTATTATGAGTACGTAACTATTTATAAATACAATTTGAAACCTATTTAAATAAAATAAAACATTGCCTAATACCATTACATTTTATATTGTGTTTTGTATGAATTTTAATAAATAAACCCAATATCCCGTGATGCACGTGTTCTGAAATTATTAATAATCATTTAATTAAAAGTCTAACTGTTAGTATTTTTTTAACTTTCATTGCATTTTATCAAAATATTTACTCTAATTTAGAAACTAATACTTATATACTTACAATATCGAATAATTTGGTTGAGAAAACAATATGTAAATTTATTCTCGAAGACGAAAACTGACTTCTTCGTGCCAAAAATAGAGATATTATAGATAGGTGGTGTATCTCATCGCGGGATTGAAAATCAAAGATTAATTAAGAGAAGTTTTATCAAAATAAGATCTATTATAATATGTAATAACAAGAAGTAATTATCAGATGAAACAATACGAGATACATTGTACATCGTGTTATATATGTATATTTAATAATATATTTCCCAAATTACTTATACAATTTATTTCGTAATGATTATCAAAGAAATCCTCATTAGAAGATAACAATCACTCACGAGAGACAAATTATCAGTATAATTGTTTATTCTCATTCTATATTATAGTCGTATGACATAAGAAAACCAGCTAATCACATAACACAATCTTAATTTCCTGCACCAATTACACGATACCAAATTATCTACCTGTGCCTTAATCAAATTGTCTCCTAATGTTACAAATTGGACTGTAATTATTTGATTAGGGTACATGTCAACAAACACTGAACTTTCATAAAACTAGGGTTTTAGTTAGATAGGTAATATTGCGGATAGTAAGGAAATTGTGTTTTTGTAAAACTGTTGAACGATAGGTATAATCACTTTTAAATTTATGAGGTAAATTAGACTGTCATCATTGTTTTATTTTAAAGCACTGATTAAAATATAAATTGTGTTTTATTTTAATAATCAAAGTTTTTTTCATAAATTTTTCGACTCTCAGTAAAAACATCAGCTTTTGATCCCCCTTTTTTGGATATTTCGTGGCTGCGAAGGCTAAAGATAAGCATGTAAGTAACATAAAATTAATACGCAGAAGAAGTAAAAACACTACCAAAACAATATATTCTCTTAACTGATATAAGATATGATTCTTTAATCAATATCGCGATAATTTTTTAAATTAAACATGATTTATAGTTATTCCTCGATATATCGTGTTTCATTTTAAAAATTATTAATATGAACTTCTACCAAGAACCGTCGGTCGATAAATTAAACAATATCGTGATAACTGAATTCTTAATAATATCAGTAAAAATACTCGGGAATATAGTGCAAAATGTTAATTTTGACAATGTGTATTAGTGTTCAAAATCTGGTTAAAAAAAACTGTTATTTTACCGGCATCAATAAGAAGCTCACATGAGTATATCCTATAAAACCGTAGTTTTACCGAAATTATTTGTAAGAAAAACTTTTATAAATATCTCGTGTTTATTGAAATTGTATCTTTTACTAAATCTCTGTTCACATTTTGTATTATTAAAAGCAAATAAGGAGTAACAATTGTTATTTATTACTATTATTATTATTTGTTTGTAACGCAAACCATAGCGTAATTACGTCGAAATGTACTAATTGTATTATGTACTAGATACCTACAGTGTTTTCCTAAGACATAGTAATTCATTTGCCTACTAGTACTAAGTGTAATTTGTATTGTTATAACTTAGTATGTAATTGTAATTATTAGAATAAAAGAAGATAAATCTACTTATGTAGTAAGAACTTGCATTCAAAATGTATTTTATATATTATTTTTTTTCTTTTTTCTTGATAAAGCCCTGAAGTATAATAAATCTAGAAATAGTTTTCGATTGTTAATCTTCAGTGTGATCTTCTTCTTGATGAATATATTTTCAACAGTTATGCCATTACTCTTGGAGACTTGCTGATGTCTATCCACGACATTTCCAACGACCTGATAGAAAACAAAAAGTGACGAACTTTTTGGTCATTTATACTTTGTATTATACAATACAATCACAGCATATCACACAAACGGGGTAGCCAGTAGACCAGCTGCATGTAATAAACATGCAAGCTGTCCTCTACGAACCAACAAAAAGTAAGACATTTAGGATGGATGGCAAACCTCATCGCTGAAATCAAGTTGTAAAATGTCTTTTTAGTCATTTAATCATTTAACATTACAAGTTTTTTTTTAAATAATTTTCCCTTTAACCATTGATTAGGGAACGCGTAACAATAAGTATTTTTTTTTAAATATAAAAGCACATTTTCAATATAAACTCTCTATATCTAGTGGTTAAGATAATTACAGGATGTCTTTATACACGGCTGCTCTTCGCTTTGGAATATACATACAACATTATGTGTACTAAATAATATCCAAATGTACATACATTTTATTACATCTAACTATACAGGAACAGTGATTAAACGTACATCGCGTGTTGTAGTATTGTGCAAGTACTAGAAATGTATCACATTTGTACGTGAATAATACCCATATTTAATTTTACACATTTTTTACATAATTTGTGTTGTAAATCCGCACCTGTTTTAACACATAGAATATCTGATTTTATACATGTATTTTTTTTTAGTAACCATCACTTCAACCACTACGAAAAAGGCTAAATTTATTTATTTATTTTATTTATATTTTTTTTAAAACATATTTACATAGTTAACAAATACATATAAATAAAACATTATTTTTCAATGACTCAACTTCAAAAAGAGAAAATCTCGTGTTTTGAAGTGAGCTACATTGTTACAATATTACAAAACAATACAAAAGTAAATAAAAAGAAAACACTATCAAAAACATTTCCAGAATAAATCCTGAAACTTTCCATAAACTTGAAAAGAAAAAAAAGAAAAACACATCGTACAAAAATAAACATGTTAATATAAATTAAATAACAATAAGGTACAATATTTTCAATCAATAATCTATACCCAAAGAAAAGAAAAATCTACTTCATTAACTTTTTTAAAGCTAACTTAAACTTAGCTATACCAATATTTGCTAGATCCTAATATAAATGGAAAGCCTAGGACTTTTCTCAAAGTGGAATGGTTACTGTCAAACTTATTTAAACTGTAATAACATTAGAGGTGGTTGTTAACTTGATGGTAATCAGACCCAAATATGGTTTATTAAACCCAAAATCATCTTTAGAACAATGACAACTCTTTTCATAAAATTTTACCTAAACCGAATCCGGTGAGTGTGTATTTTATTTTAATTAAATTTCGTCTACTAAATGTACCACAGCTAGACAGTAATAATATAACAATAATTATTATTTGGGGAACATAAAAACATGAATAACTATCATTGTTCTGGTATGAAACAGTGGCGCAACTACACTTTCCATAATTGTCATGGTTTTATTTTATGAAATTAATTAAATTTCCATGTTCAGCCGAAATTTTTTCACTTCAATATGTGGCGACACACATTTCCTTATTAGATATTTCTTAGAATTTACTCTTCAGAACTACAATTTTTCAATACCAGTGGACATATTATCAGTGACATATTTCAATTGCGATTTTTTGTAGTGAAGTAATTTTTCGAATGTCCTCTAAAAGTAAAGTATTGTGTACATATTTCAAATAAATATTTCATCTTCTGAAAGATGAAACCATATTCTAAAAGAGATATTATTATTTGCATGTATTACAAAACATTATAAAGTAGGTACCTCACTAAAAATCTTTGTTTTTCAACTATTCGATTCCAGAAAAATAGTGTCTATGTCGTTCTTCTAAAACGGCGATGATACATATATAAACACCCTTATTATATGTAAAATTTAGGTAGGTAATAAAAAATGAAACACTGTATAACTTTCACTAATTACTGTATTATATTGCTTAGAAGCTTTTCGGACCTTCGTCCATCCTCAGTAATAAATATCTTATAACTTAAGTATATGTTTTTATTGCTTACTGATTAATAATTTTTTTGTTATTTATTTATTTATTTATTTTATTTATTTTATTCTTTACTGTACATTGGTTACAATATTACATAGTGAAATAGTGGCATAAAAATAACAATTATAAATTCAATGTACAGAGGGCGAGTTTATCGCTAAAATGCGATGTCTTCCAACTAACCCGGTAACTAAAACTAAACAAAATTAAAAAAAAAAAAAAAAAAAACACATGCATACATATATACACAAGAAATAAATAAAACAAGCGTTTTATTCTACTATTGATTTAATTTACGAGAGAGACGTCTTTCGTCTTATGTGACAATATCCTCATAAGACGAAAGACGTCTCTCTCGTAAATTAAATCAATAGTAGAATAAAACGCTTGTTTTATTTATTTCGATATGGAATTCTACTACCTAAACACCGACACAGTGAATTTTATTGTTATTTTTTTGGGAACTTATATTAAGCTATAGTTCTGTTTTTCTTTAGAGTTTTGTTAATTTATTTTTTTTGAAAATTTATTTATTGTTATCTCATGTTGTGTGTTTTTGAGGCCACAAAACAGCCATGAGGCTAATGTGGCTAATCTGTAAATAATGCTTACCTATATTTATTAAATATACTTTTTATAATGAAAAATGTGCTCGTATTGTGAAACGTTTTTAATAATAATAAATAAAAAAATATGGTACCTACGATACGCCACTGTAATTAAGATGTCCATAAGGTGAATATGTGGTATATTATTTTTAAACACATGTACAATGTAATTTGATTTGAGACATTACACGTCCAAATAATAATACATTTTTAATAAGTAGGTATTCCTGAAGTATGTAGGTATGCATGTAACGTATTAGTGAGTACATAGATGTTCATTATTTTATTATTATGTACCTACATACATATATCTACTGTTCACATGTTGTGATTATAACAATATTATTTTTATTATATTTTGTCTACCCAAATTAAGTATAGAGAATCTCAAACTTAAGCAAACTATTTGTTTGATATAAAAACAGTACTAAATATAGTCCCCCAATGTTTTCTAAAGGTTTAGTACAAGGAGCATTGCGGAAATACATATTATTTCAAGTTGCTTATAAAAGGTACACTACCCTACAAGTGATAGGTGACCCGATGCGACCCAGAATAAAAAGAAAAAATCGCAAACTCCTAATTAAACTATTTAACTTTCTATACAATTATACAATCCTCTTATCATGAAAGTGACATTTTTCAATTAAACTTTGTATCCTATCTATCTATACCATCACGACATATCCCACATGTAGGGTAGCCAACAGATCAACTGCATGTAATAAACATGCAAGCTGTCCCTTCCGTGCTAACCAAAAATTAAGGCATTCGAAATGGGTGGAAAACCTTATCCCTGAATTAAGATGTAAAATGTCTTTATTTTTTCGAACACCTGTCTTTTGCAGGACACTCGAAAGCTTACAGAAAAGAGTGGGAGACAAATTCTTTGCTGGGTTCTCCACGACTTTTTTTTTAACAGCTAACCAAAGTAAATATTTTTTTTAAAACTGACCTATTAGTCATAAACTCAATATCAAAACATTCGTCCATAAGAAAATTTAGAAGTATATTCATTGTTAGATGGTAGCCCGCTTAGTGCTTACTAATCCACTTGCAGGATATGCCGTTTCAGTATATTGGGTTACATAGAAGCCTAATAATAATTTAAAAAAAAATCTTAATAAATACTTAAATAGTTGTAACGATTTGGCAATCACTTCTATCTACGCTATGTTCATATTGTGATTATGTTGTACCTATAATAACTATCTATCTACCTCTACACTACATAGGTGACTGGCTACCAGCTCTGTCAGAACTTCTGGAACTCCAAATTATAATGACATGTTATTAGTTCTAATCATTATTAAACCATGTAAACATATTTTTGTATATACCTAAGAGTATGGTGGATTTTTACGTGACAATAACAGATTTATTAACGGCTGTAGGTACTTACACACAATCTATTACATATATACCTAGATGTAGACACATAAAAATCTAGTTACTAGATCATTATGCAATAAACTACTAGTATAATATTCTAGTAGGTATACAGGATGTATGGTAGGATTATAGAAATATATGAAACATAGTAAAAACAATGTAGTGAATATTCCTACCCAAATGATTAACCTTAAAATATTGAAATGTTTATTCAATTTTTGAAGACATGCGGATATAAAAGGCTATATCCGAACGGTTTTTATCTTAAAATAAAATATTAAAGAAACCAAATGGCTACCTCTAAAAAAAGAATGCAATTTTCATCTTACGGTCTTTCTATTATTTTCATTTTTTTATTTATATCAGTTCATTACACAACAAAACACAAGCAGACGCAACTATCACAAAATCATAAGACAAAAATACATTTTTTTATAAATTTTTCATAACGAAATAATAATAAAAGGTGAATAAATTATGTCAAATAAAAGACAACAAAAAGTTGCGATAGATATACGTTAAATAAAATTCATATGAATTACATTATGAAATTTGAATTTCTTGAAATCTGGGGCCGTAGACAAACCGCACTTAGCGATCGACTACTGGCAAACTTTTTGACAATCTACCTACAATGTACCGTGTAATTATGGGTTACTGTTATTGTCGAAAATTCGTTTGTAGTCGATCACCAAGTAAGGTTTGTCAAGGGGGTCAGACATGTCTACCAATAATAAACGAACAAAAGGGATTAAGCTCTTAATCCACGTATTCCTATCTCCGTTTATTTTTCTTATTTTCCTCACATTTTATGCATACTGTTTACTCCATATCCATCAATATTTTGAGTTATGAGCCTCTTCTATGTGATGTATTTATCCATTTATATCTTTATTATAACTATCCACTTACAACAAGCTACATATCCATATCATCACAGCACATCCCATAAGTGGAGTGTCAGTGACAATATTTCTCCCTGCATATTATTATACTTATTATACTCTCGTGTTCCCACTACCCATTGTTTGATGTGTATAAATTGTTTACAATAATTACTTAGATACCTATACACGTTTCTAAAAATAATATTACATATTATTTAGATACTTAGTGCGACATTATATTATCTTGTTTTATAATTTTACAATACGTTACATTTTGTTACATTATGTTATGATGACTAATGACATTTGCCTGTCTATTTCACGTCTTAATTGGATATTCTAGACACACCTGGGTGACTAGATGACGAAAATTATTAACAAAATACTGAATAGATTAATTATAAATACGTATATTACGGACAATTTTTAAATCCATATAAATGTGAATCTACATTGATTACGTCTCGGAATTTCATGTTTTGGGTATGCTTTCTGTGTATAAATTACTGACAAATTTTATATTTGTTGAATACCTACGATAACCCTTGTTTTGACGCAATTAAGAACTATGTACAACCTGATAATTTCAAAAATTATGTCCATTATCTACACCATCGCAGTATTTTATATAAGTAAGGCAGCTAATGAACATATAGGTTGTCCTCTCCAAACCATAGAAAATAAGAAGCGGGTGGCATACCTTATCTTTGAATTGAGTATGTTAAATGTATCCTATACGTAGTTAGGAACATCTTTCTTTTTCAGAACACATTTACAGAAAATTTACAGAAAAAATGTGATATTTTATTTATGAAAAAGCATTTTTCAGTACCATAAGGTAGTGTTTATTTCATTATTTTATCGCTCTCTTTTCTTTCTTGTTCATTCATCTACACGAGTAATTTTCAAGTTATTTGTCTCGGTAAACGATTGTTCTCACCTATTCATTCAGACTCTTAATAAAACTATTCCGCTTATAGTATCAATTACACTCTTGAATCACTCCAATTAACTCAAGGAGATGTTCTATCATCCCACATTTTCATTCTACAATATAGACTAGAGACGAAACAAATATCCGACCCATACCGGATAGTTCTTCAATTGAAAAACAAATACATGAAATTGACTTTTTTTTAATTAATGAAATCAAAATCGCCCATATGACACAATTAGATAAATTAAATCGCTACATTCGCATTGGATAATTAATATCGGAATGCGATAGCCGACCGACTGGCGACAAATGCTGAGATCTGTGAACAACAACATCGGTGAGTAACCAGAACCTGGTTGAAGATTCAACCATACAGCTTCCAAGTTCTAAGTTTTTTATAGAACTCTGATGCACTTTGGAATTTACTAGGTAGTGGTGACGTATGCAAAGCGTAACACCTACATCCATGGGGATTCGTAAACTCTCCGTTATACGTGTGTGGTGTTGACCAAACAACAAACTACGTGGTGAATATACGATAATATTTATACGATGGCTGGTTTCAAGAACTTATGGGGTGTTCACATTTGGCGAATATCGCCAGGCGAATTTCAAAATATAACGCCAGGCGAAAAAACAAAATTAGCCGTACGCCTATTGATCGTCACACCTGTTCACACAGTCCACCGATGTAGAAACGATCTGTCATTTACGCTTTGATTTTGACACTGTTTTCAAAATGGCGGACGTCGAGATGGAGATCGGGAAGTGTTTATTTTTAGTCGAAAGTGTTATAGTAGAGCTTATAAGGCGCCTTTTAATTAGGGAAACAAACGCCACAACCAACAACAAAGATAACAGCTGTCACGAAGCGGGAAACATAATAAAATTTATAGGTTATAAAGTTTTTACCATAGATACGAACGCCGCGCACATCTGCACATGCGCAAATCGTTCAATCGGCCGAAAATGTTGAAAGGTGGTCAACTCGAGACGATATCGTTTCTACTGGTTTTTATCGTTTCAGACTAGCTGTCATTTTGTTCACACGGTTCAAATGGCTGGCGATATTTTGGTGCCCTGGCGATATTCGCCAAAGTGAGAACACCACATTTGTTTGGATTGGACGGCGCGATTTCATGACTACGGGGCCTTGAGATACGAACATATAATCGACAAGTAAAAGAAGATCATAAAATTAATACCGCTCAATGAAGTCAACGGCAAAAATAAATCTCACAAATTAGTCTCAAAAGCAGCTAGATATCCGATATAAGTTCTGACTAGATATTCATCTATCCGGTTTGGAATTTGACAGGATATCCGTAATCCGGTATCAGGCTATGTGATTATCCATTCCATCCTTAATACAGACAAAACACCTCGTGTTACCTCCCTATAGCCTCACATTGTATCAAGCCATCGGATCCTTTGAAAACATAGAGACAAAGACTCAAGTACATTGTTGAACAACTTGATGAAGAGACACAGTTATTGAGAGGGCTAATTGAGCATAGCTTCGCAAAAAACAACTAACCAAGAAATATTTATCTACAATTTCAGTCCTTTACATCATACACCGTAAAGACTAAATTTCCGAACATTCTTTGCAAGACTGTTTTCTGCAGGAATAATATTCAGAAGTGCCTCTGAATAGAAAGAGAATCAAGACACCTGCTACTAATATTCATCTCCTTTTATCTTTTAATAAACTATGCCAATTAGAGTATGATAGACACATTTCACTCATTATTATATTGATGTTTTATGATAGGTGACGTATTATTTTTATTTGATTACAATCGACAAAAATCTGTTAATTTTCCCAACAGGTGCGAATTTAGTTTTATATTTTTCCGATTAATTTTGTATATTTTCATATTTCGAACTGCAAAAAAGTAATCTACAAGTAAACGCAAAATAAAAGTTGAAGTATTGAAAATATATAGGTTCCTATATTATTTCATTTGTGAAATAGAATTTGTGCTATTAAATCTTGTAGAGAGAAAAATTATCGACAACAATAAATTCAGCCATCGGTTTACAGTTTTTATTATGTAATCAAACATTTTTATATTTATTTTATTTAAACCCTAGAACCTCGTTTTTATATTCTCAGCAACTTAACTATAAGGAATTCAACAAAATGAAAAACGAAACAAAACCGTTATAATGTAGAATGCACAATAGCGTAATCTTGTGTATTATTCAAATTTCATCATCAGTAGGTAATTTTGCATACATTGTTGAACATAGGCCTGTTTTTTATTTTGCTTTTTATTTTTTGGACAAGCTACATCCAATCATCACCCAGTTTAATAAAAAAAACTACTTCTACTATCCCATTACACCATATCCCACAAGTGGGGTAACCAGCAGACCAGACGCATGCAATAAACATCCAAGCTGTCCTCTCTGTGTCAACAAAAAAAAATTAAGGTATTCAAGATAGGTGTCAAACCTCATCGCTGAATTTCAGATGAGAAATTTCTTAATTTTTGGACAACTGTCTTTTACAGGACACGAAAACTTATGAAAAAGAGTGGGAGACCAATTATTTGCTGTGTGACCACGTAAATTAAGATAAAAATGTGATAGAAAGAAATCTTATTCGTATAAAATGCTTCTGTGTTTTGTAAAAGAGTATAGGTAGGTATGCCTATTTATTGTATGGGGTAAAGAATATGTTGCTATATAGTCTAGGTATTCATTGTACGAGTGTTGTTATAGTCGCACTTGTTGTATATACTTATTGTTATACCATTGAACCGACTACAAAGGGTCTGAATTCCTACAGGTGTTTTCCTTCAGAGTAGTTCTGTAGCAGCCAATTAACGTCGTAATTAAGGCCTCTTCACACATAATATACAAAGCTTTTTCAGCGATAATTGCTGTGGAAAAATATTTGCACAATATAGGTACGCTTTACGAATATCTATTTTGCAGCTGTTTTATTATCATTTTAATAAAAGATAAAATATTTTTAATAATAAATTATCCGAATTTGTATGTAAAAAATCCAAATTCATTTTCAAACACCATTACAGTCAGCAATACACACACTTATAATTTTTTATGGATTGGGCATTCCGGCCCTATAGATGCAATGATAAGTTTTTTAGCCAATTGGCAGCATCGGTAGTCACTTCATGTAGGTTTCTCAACAAAATTCAAAGTCATTTAAAGGATACTCAACACTTCATTATCTGGAATTTTGACCCGCATTTACACTCAGGACTTGAGGACAATCCTCATCGGTGCATATGATCTGCACAATAAGCATAGATCCTCGGACGGCCACGTCTCCGAGCACTATTCCTCTCAGCCAAATATATCTTCTTGGTCATTCTGTCCTCATTCATTCTTTTCACATCCCCAAACCATTATTTTCTATCACTGAAGAATTAGTCTCCAACTCTTTTCTCGACCGACTAACACTTCTCCTCTTCTTTTATAATCTGATTCCTACATTGCGATCTACGCAAAGCAGAAATTTGGCTTCCCTTTACTTCAGTTGTTGCAGTTACTCTCTTCCCACCTTGCTATACATAAATTTTCACCATCAAATTTAGAAAAATGGATTGCACAATTCAAAGTCAACACGTGTAGAAGATACTATGACATTTTGAGAATGAATTATTTTTGCATCTTCTTGGTGAAGCTAGTGAAGAAAGATACAGAGAACACATAAACTAGCAAATACAAAAACGAGCAGTCTCATATATTTTGTGTGATGATACACTATTAAACACTTCATTCAGCCCTCACTGCCTGAAAATCGCTTCGTTTTACTGAGACTTACCACAGTTTTGCTAAGTGGCGATACGTAATTACTGAAAACTTCCGCTTACAATTATCTTGGTCTTTTTGCTGTTTCATTATTTCTTATTTATGGTAATTTCGTGTTTCTTGTGGTACTTGATTCATTTCCTTAATACCCACAACATGAAATGGTTTCGCTTAAATAAATGTATTTAGTAATTAGCTGGTGTATGTTGCAGATATGTTTCTTTGACAATGATAAAAATAATATACATAATTAATTTAAGTTTAATTTTTTATAAATGTTTAAGTTCTTTCTCTAGCTCTGCAGCTCCCTTTTGGAAACCTGGGGTGGAAACCAACCTCATTTACTCTGAGTGAACTTGTAACAATTTATTCAACTTTTTTTACTACATTCCAAACGCTCTGACATCGTTGTCATAATAACGATGTATGTATTGTTATAGAATGAGGTTTGTTGAGTCAAAGAAAATTTGTAGACGAAAAAATAACAATAGTTATGTCCAATGATAATTGATTAAAAAGGGCTTTGGTCTTCCATACCATCCATTTCTGATGGCTTGAACGTAATTCTTTCACAATACACTCTTTTTATGACGACAATATGAAAACATAAAAATTGTCGTAGGAAGAGGTTACTCAAATTGGCACAGGATCACATTAATATTTTTCCCTGTGTACTAAAGTGTGATAAGAAGAAGAACATAAATAAAAGTGTATCTTGTTCATATAAAACACATATTCTATCCTCATCTTATCCTTTCTTTGTCCATAGTTTAATTAAGGCTTAACCTGTAAACTAGATTAATTGTCTCCTATATACATATACGTACATAGCAACGGAACACAACAACTCTTCTAAGCTTCTATTTTCCTGTTACCCCCAGCCTCTTTCCTCTACATGCATATATCTAATACTGTCTCGACACAGTTAAATTAACTTTTATTAAGCTCGTCCGAGCTTTAATTGAACCTCCACATCTCACCCGTAGATACTATGTTTACCTACTATTTCCTATTGGAATGACACACAGGTATACTGATAGTAATCCTTCAGCTGAAATTAAGAATCGTTTAAATTAAAACTAATTTATTTATTCACTGTGCTTATTCACAACAACGTAGAATTAAAGGTGTTGTTACACTTTACTGTAAACATTATTAATAAAAAAATTATATAGGTGTGTTTTAAAACTAACTGGTTTACTAATATATTTTTTTTTTGTTACAGGTATGATAAAACCATAATTTCTAAGTGAATTATATTCATTATGGAATTCTACTACCTAAACACCGGCACAGTGGATCATTTCTATACTCGGAGATACGAATATAACAAATGAATATGTAGGTATGATTATTAAATAGTTTTTTTAACTTCCATACATATCTACCACTTGTAAATTCAAAATCTTATTAAATTAGCATCTATTTTACCTATGAATTTTTATGCCAACGTAACCATAAACTAAATACAAAATAAAATACATATTTTCATTTCATCTTGTAATCTTTCGAAATAAATAAAACAAGCGTTTTATTCTACTATTGTTTTATTCGGTGAGAGAGACGTCTTTCGTCTTATAAGGACATTGTCAATGTAATCTTTCCTCTTCTCCGTCTAAAGAAGAAAAACAGCATATTATAGAAAATACCAAAGAAACATAAAATTATTTTTATTAGGTATAAGTAGATAGTATTTAGGTATTATATAAATAATTCAGAATAATATTCTAAAAATAATCTAATAGACCACGTGACGTAACAAATAATAGAAATACAGCAGAGTCAGAGATAATAATGTAATATTTAGAAAGAGAAAGAAGGAGAGAAAGTGTAGGAACTACCCGCAGTATTACTAATACTCTAGCCGTTGTATGTTGAAGAAGTAAATAATAATAATAATAATAATACTCCATGTTACTGAAAATATCCTCGTAAAAGCAGCCCACGTGGTCTAGAATGTTTTTATTCCCTTCAATAAAAGTCAGCTGACCGTAACATTCAATAGTACAATATATATAATGTAGAGTAGACATAGTATAATAGCATTAGTAATAGTAGTAGTGGTGGTCATCTGGTACATTATAATAATATAAATAAGGAAGAAAAAACTTACAAGGTTTTCAGTGAGATGTCTCTAGTGTGCACACACACATGAAGTTTTCCCACATATTATTATGCTTGGTTGTTGACCGTTCTAATAAGGGTGAGAAAATGCTGCAACATTAAAAGAAATACTCACCGCGCGTGGTGGTGTTGTTTGGGTTGGGAAAACGGCTAAGATACTATTATTATTGTTGTAAAACAATGAAAAGAAAAGGGTGTGTATCTTAGATAAGTGGTTTAGTTCGGTTACTCGATACACGAGGGCAGCACTATACGGACAAGGAAAATGTGTAAAAACTTATTTTTCCTCCTATAAATAATATGTAATGTTATGTTTCATTTTTACTACATTTTTATTGATATTTTATGTCTGGAACGGTTTAATAAAGTCTACATCAAATGTGTTAAAAATATCAACGAATAATGAAAGACAGATGACTTGAATGTTGATCGAATACATTTGGACTATTGCTTGGTGACAATCTTTAAAACTTTTATTCGAGATCTGATGTTCAAATTCAACTCCTAACCTATTGAAATCTAATAAAATCAATATCATTACAAAATATAATTTGTCGATTTGAAAGCAATACAAATAGGTTGGTCTTCTATCTTAGAATCATCTTCTATCTCTAGAAACTAAGTGATGTTTATTACCTCAAAACGTTTTTAAAAGAAACATAATGAACACTTAAGTAAAGATAAAACACGTTTGAAAAAAGAAAGAGTTCCTACTTTACAGATAACAATAAGTGTTCGAATTTTGAAATTGTACAAAATCATATAGATCTTTAACAAAATGTTTAGAACATTCGTAATCAGAATAAGCGAAGTCTGTCCGTATAGATACATAATAAATATTAAAAATTTAAAATACATGGTTTAGCAATCATAGATTCCAAATTTAAATTTGACCATAGATAATAAAATAATAGCATCATACGCACTACCCACTCATACCTAATACCTACATCAATATTGCCAGATGAAAATATAACAACAAACTGTACCTACTTACATAATAAAATTATTATCTATGCTCATTGGGATAATAGTGAAATCAGTAATTTGTATGAGATTTTATGCATCAATGCTATCTTTATAGTCCTTGTTGAGTTAGATAAAACAAGACCGCTTTGTGGAAAAAACGGACCACCCTAGGAGACAAGAGTACTTAGCGAAGGGATGTTTACTGCAGCGTCCGATGGTCGTTCGCTCGCTACTTATAGGTACATATAGCCTTAATAAAAAAGGGTCATTCGGCCGTATAAGTGCATTTTTTGCTTTATTTTTATTCTGAGATACATCATACGTTGTTGCTTATTATATTTCGCTGTTTGTTTGCACTTAATATACATATATTATAGCTAGGTACGTTTTTCCTTTATGATCAGAATAAAGTAATGCAATTAATATGTTGTGTAGTCTTTTCATAAATTACCTATTTTTTGATACACGGCATACCTACAATACACCTAAGTTACATTCACTGTGTCGGTGTGACGAAAGACGTCTCTCTCACAAAATATAATCTTTAGTAGAATAAAACACCTAAGTTACACTTAAAATATGTAGCTAGTAATATTATCCACTGTACAGCTACCCATAAGCAGACAAAGTTTTATGTTTATATAAAGTCTAGAAGCACGGAAAGGACCATCTGGATGTTTAATTTATATCCAGTCAATCCACTGCCTACCTATTTAATGGGAAGATACTGGATAGTATGGATAGTAGGAACACATTTTTCCAATTCCGTAATAAAAGATGGCCCATGTCCTGAGTTTCTTTTAGTTTGTAAGGCATAGAGGTCGGACGTCTCATAGACACAATGTATCATTCGCTTGCTATAGTTCTAATATTGCACGGCGAATGAAAGTTATAAAACATACCTATATTATTGCACCTAAGATAGGTACGCGCTATTTTGCATCCATCAGATATTTGGCTGGTTCTGTTTAGCTCACAAGAAATGCGATGTTGCGAGAAGGGATAAATCTTAATATTTGAATACCTATAGATTTGAAACCTATAGATTTAATCTCATATCACATATAGGTAGGTACTTGTTCAATATATTTACCTTATATTGAATCATGTGATAAAAAGAAATAAATGTCTCATGGAGTCCCCGGCCCGGCAATGAATTGGTCTCACTCTTTTCAGAGTTTTTAAGTATTCCTGAAAAGGCAGGTATTCGTAAAACATCATTTAACCTCTTCCATTCAGAAACTGAATAACCTACGAAATGAATAATTTTTCACTGCTATAATAGTAATTAATGTTCTTTACATCCATTATTCTATTAGTTGATCCGAGAGATGTCGTATTACTAAAGATAGATAAATACCTACTGGCTGAATTTACCGACATAATATAATTATATCATGTTTAAAAAGGCGGCTATACAAAGTAGCTACAATCGGTAGGTATATGTAGTTGTAGGTAGCTTTTCATTACCAGAACATACGTGGGTTGTATTTTTAAAACGACTCACTTGTCCAATAATAAAATTTTAATATAATATATTAACAATCTTATTGTCACTGTGTAGGTACCTTATAAATTGTTAGTAAATAAAATTATAATTCATAAATAAAATATAGGATATAGGATAATTGTAATAATGATACCTTGGACTAGTATTAAAAACAAACTTAAAATTTATTTCGAATAATAAAATACTACAATATTATCTTATCGTGTCTAGTTAAAATTTTAGTAAGGTTAATAATTATATTTTTGATGAAAGATCTTATTTGTGTTCCAAAGCAAGAAAGTACACATCCAAAAGCGCAGTTATCCGAGGTTAAAAATATATGTCATGTATCTTTCTATTTTGCGCATTTTGAATGAAAAAGCATGTATGAAAATCCTTTTAAAATAATACTAAGACACAGTACCAAATGTGACAGAAATATGCTGCTAACACTCGATCCTCTGCTTTATCTACCTATCATAGAAGTAGGGAGACGATTTATAAAGGTAAATAAATAGATCACAATATTCGCGATTTTACAAGTTAGCATCTATAAGGCATAAATAGAGAAAACCTCAACATAACGTACCTATGTGACAATTTACATCCAATTCAGATATCCAATTTGAAGTAAAAATATTGCATTTGTGATTCGGTTAAAACGCTCAACGCCTGTTTTTTTTAATTTAATTTTGACCAGTATCTACCCATACATAATTTTTAACTAATTCATTATACATAAATTACTCATAATATTGTTATATACCTACATATATTATGTAAATATTTTCAATGTGTAGGTACCTACATAAATTCTTGATATATAAGGCGCTTATATACCTATTGCGTGCTACATTGTGAATGGTTACATTATTAGGCTATTATTTTATTTAAATGTTATGTATACCTATGTATAATGATATTATTGCTAAGTATGTAGATATTCACAATGTTATTAATAATATACAAAAGTTAATCAGTGTATTGACGCCATGATCATGTCTTATGTCACCATTGATTTTAAGTTTTAACCTATTCAAGCACACGTGGTTCATTTACATTGATTTTTTTAAAATGATTATTATGCTTGTCGTTTCTTTTACCGTAACAAAAATATATTTAGGAAGGTATTAACTATGCGATCAATCTATACGGTTGTGGAAAAACATTCGCATATCTCTGTAACTCCTTCAGAAACGTAAGACGCAAATAATCATTTTCTTACACTCTTTCTTTCCAATGCTTTCTTACCAAATCATACTAAATAAAAAACTAAATATCGTTCGTTATTTAAAAAACTTTTCATACTTTTTCCATGTAGTAGGTTATACAGATAATGGTGACATACTCATTTGTTTGCACGACATGATCTATACCATTATGGCTTTTCCCACGAGTGGATTTAGTGCATTTTATGAACATAGTTACAGGTCATCTTCTCTTTACGATAAAAATGAGAAGTTCTAGACGGGTGGCAAAGATATCACTCATCGCTTAAATTGTCTATGTATTTAATAAAATAATTTACTTCATTATTGGCCCAAGGTAACTTCATAATGTGAGTTTAGTATTGTAATAATAATATTGGTATTAAAAAGGTTACATAGGTTAGAGTACATGATTATTATATACCTTCCTATGTAGGTATGTATCGACATATTATATTTTAATATCAGTGCTGACCACACATGTTACAAGAGAGAAATCTCTGGCGTGGGTGTTGCCAGGTGACATAAATTACACGGAATAGGTACCTACTTTTATATTATTATTATTACTAATAATAATATAAAATATATAAAAAAATGTTAACGACCGGCCATTTTCTTATACTTTACAGCACACATTTCATACTAAATATTGCGTGAATTTCGTCATCGTGTGACATAGGTATTGAAGAACAAACATCATTTAGTCGCTAATAGGAACATTTCTTTGCCCACCTTTTGACTTTTGTCTCAATATTTATTTACTTGGGTACATTATTGTAATAGTACTCTTAATATCGAAACTAAAATGAAATTGAAAATTTTAAGACGACAAACTACTTGAATGTCATTTTTTTGAAATCTCTATCTTTCACATAAACTTATCTTTTTACTGTTACATAGTTTGTGACTGAGGGTCGAAAATATAATTTAATAGTTATCACAAATGTATAATGGACAAAATGCTAACTGCAATTAGATGTGATTTATAGAGTCACAGACTTTTGACAAAGAACTCTCAGGTTCGAATGCTATCAATGACAACCTGCTCTACTTTCTGGAAATAAGCATATTGTTTACTATGAGTTTCGAAAAATTTGCTCAATCATCTGCAATAGCAGAAACTTGGCAAATTTATCTTCGAAGATCAAATAAAAAATAAATAAACAGAAAACTAATGCAACGAAAATACATAGTAACTTCTAACGTTTAATTACATGCGTAATAATATTTTTACAAAAACGGAATGTAATCGACAAAGTTACAAAATATACATTTATAATAATATATTGGAACATGTTTATAATAAGTGTAACATATAAGGAGCGTCCTCTCTTAGCTTTCAAAACACAAAAAAGTATGCAGATCAACCTACCAATTAAAACACCGTATCATATACATCATATTTAGAAGCGTTAAAACTTTTAAAAACCTCAATAAAATCAGAAATATTTAAAAATACCTATACATTACATATTATATCTACAAACATTTTTATCAATGGCCTAGAACTTAGACAGGTATAGAAATAAAAACCTTTATTCAACCTGTTGTCGCATAAAAAAATAACACAAATAATAGGAAACGAAAAAAATGTTGGTACCTATTGTTGATATTTATTTATTTTTATTTATTTACGTCCCCGTGAAATTAGCATAGTCGGCGGGGGAATAAATAATGATTGTTATAGGGTAGCCGAGTTTTTTTTCAAATCAAGGTCCCCGTTTTGTTGGTATCCCGTCCGCGGCCACCATCATCCATAAATCCAAATAAATGGACAGGATCCTTTTGTGATTTATTATATCTTACTAAATGATGGTCCTTTCCCTTTCGTCATCAAGGATTTGTGTAAAAATTTCGTCTAGACAATCAGAACATAATAATAATAAATAAATTGATAAACATACGTAGCTATGCAAATTTTTAGTATTATCAAATTTGTATACCTACTGTGAATCCGTGGCGTCTCCGGAATAGACTTAGAATTCTAATCTTTTATGTAAGCTTTCGAGTGTCCTGTAAAAGCAATCATTTAAAAAAAATTAAGAAAAGTGTTTTAAACGGTGACATTAATTGCCGCCCATTTTGAATCCGTTTCAAATGAGTAAGTAGCCAAATAGTGAATACCTACAAAAAAAAATGTTGTATTTAGCGCATCGATTTTTTTTATCATATACACCTATTTAAGGCAAATTCACCAAGATCGTCTACTTATAAATATTAGTAGGTAGGTATCTTATAAACTATACTACTATACTACCTATACTATCAGCAAGAGTGAAAGCGGACGGTTGGCGGCCTTTGAGATGTGGTGCTACAGACGCATGCTTAAGATCCATTGGTCGGAGCACGTCGAAAATGAAGAAGTATTAACCAGGGTAGGCGAAAAAAGGCAACTCCTTAAGAGAATCAACCAACAACGAGCTAACTGGATTGGCCACAACATCAGGCACCCAGGACTACTCATCGCCATCGCAGAGGGTAAGACCGAGGGGACAAATGGCAGAGGCCGACCAAGAGACGCATATATGGACCAACTGAAGAGAGACATGAACTGTGGCTCAAACGTAGAGCTAAAAAGACTGGCTGAGAATAGAGACGAATGGAGAAGAAAAACCAAACTCGTTGCAGACTAATCCAATGGATTGTAACTCATTATATATACTATACTATACCCTCACGCCGTGTCCCAGCAGGGGTAGGCAGAGAGAACGGAACGCCATGTCGATCTATCCTTACACACTTCTTTCGCTTCCTCTACATTCATCCAGTTTCTCATACATGCACGCCGATTCCTCTTATTTAACACGCGACCGTCCTTGAGAATTTGATCCACGTGGTCAAGCCACTTAGTTGTTGGACTCCGCGCTTCCTTACACCCCCTCTTTCAGATAAATACATCCTCTTCGTCATTCTTTCATCTTGCATTCGTTCAACATGTCCAAACCATCCTAACTTATTTACACGCATTCTATCCACAGCGCTCTTGAATCCATTTCAAATAGATAAATAGCCAAATAGTGGGTACAAAAAAAATGTATTAAGCGCATCGATTTTTTAATCATAGATATCTATTCAAGGCGAATTCGCCAAGATCGTCTACTTAAAAATATTACTCATCATCATCATCATCGCCCTCAACGCTCCTCTCGGGAGCACAGGGCAGAAACCAGCCTCCTCCATTCAGAGCGTCTCTGTGCCAATTGCGTCATTACTAAAAATATTACTAGGTATCTCATAAATCTCCTCATATTATTCAATTTATTTTATTCTTCACCGTACATTGGATACAATATTTCAAATCAATACAAACTATCATAAAAATATCAGTTATAGGTACAATTCAATGTACAGAGGGCGAGTTAATCGATAGAATGCGATGTCTTCCAACTAATCCAACTATTAAAATTAAAGAAACATACATACCTACATATTATATTATATATCAACAGAAATAGTAAAAATCAAAATAAACATATACACACATTTAGACCATAAACAAATTCTACCGCGTAGGTATAAGTATTTACTATCTAGGTAGGTACCTATTTAGTGGCTTACTAAATGTACCAATTTTATTGACAAAATAAACTGCATAGTTCAAATCATACCTATAGAATGGACACTGACCTTTCTTCAGAAATACCTATCCTACGACACTACCAACATACCTACGACTCAGATAGGTGTATGTATCGATTCATCTCTCAATATTTGAGATGTATCTACCTATAGAAGATATGAACAAAATAAAAAAAAACAACGCAAATATAAAATGTATAGGTAGGCATATCAACCTAGTGTTCTAAAGTAAATAAATATATATTATACCTATGCTTTTTTCCTGTCATTGTGATTTTATGTTTCTGTGTTTGAATTCACCAACACCGACCGATCTACTCAACTTTCGCGACACAAGCATATTACTTACCGTGAAGGTGTTAATTATAGTCACGTATTAAATTACGCATTACTAAAGTACCTATAAGTATAAAATATACCGGTTGTAGCCCAACTTTGTGCAAAAATATGTTCTAATCACACTCTAATATATAGTAGGTAGGTAATCTCTCGGTGTGAACAGGTGCGTTCACATAAAAAATACCCAGGCAAGGTAGGTACCTACCTACCAAAATTAACTTGGTACTTACATAAATAATTTATGTAGGTACCTGCCTATTGAAAATTTAAATATATCTAATTCGCGATCTATGTTATCGGAAAAATCCTAAACACCTCGCTTCTTTTCATTTGATGATAGAATTGACAGGTTGAATTGTTTTACCTACAATCCTACAAATGTTTTCATACCCATCTACTACAACCGTTGTGTTGATCTGTATCTAAAAGTTAACTGGTAACGCATTAATAGATAGATATCAATTGTCAGTTTTCATTTCGAAGCAACGCGCCCACCCCACAGGATGTTCATTGACGATTTTTTTTTATGTTGGCAACAATTTCTATTCCGTTGCCATGACTACCAAAACGCGTCTTTCGAACACGTGATGTGTACGAAGGAGAAATAATATTTTGATGGCAGTTCCGCGCCTATGACTATGTCGTCTTTGACGGATTCCATTCACTGCAAGCATCTAAATAATAATTGGAAACGTCTTTGGAGTTATTCACCCGCGCTGTATTTTTTGAATTCAGAATCTTACCGGCCAGACGCTCTGCCGCCTCTCCCTCCCCCTCCCCCCTCATTACAATACGGAACGACATTTTTCTCTTCTCTTCGTTTTTTTCCTCTCACCCCTCCTACCTTCGTTCTCTTATTATTTATACAAAAGATGTATAAGATGATTTTTTTGTCTCACTCTCCCACTCGCATTAATAACTGCCGCCCGTCGGTTATAAAGGCCTCACACATTCGCATGTAGCCATCCTTCTCGCACTAATTACACTTTGCATACATTTCTCTCGGTTTTTAAGCTCCGCCTCGTTTCAGTAGTGGAGGCGGTCCCCCGACCCCCGCCCCACGCGTTGATTGCCACCTAGTGGGGAGCCAGTTTGATGCCGACAACCGGCCGGACGACATCTTGTTGCGCGTTGGTACTGAAACTGCGCTTTCGCGATATATATCATAATAACATCTTACGTTCAAAAAGAGTAAATTGAATATTAATGTTTTTTTAATTAATTATTTTTTGTACGGAATGTTAATGTACATAGATATATTGCTTACCTTATTGTAACCTGACATTGCTAATGAAGTGAAGTGTTTGATTTTTATTGACTCGAGTGTTTTTATTTATTTTGTTGTAAACACAACCCCCCATGTATAAATAAATTATAAGTGAACATTGTAATCTCGAGTGGTGTTTGTTATACGATAAATTATTATTTAACAATATCATTGTTTCACGAAATAAAACCAGCGGATTACTTGAGAGTTGAGTGACACTCAATCCATAATACCACTGTTTTGTGATTTTTTTTTATTTGTGTTTGTTGTTTATAATTTTTAACTCAGCCGGCATACGATCCTGAGGACATTAATATGCAGATTTTTACATCTTGTCTGATGGGCCAATGCTAACAGGTCAGATTAGTTTTAAATATCTTCTTAATGTCCATTCCTTTTTTAAGTGTTATCATAATTTCGAACAAGTGATTAAAATAATATATGCGTGAGTGCGAAACAAAAATGTTGTGATGCGTTCTGTCTATGCGGGACAGTTTGAGTTAAAGGTTAAATGTAAGTTTGCGGAAAACTGAACAAAAATACTCGTACACAGTGAAGTGTCAAATGATGAATTGTACTTTAAATTCGGAGCAAAAAAACATAAAAAATAGCCTTAGAAAAAAAACTGAGATTGAAATCCAGAAAATTTGCACATTTTTTGTATGGAATTAGATTCCAAGCAGAAAAAGCAGCACAAATTCTCCTTTCTATTGACAATTTTTATCAATGAAAAAAGAAAACAATAAGTAGGTACCTATATCTAAATTAAATCATGCGATTACCTACGAAAAAAATATAAAAATACAAATAAAAAATAATAATCATTGCTAATTATTTTGCTGGCTGTAAATTTTGTTTGTAATTTTAAAATTCTAGTTGGAAACTAATTTGTCAATAAAATTCGTACACATAACGCGTAAAAAATAGACGTTCGGATTTGATGATAAGAAATCTATCAAAATATAAAAATAAAAATATTTTGGTATTTTATTATTTAGATATGCATTAAATCCGAAAAATTTATCAAAAATGACAAACAGGAAGATAGGTATTATTTCAAGTATGAGATAAACAAATCTATAACAATTATGTCTACCTACTTATGGACACTGAATAGATTATGGATAAAACAGTGATATTTTTTTACCTATTGGAAATAGTTGAATTATTCTCTCACGGCATTTCGTACAAGTGGGGTAGAGTTTAAAAATTGCATAAATTAGACACAGATAGATCAAAAAGTACCTATACATTTCAAATATTATCTATGGATACTATTATGGCATCTTTAATTAATGGAATGGCTAATGGATTCAGTACAAGTATTAAATTTGCTGATGGTCTTCTCTGTGCAATAAAAATAAAAAGATATCAGAAAATTGACTTTTTTTGTTAGTTTGACGTTCAGATGACAAAACCATTCAGAAAACTAAATTGGAATACCGTGACTTTGGAAGCGATCAATTAAACCAGCCTAGAGCCAATTCGTAAGCATTGGGACGCCTTTCTCGTTTCTTTGGATTAGAATTTGCACAATGAGTGATACCTTGAGTAAACATTGTTCTCCAATTGTAATGTCTGCCAAGCAGAGTTGAGTTGTGGAATAATGCACTATCATTTGATTACAAACGATTTTGTGTCAATGAAATAAACAAAAACAAAAAACCTTTAAACCATTTTGCCTGTTAAACACGGCAAATGTGAATATGAATAAAATTATATTTTTACGTTGCAAGTGATAAATTAATGATCAAATCCCAACTTGGACAATTTTCTGTTATATCGTCATTTTAGGTGGCCAAAAAGATTAGATTTATGTGTTGTCATTAAAATTATTCAAAAATCGTAAAATCTCGTTAACGATTTGCGTAAATAAACAAATAAACAAAAACAAGAAAAGATTTTATTACTATCTAAAAATACTGAATTATTATTTTGATAATACAGTGATATTTTTATTTTAAATCCATGATGACTTTTTAAAGATCTGTTATCAAAATAATGACCATTTAGCGACGGTGTCTAATAATTTAAGCCCAGTGATAAAAATATGAATTATTGTTACCTAACCGTCAACATGAAAATAATTTATTTATCATGAAACAAAACTATTTTAAGGCACAGCGAGAACGTTATTTTTTGTTCTAATATAGTATAGTGAGTCGTATATATTCTTACCTATATATATAGTGATTCGTTATTGAATTAAATAGCATACAAAAATAAAAATTGTTTGGTGTTATGTACCTACAAAGTGAAAGATGAGATAGAATGTGAATAATTTTCTAAAAAAATGATGTAAATTTCTTAATTTTTACTATCACTGAGAGTTCGGCTTGTATGTTAATTACGTGCAGTATATCTGCTGGCTACCCCACTTGTGTGATGCCGATGCTTCATGATGATGCACTTAGGAATGCCATATTAATTTAGAATAGAATATTCTACATGTTTCACATGCAGTTTGATCTGTACCATGCAAAATACTTAGATGGGATAAGATAGATAGAAAGTTAGTCATTGTATTGATGAGATAGATAAATAAAAGTAATAACATCCACCACATATTATTTAATTTATAATAATTATTTCTTCTTACGAAATAATCCTGGATAATCTTTACGCCATAAAGGACTATTTTTATTATTAATAATAATAATATGAGCGGTCTTTCAATGGACCCTACCTACGCTCCATTGTTACCGTCAGTGTGTCATTTTTGAAAATGGAACATCTGTTCGTCGTTCAACTGTATCTTCTGCGACAAACAAAACCCGACGTGATTTGACATGACTGCTTTTATTTGAGTGCAAATAAAACATTTTTATCTCGTATTTTTTGTGAAAAATTATCTTTATCTATGTTAAGATTTTGCGCAATTTTACGGTAGCCTTTTTAATTAGTCAACATTTACCACAGACAAATCTTTTGTAGGTACATTTTTTTATCGTACCTGCTCGGCTTTCGAATTGTTAAAACCTACAGAATGCGCATCACAACATTTTTAATTTTATTCACCGCATTTTTTTCCTAAATTTTTTGAAAATATATGCTCGTTATCTAAAAATCAATACCTAATAAAAATAACTAAGAGATGTTTTATGGGGTAATAACTCGCCTTTTTTATTTTATTTTTTAAAACTATAAGTCGACAAAATACAATACATTAAATGAATAATTTTAGTTTTTTAATATATAGATCTTACCTCATTTTCAGATAACCATTTTTTATTGGGAAGTCATGTTTATCAAAATATTTATTTTGATTCATTTATCAAAACGCATGAATTGGAATTCAGAATCAAACTTCTTATGTACCTATAAATATATTTTCAGTAGTTTTTTTTAAATTTAAAATATAAGATTAAAGATCAACCAATCATATATTTGTTTATAAGTGATAGAGGTTTTGTGAAAATTATAATACACAAGAGGCATGAATGATAAATAAGTGTATATTTTCAAATAAGTGGAACGGAATATTTATGATAAATTATATTTATGAAAAATAACAACTCACGTGTAAAAATATAAAAAAAACAATGATTAAAATTGTTTATTTAGTTCACGAAAGATAATTATTTATTTCGATAAACATAATATATATATATATATATATACTTAGGTAAAATATGGCATAAATTGTGGGTAATATACTTATCTTCAATAATCATTTTATATTTTGTTGGACATAGATAATAAGATGTTTATCAATCATGATTGTATCAATAATTATAAAAATGTACCTATTTAGATTAACATAATATAATAAAACCTAATTTTCTTATCATTTGACATGGGACTGAAGTAATAACTAATTATTATTGATAGGTATCTAAAAATAAAATTGAAAGATTTTCTGATAATGTTCATTGTAGATGCGTATCAAATTCTCACGTGAAAATAAATGATTTTTAAATGTTAACATAATAATTTCATAATTCACTCGATGTCGGGTGCTTGCCTCAAAAAAAAATGTATACTTCTTATAGGTAATACATCATGTAGGTACAAACAAATTGTAAATTGTCCAGTTTGTGTATTTTTTCTACAGTTATTTAACCAGGATTTTTGTCACTAAGACCAGTTTATAATATTGGGTATATTTCATTGTGAAAAATAAATACTAGTTTTTAAAACTTGGGTGCTCTGATTACAAATCAATACATACTTCTTGCATTCAAATCAAAATAAAATTATAAGTGAATAAAAAATCTTTTTAATTTTTTTCTAGAATTAATGCACCTACAGTGAACAACATTATCGATAAATTGTGATTTCTGTCATTCGTGTGCGTTAGATCAATATGAAAATTACTGTACTACCAAAAGACACTACAATGTGCCAAAAGAATTTATACTATGCTATACTATACCATCGCGAACGCCATGTTGGCTCATGCTCATAAATATACTCATTTGTACAATAATAGGTAATTATTTTACTTTTGCAACATTATAATATAAGAGTTATTGAAAATTGCGGTTCAATTATGAGATTAATTTTATAATTACCTACTTGCATATTAGGTTTCATTGATTACTATTTTATTGCGTTATCAAAACAAAATGATATCGTCACTAATTATTGCTAGAGTAATTAAAGTCTTAAGTACTTACCTATGTTTAATTTTGACAACCAGTTATAATTATTATTATGTGCGTGCGTCACACTAATTAATCTATGTGAATTTTTTCATACTTATAATTAGCAATAGGTGACATATTTATCTTTAATTCGTTCACGTTTTAACACGTTCCTGGTGAATGGTGGACACATATATAATGAGTTACAATCCATTGGATTGGTCTGCAACGAGTTTGGTTTTTCTTCTCCATTCGTCTCTATTCTCAGCCAGTCTTTTCAGCTCTACGTATGAGCCACAGTTCATGTCCCTCTTCAGTTGGTCCATATACGCGTCTCTTGGTCGGCCTCTGCCATTTGTCCCCTCGTTCTTACCCTCCGCGATGGCGATGAGTAGTCCTGGGTGCCTGATGTTGTGGCCAATCCAGTTAGCTCGTTGTTGGCCGATTCTCTTAAGAAGTTGCCTTTTTTCGCCTACCCTGGTTAATACTTGTTCGTTTTCGACGTGTTCCGACCAATGGATCTTCAGCATGCGTCTGTAGCACGACATCTCAAAGGCCGCCAATCGTCCGCTTTCACTCTTGCTGATGGTCCACGTCTCACAGCCATAAAGCAGAATGCTCCATACAAAGGCAAAAATGGAAAATGATAGAGATAATAAATAAATATATAAGAAAAATATCCTCATATCAATAGTATGAACCGTGGTTCGATCCCAGGTGCTGTGGTTCAATCCCAAATTTTAGTTTTTTTCAATAGATAGAAGAGATGTAATATTTTGTTGTATAAATAATTTGTTAGAAAACATAGATATTTGCGTCCCTCAAAAAGAACAATTCTTTTTTATTGTGATCGATCTAATTTTCTTATGAAATATGAGGTTTAATTTTACAGCAGTGTCAATATTTTTAATGTCCATATATTTTCAATAACGAGTTATTTAGAATATATAAATGCACGTATCTAATTAAATAATGTAGGTACCTACCTTCCTACATAGTAATACGATAGTAGGTAAATTATCAATTCACTAGTTTTCATAAAATTTATTATAAGTAAATAGGTAGATAGGTAAGTACAATGCACATACTAGTACATCCTGTACCCAGTCTTCGCGTCGATGCCTTAAAATAAACAAAATAATAATAACATCGAGTATATAATAAATATTATTATTTCATGTCGTATACAAACAGAATAATAATAATTTTTCAGAAGAACTAAGTAAGTTAGTAATAATAATAGTCTATAGATAGTAGATTGTGTATAAGACAGGTTTTGATGATACCTATAGCAATCGAGTACCACGTGAGACACAACTATAAATAACGCCATATGCTTGAATGCGTTCGCCCGATTGTTTAAGTATCTATAGGTATGATATAAAATATTTAATACATTCTACGCACTACTGTCCAGTGATCATAAATAAATCCTTATTATTATCTTTTTCAATAATACTCCTTCGTATTTATTATTTATTAATATTTTTTACAATAGTTTTACTTTTTATAATAACTCTCAGATTTTCAATTATTTTTTTTTAAACATAAGTAGGTACTTAATATTCTTTTATGTTTTAAATTATCCTCTCGTACGGAATTTCTTCATAACATACAAATTTTGTTGATCGGTGGTGTTATAGAAAATAAAACATAATAAAATTGGGTTATGTAGTTTTGTAATGTATCAATTTCAATAAAATTCAGTCAATAAAAATATGACTTCTATACACAATTAGACGCTTTTGAGGTTATTTTATGAGTAAACGGCGCTTTACCAATACTATATACCTAATATTTGTTCATGAAACAAACCAATCAAATATCCACGAATCATCAAAAAATATGTTTTCCATATAAACAGACCATCATCGATAGATGTATTGTAGTCCAAAGGGGAGATTCGTTGCTTTACCAGATCTTTCAGCTTCTAGTCAACTCTTTTAAATTTCATTGGATGTATAACGTCATGACTGAAAACAGTATTTTATTTTATGTTAACTAATAAACGGCTTACGACTTTTACAAACATTTAAATAGAATACAAAAGATAATTAGAACTAGGTACACATAAAACATTCAAAGATCCTATTTATTATATTAATGTCTTATCTAATATTTTGAGATTTTTATCTAACATTTTACAGTTTTCAATAAGCCTGAAAAATATAATATTCTCACTATGTACATACAAGTAAAACTCCTTGGTGGTAATTTTGAATTAATGAACTCAATTTGTAATTGGAATAAAGGTATTATTATTAATAATATTAACGTAGCTTTTATGTATGTTTAGGTAAACAGAAATGCAGAAAAAATTAATTAATACTTATAAAATTTACTGCTGTGACAGGTAATCAAATGATACGGTAAATAAACTCTAATAAAACACAAACTTAATAACACTAAAAATTTAATAATGAAATAATTGAAAATAATAATAATATTTTACTAACCCATAGTTCGCTTTCACCGCAATAGATTAATTTCTAGATTAAGGAATGTTAAGTAAATTGAATTGTGTATTAATTTTCTACTAACGTACGTCATAAATAATATGTATTGACTATATGCATTCTATTATACCATTATAGCCTATGTATTTATCAAAAGGATCACCTTTTTAAACTAATACCCACCTATACCATTAATGCATATTTCACGAGTGGGGTAGCCAGAAGACTGGTTACATGTAATAAAATAAACATTCGACAATTTTTTTTTATTATTTGATTTATCTGAAAGAAATTTTTTGTCAATTTCAGAAATAAGGAAACCGATTCTGCTCTCCTTTCTGTCTATCGCGTTCTGATTTTGATGAAAAATAAGAGAATAATAGGTATATTATATTATGTTTTTCTTGTGAAATACGAAATTTTTGAATATTACACAATTTTATTTTTAGTCAATTAGATATTATGATATTATGATATCCCGTGGAGCACCCGGTAAAGAATTGGTCTCCCACTCTTCTGCGTAAGTTTTCGAGTGTCCTGTAAAAGGCAGGTGTTCGAAAAAATTAAGACATTGTACATCTCAAATTCAGCGATGAGGTTTGCCACCCATCCTGAATGTCTTGATTTTATATTGGCACGAAGAGGACAGTTTGCATGTTACTTACATGCAGCTGATCTGCTGGCTACCCCACTTGTGGGATATGCCGTGATGGTATAGTATAGTAGTAGTATTATGATAAAACAGTGTTGCAAAAATCGTAGGATCGACATAAAATCGTACTTATCTACATAACTAATTAATGTGATTTGCACAAGTGAGTGTTGTTCAGTATTGTACCAGTAACAAAGAGAGCAAACTTTCAGCATTCAATACGTAGTATACCAACTTTTAAAATACATAATAATAATAATAGTAATAACAATTGTAATCCCAAGTCATCCCACGCACAAAGGTATATCACCGAGTATTTTTACGGCGTTACAACAACATTCCGCATATTATTATTATAATACATAAGTGTATATCATTATTATTATTATTATTGGTGGATGTGTACTTATCTCTTTTCATTCTCGGC
Source organism: Athripsodes cinereus (assembly GCA_947579605.1). NCBI lineage: Eukaryota > Metazoa > Arthropoda > Insecta > Trichoptera > Leptoceridae > Athripsodes > Athripsodes cinereus. Next base: position 19,550,593 of record OX388314.1, read on the forward strand.
TGCTGCTGCAAGTCGAAGAAATGCATTAAGTATCTAGACAATTATAAATTGCAGACAATGTCGAATTTTGCGTACTCCGCAGTCTGGAGCGTGTTGCAACCCACACCATTCGATATGTGGGTGTTATATGGAGTCAAGTAGAATGTGCACTTCATCAAGGGCGTCTCATTGGTCAATTTATGAACAATTCAATATTATGTTGTTCCTTTTTTGAATAATTTCCACGGACTTATTTTATCAGGCAATATCATGCAAATTACGAAGCAAAAATATGAAATATTTCCCAGTAGGTAGGTAGTTGATAGATTTTACAATCACATATAGGTACCTATGACTATATAGACACATATAATTTACATTTTTTTAAAATAGATACACGTAATTTCAACAACACCACAGATCCTAAAAATACGAATTGTCTCTGATAAAGGGTAGGTATCCCACTCTTTCTATGTAAATTTTCAAGTATCCCGCATAATGCAGTGGTTCTTAAAACTTCAAGAAATAGATTCAATTAAGAAATAAGGTATGCTACCCATCCTAAAAGTTTTGTTTTTGTTGATTCGGTGAGGTTACATGCTTAATTATTTAATGTGGTTAATAAATATTTTGCAAAATTATTATTTGTAGTAGGTTCTAGAAAATATTAACTGAAATTACATTTACACTAAACAATATCAATTTATGAGATACTAGGTATTACAACATTGTCGGATTGTTACACTTAAAATAAAGAACGCTGCGCCAATGTTGCAGTTTTCAATAAATATGTGGGTACTTTGGACATTCGTAATGCAGCGAGAATATTTCACACTTAGAACATTTTTATTACATATCGACCTTCAAATTATAATGTGATACTATTTTATAATAAACACCCGTTTAAATCATCTTCGACGTTAATATTTAAGCTTTCATGAAGTCAAACAAGATAATAATATTTCTGACGATTTGTTACAAGATGCATTGAAATATACAAACCTACCTAAGATCGCTCGTAAACGAGTGAATAGCCTTTAACATAGAATAGAATACAAACTTAGATATTTTTTATATGTAGATAATTATTGTTTCAAAATTTCATTTCGCACAAGTGAGAAAACCAGCAAATTGACCGTACGTAATACCTAAATGTGCAAAATGTTCAATTCTTGTAAATATAAGTAAAGACGATTCAGGATGGGTCGCACAGCTCATCGCTGTATATGTTAGAAATTTACGTTATACGGGGTGTTTTACATAAAATATAAACATTTTATTTCAAATAGATACCCACGTTAATTTTGTCATTTGATACTAGAGCTTTAGAATACCAAAAAAGAGAATGAATGGTGAATAATTTAGCGCTAAAATATCTTATGTCACATAAATAATATGCTTGAACTACCGTTTTGAAACTATTCTTTTTAAATATGGAATATTAATTCAAAACAATCGCATTATTTAAAAAAAAGAACTTTCTGTCGAATTAATAATAAAATCGTTATTTTTCTAAATTTAGAACTAGGTATCCCATCATATTATATAAGAAACAGTACCTATTTGAAGTAATTGGAAAAATCGCTCTTGTTTGATTCTTGGACTCGGTGGCAAAGAATAGGTCTTCAACTCTTTTCTGCTAGATTTCAAATGTTCTGTAAAAAACAGGCATTCGTAAATTATCACGTTTAAAACATTTTACATCAGCAACGGGGTACTCCACCCATCCCGAACTTTATTGTCGACAACTCACATTTTATTACATGTAATGTTCTGCTGGCTACTTAAGTTATGGGAGAAGCCAAGTAAGTACAGATAGATAAGGTAGCTTTTTTACAAACTGTGAACCATCCCTTAGTTTTCAATAATTAATAAAATCTTCTTTTTTTTCAAATTTAGAACTGAGGTATTATTATTTCAGAAAAAGGACGGTAGATATTTGAAATAAAGAACAAAAACATTCTTTTATTCAAACTTTTAACCGTGACATTACTTTATAAAAATAACAATATTTAAAATAGGTAAGTACATGATAAAATCAATACATTCTTTCAAATTTCGAACTATCACTTTATTTTGAAAAAGGAACAATATTTGCAATGAGTGAATTATAAATTTGTTCTTATTTCAAATATTGAACACGCACGTTAGGTATGTATTATTATCTACTCTCCGTGACATTCAACCCTCTTCAGGATATTGAACCTGCCTATTTTTATTATTATTATTACATTGCTATTGTATGGCGAACAGAAACCGGCCAATCAAATAACAAGTTCAATGAACTTATAACAAACTCTGACCTTCGATTTGAACGATTCTTTCAAAATACATAAGTACCTACATACGTAATATAATATTACATACATTTCTTTTTAACATTATTTTTGATTTCTTAAATCCATATAGTTACCCACAAATCCAATTATTTTAAATTTTCATTTTGCGTTAATAAAAATCTCTAAATCTATCTAAAGTTTAGATTCTAAACCATCGCGGCATCTCTGAAAAGCGATACGGCCAATAGATTAACAGTTACCTACTTATTAATAAACATTAGCCATATTTTCTGTACCATAAAAATAAGACGTTCAGAATGGATGACATACTCCATCGGCGAAATGTATATTAGGTATGTAAAATGTCTTTATTTTATTTTTTAAGTCAGAGACAATCTTGAAAACATCTCAATTTGTCTCGTAATAAAGTAGATAACCCAAATGCACGTTGTAAATCTTATCCCAAATAGGTAGGTAAGGAACAAGGTTTTGTATATGTATACCTACCAACTTCCTTTTGTATTTATAAGAAATATCTACCTCTTATGTCAAATTTTATACATACCTACAAATTTAGGTGCTAATTTCACATAACTTCCTATAAAAAAAAAATCTTAAAATTTCCTACAAATAATATTGAAAACATTTATTTTTTTAGATTTGATACCTACGATATTTTTTCCACTCTTACGCCTTCAAACGAGCTGGCAATGATAATTTTATAACTAAAAAATGTAGCGTCTGTCTTCTAGTCACTTTTCCTACCTACTCCTTTCCCTTGCATGACTTCTCTTCCTTTTTAATTTTTTTATTATGAAATTGATAAACTCGCTCTCTGTATATTGATTAAAATTGAATAGGTAGGTACCTGCTTATTAAAATAAACATAATATGGATTAGTTATTTCAGGATTAAAAACTCTTTTTAAGTAGGTATTGAACAGAAATCATACCCGATACTATGTGTATACAAAACGCTTAGCACAGAACAACCGAAGCCTACATGTATATTAATAATATTATGTTATGTATTGTAGGTAGGTACAAACATCTGCATACCTACCTAATTTAAAAATTATTTCTTCCATGAAACTTTAGAATATCAGCTGTAAATTGTCAAAATGAAATAACCAAATTTTCATATATCGTTACATTTATATTATCAACATTTTATTTAACCCATTAGTACCTACAGCATTGAAAAAATATCCAGAATTATTTCCCATAGTGCCCTACAAACACATAAATATCAATATTATTATTAGGTATGCATTATGTCTTGGACCCGTAAGAGGACATGGTTCCCGCTGTTTAGTGATATATTTTATTAAAGCATAAACTAAATCGCGAGTTCGCAACACCTCGGGATGGGTATAATTGCATTTTTATTTCATTAATTTATATCTTACATTGTTAGTTTATGTTTATTATAACTCTATGCAATCTCTTTCGACCACGGGATAACCAACCAACCAACCAACCTACAGCGATCACCTCTTCTTATTATTACTAAATATCATTAAATTTATCGTCGTCAATAATTTAATAACTTTTTACAGGGTGTTTAAGTTTTTAATTTATTATTCCGAGATTTTATTATCAACTGGGATAAAATATGCAATCATATTCTTATTAAACTCTATATAACTACATATCCAACGAGTTTATAATAAAAAATCTACTCACTTGCACATACCTATATGTTAACCAATTATTAGTCGTATCTATAATAGTGAAATAATGAAGGGGTCGAAGTTTTGGCAGGAATTAAGAATATATGATTCAAAATATATTAATCCGTCCCAAAACTTTCAAAAACAATGAAGAAAATGCGGTTACTACATATTATTGTAAATATGCAATTATACTATTTTTTATGGATGTGTGTATAAAATGTACCTATATAATATACATGTATATATGAGCGTAATAGTACCCACATCTATTCAATTGTTATCTATTTATTCATATAATTATGCCTGTTCTCAGTCTATTTGAATGATAAAATTATAATCCGAGTGTGTAGGCGTTTAGGGCAGATGCTCCTCTCATGTTTCAGCTTGTATATAAAATAATCTTATATTTTAATTTACAATTCTTGTATAATTATTATTAATTCTACTACGGCTTTTATTGCTACAGGATATAAATTTGTCGTTTTAGAGGTGCGAATAAAAGACTTGATATTGCTAATAAAAACAATAAAATAGTAAGATTTTATATGAACATGTTATACGATTGGCATTTATTTTAAGTGTCTTGATAATAATAATAATTATTATTATTCTTGTTGTTATTGATGTGATGATAATATTGTGACGCGCTGGGACATGGAGGGTTAACAAGGTGAGGAACACAAGTAATATTATGAATACCTAATATCATTATTAGATATTATAATGATTTTCTTGGTAATTATGAGGAAATTTAGTGTTTAGACTTACTTAAGTTAATGCATATTTCTTGTAGAAAATTTAAATTACTATATAATATGTAGATGCCTTGATAGTTTCATGCGGAATAGAATTTCTAATACAATTTTAATATTACCTACCTAGTAGGTATGAAATTTTGGACCTTCTGAGCTAATTTTACACAGAACACAAAATGTTTGTATCTTGAAGATGGAATTCGATTCAGAGATTGAAAATTTGAGACTTAACCATCGGGCTACCAGCAATTTTATTCCTTTCAACACTACAAGAAAACGTCAATGTATAATTGAAAAAGATGTATGTATTTAAATTTATCGCTGTCGTTAAATTTTAATTAAAAACATTTTTTGCATATTTACATTCGATATCAATTTCCGTTAAAAAACCGTTGCGTAGTATTCTAAATATCTATAAACATATTTTTGGCATTATTGATTTTAAATAAATAATTTATTGTTGTAATCAATGAAATTCACACACTCGAAATAATTCTTATCTGTGATAATTTCAAGTACCTACCTTCTATGTACATACAAGTTAAGTTTTCAGTTAGGTACCTACTTGCGAATCAAGAAAATCAAGTGGAGGTTTGTATAGGTACATTCCAGTGGCGGGAATAGACTTTTATATGGTTTATGCTTTCGTAATGAAAATTTATATTATTTTCACAGTTGACTATACTATGATATATGTAGGTACTTATATGCATGTACAATATTTACCTTATAAAAAATAAATTAAATATTATATTGCCTACCCACCAGTGGCGAGACTAGGCTTTTTATGTCAGTCATGTTTTTTGTAATGATTTTTTAAAATTATTTCCATAATTTGCTATAGGGGCTCGGTGGACCTCCGCCACCAAAATTTGGTATAAAAATTTGAGATATTTCATGATCTCGTCGTTTTTGTAGTAGGTACAATTTCAGACAATGTCTAGTTTTTTGTGGTACTTTTTGCATACTTGGAAAGCCCGACACTGGTACAGTAATTGTATCTCATATATTACACAATGCACTTGAAAAAACTGTTAAATCTCTAAATTTTCAGATAAAGTTTGAAAAATATTAACGCTTTCTATGTGTACCAATATTTTTTGTCAATAAATAAAATATGTACGTATTTAATTTGTTTATTTTTTCTTATTAAATAAGAATCTACTTGTTTATTTTTTGCGTAATATATTAGCAAATGAAACCTACGTATTTACATGGCGTGCAAGGTTCGAAGTTCAAATCATCACACAGTAATATTCATTGGTGTGAAAAAAATTGTTGTTAATTTTAATTGGTCCTCGATGTATACCTAAGTTTGCGTATTTTTGATTGGTCAAAATAATTAAAAGAAACCGACAAAATCTGTTCGTTCCATATAAAGTGACAAAAATTATATAAGTAGGTACCTACCTAATTTTTATGTTTGATATAGTTAACTCATTTACGCACAATGTTGTGTTTGAAGGAAGTGGTGGTAGTTTTTTTTTTTTACGCGGCGGCAGAATTGCCATCCACACTTCTCAGCATTGTACAACCAGATAAGTCTCCATATGATCAGTCATGATCACACAAAAACTTAACAGTCTAATGCCGGGAAAAATTCACCTATCCAGATATACAGGATATCAAAGGATTAGGCTCAAAACGCGGGATCAAAATACCAGCATTGTGCCTGAAATATCTGTGTTCAGAAACCTTTTTACAATATTACAAGTGTTTATTATAATAGATTTTTGAATTTTAATGTACAAATTAACCGGTAAATATAATTTTTGTAAATTATTTATTAAAGATTTCGGAGTTACCCCTGTAGCTGACATGACTAAAGGTATTATATAAACTATATTATATTTTTTAATACTATTATTACGTATATTTACTATTATGTATCTTGGAATAAATTGTAGGTTTATATTATTATACAACTCGCTTTATTATCTTCGTGGTTAGCAATAAAGATAAGAAAAAAAAATGGCACAATAATATATACACATTGTAATTAATTGTCTTATTATCACTGCGCAGGCTAATTGTTATTCAATAATGAAGGTTTTTACGTTTCGATGCTTTTACATCGAATTCAATCATCGTTTTCATAAAATTTCTGTGGCTTGGTATAACAAGAATTTTCAATTATTAAATACTAGATTCTTCAAACTTTTGTGAAGACTGGTGCTTCTTTCATTATATTTTAAAACCTTTTAAGCATCATGCTTTTCAAGACTTAAATGTGTTTCTATTTTAGTACCACTTTTATGTCATTAAACATTTTTGTGGTTAGTGATTTATGAATATTAATATACTTAGATCTTTTTGTAACGAATTTGAATGTCTCCTTGACAAGGTAAAAGGTAGGCCTTTGCATATTCACAGATATCCTATTATATCGATGTTTTTATTCAGTCTCGAAAAGTGTATTCAAATCTCTATTGCCTCTTATATGCCCGTATTTTGTTCAAACATTTTTAATACATAACATTTCCAGCACATACAAGAATAAACTGACATTCTATTTGCGCATAGCCGAGAATATTTTTTTCACAAACATACTATGTATAATGTACCTATATATATTTTTTTTTGTTGAGGAAGGTTAATTCACTGATAAAATTATGTAAAAAATGCAGTCTTATAATTTAGCTCCTACTGCCCATAATATTATTAAATAAAAATCTATTCGTGCAAAATGATATCTATCATATACCTATTATGATGCATTACCAAAAAAAAAAAATGTTGCCATGCACGTGAAGATAAAATATATTTTATAATAAAAACATTACCAGCATGTTTTGTATTTTTAGTTTGTCTATCATTTTGCTGTTGTATCTCCGTTGTGCATTTTGTGAATATTACTATCTGATAAGAAATCTTAAATACTCGCATATTATGTATTTTTCTTTTTGGAAGTTTTTGATTAGACAGATGATTAGTCATAGTATTGATAATTCTCTGGGTTTTCTGTATGTTAGGTATCTTGTTTATTTTTATAATAGATAATCTGTTAATATATTTTTTATATTGGACTTGTATTGCTAATTTTCTAAAGATTTTTTAGACGCAATCTTGAACGCTTATGATTTCGTTTTTAATATTTAAATAGTTAAAAATATCAATTCTTGTTTTTACAATAAAACTATTTACAAAATTATTTTTTCTTCGTGGTGTGATAAGGAAAATCAATCATTATAATCGAATCAATACAAATTGAATCGTGAAATGTCATAATATTTTTATTTATATATGCAAATATGTAAAAATTATTAAAATATTGTAATCTTTTAAAATAAAATGTTGATTTATCTCAGTAAACTTTTAATTGTTTATCTGTGTTAAGGTTTTTTATTGAATATGAAAATGCTTACACTCTGTTTTTCTTCATTAAATCTTGATGAATAGATTCATTGGTAGGTTTGAAAAAAAAACTAAGTGTGAAGATATGCATTTATGTTGAGTCAAAAGTCAATTTATGTTTTTTTTATTGTTTTTCATAACAAAATATGATATATATGGTAATCTTTATATTATATCCTATACCTACTTATATGTAGAAGGAAAAAATAATACCTTTATTTCCCTATCGAAGCGAAAAAACTCAATGTTTTTATAAATTATTTTTTAATCACTTTAATCGAGTCGAAAAAAGTGTACAAAAAAGTGTTGAATATGTCTTAAATAAGAAATTCATTAAAACAAAATAATTCATTCATTAAAAACGCTTTAAAACATTTATATATTAGGTACGGATGACTTTTTTATTTAATTTATTTATCTTGCACCAAAAAACATGTTAAATACAACTATTAAACCAATGCATCTCATATGTATGAGGTATTCAGTGAAGCAACTCCATGTGAAAAACATACAAGTTGTCGTTTTCATGCCATTGGAATACCTAACATTAAAAAATATATTACTGAGTGTAAATTAATATTGAAGAGCCGAAATGGGTGTTCAAAGATACACTTTTCTAATACTTTGCGCTTTCTTTTTATCCCTACAGAGATATAGCTGCTTGAAGGATAGATAATATTTAGTCTTTCTTCTTCTTCTTCTATATCAGTGCCGTATCAGGTCCCCCAGGCGTTGGCGATCACTCTGGAGAATGCCTTTCTGTCCCGTGCTATGCGGACCAGCAGGGCTACTCTTGACAAAACTAAACACGATCTTAATCTAGTCTTGATCTTGATCATACGACGCACGAAGTGACTATTGGCCAAAAATACACGCAAAACGATCGCGCGTTAGCGGTAGCGCGGTGTTTTTGCCCATAGTCCCTTCGTGCGTCGTATGATCAAGATCAAGACTAGATTAAGATCGTGTTTAGTTTGTTCAAGAGTAACCCTGCAGTTCTCCCATCCGTGTTATTCCGGTCCATTGCCGTATAATAATAATAATAATAATAAGAACACTTTATTGATCAGAAAAAAAAACCATGAGCAATTGGCGAGCTTATTGCCTGGAGGCAATATCTTCCAGCTATATTTAATCTCCAAGCAGATTATATTATTAATATTTACACAAAAAACAGAACTATGTTATAGTTAAAAATATTCAAAGCTCATTCATAAATACAATGCAAATAAATTCAATGTTAGAATCAAAATTAAATAAGTGAATTGTATGAAATTACACGTCTAAGCTGATGTACATAATATTATATACAGTGCGCTTATTTCTATCAACATATAATATATTGTGTAGTTACAAGTATAAAGAACCCAATAACATTCTAATTTGTTCACATTACTGACGATTTGTATTCAGTATAGGCAACCACCATAGTGTATTGTTACACTCTGAACGTACATTATGTACATACACCCATATGTATTATTTTATATTTATCACTGTTTTATTGTATGGTTTAGGTATTATTTTACTATAATATATAATAGCTTCTACTGTAGGTTTCTATATCTGCAAGGCGAATAAACTCAAAATGTCAAAAATGGCAATTCAGCAAGCTATTAAATTCTAGCGTAGTAGGTATAAAATCAAATACCTATCTATGTAATATGTATGTTCTGTTTTTGTTAAGCGTATATAGATATATATAGCCAACAGTTTTGCCGTTATAGACAATAGTTTATAATAGTTAAACTTATCTCACGTGGTGTGTATTGATGAAACATTTCTTTTTTTTTCTATATAACTTATTAACTTCAGTATTGGTTATGGACTCGCTTTGCCCTCCACAATCTCTACGAGTTTTTCTTCGTTCTCCTTTAATATTATATTGTTATACTTTCAGACGGCAACAAAAATAGGGTAAAAAAAGCGCATTCCATTACGAATGTTTTGGGTTACTTTAAAGGTTTTATTAAAAAAAATATATAGATTGAAATATAATATTATCATTGACACTGCAACGTGCAAGGATAGACCGCGAATATTAAGGAACAAATCAATCATTATTTAAGAAAAGCTCTGGGTTACGATTGAAGCTTTTCATGCAAGTTCAATAGTTAAAGTTATTACGGGATAAGTTTTGATATTGTATTTATAAAAATAATTATTGTTTAACAGGTATTTTTTTCAAGCAAAGACGTTCACACTAGTTTTTGTGTTGTTGTTTGTTTAAAGAGTATCTCTGTTTATATTGTCAATTCTCTCTTATCTTCCAATTAAACTAACGTACAATTCAATACGACACAACGCCCAGCAAGTGCTAATTGTTACAAGAAATTGGAAATATAACAACTTTTTATGCAATTTTCGTCCTGAGGTGTCTTGGCGTAATAGGAAACGAAGAAACGACCCGTAAAAATGAACAGATGATATATTATTGTATGTAAAATATTTTCATGTAGATTGTAGGTACATTAATTTTCCTATTTTAACACATATTTTGCAGTTCTTTTTTCGTATGACGAAAATAATTTGAAAAAAATCAAACTTTGCTAAAAAAAATAATGCAACTTTGTCAAAAAGCCATCAGCACTTTGTCATTGAATTTTATTGATTTTAGTATTTATTTATTTTGATTTTGAAGTGGTATGCATTAAGAATAAGCAATTAAATAATTCGTTCTAAATTCAAATCAGTGAATCAATTGCGAAAGTAGACTGAAGTGATTTTCTATTGTTTGCGGTAGGTCTATCAATTGATTGATTGAAGTTGACAATTCCCAGTGTAAATCATGGTGATCAGCGGTCATTGAAATAATAATTTACTATCTTTGTTTTTAGTATATATTCGTCTTCTGTTATAAATACAATTGATGAAAATTATTAGCTTATCCTCTCCTTTACACAAATGTTACTTTTTGAGGAGGGTAATGCATAATAATAAATGTAACAAGAAATACCATATTATTTACTGTAATAAAATTACTTCTACATAATATATTGAAATTTATAAAAAAAATACTCGGAGTCATTCGGCCATAAAATAATGTTTAACGTGACACAAGAGAATAATAAAACTTCCTGACATGAACTGTATCACTGGAAACCATGGGGATTTATGTTTCTTAAAGACTTTATTCTTTTAAAGTGCATTTTTTTACAAAAAGATGCGTCATAAGTTATAATAAATTAAGTATAAATAATTCTTTATGAGACTTGCGTATTTACGCTCTCAGCTTTTCATATCAGCTATCAGTGAGATTATAATTTTTTTTTTTTTTACAATCATAGATGAACGTACATCGTTATAATATCGTTACGTTTTGATTTGCTCGCAGCATTATAAGCACCTTTAGTGAAATCAATACAAAGTATCCAAACAAGTTTTGCAACATTGTTAATAACAGTTCACTTTAAAACGTAATATTTTTATTATACGACTTTATGTCGTGATATTGTATGTCGACTATAAAAATATAACTAAACATGGCTTGTAATAATAATTACTGCTATTTAATGAAATTTAATTAATTAAGATAACAAACTTTAATTAAGTATTAACTAATTATATCACTACCCATATACGCTATCATGTCTTATGTGTATCAGATTCTATGACAGTTATAATAGTCGAAACTGTTTTTACTCATGTAGGACCTTATCTCTCCAGTTCTCATATCAGCTGAAGAAACTTCAAAAATGTAGTAATGTTTGTCACAAAGTTGATAATGAACGTTTTCTCTGAGACATAAAATATGTGAATGGCATCTTTTATTTATTTATAAAATATTGAATGCCTCTATTTGGTACTTGAAAAACTTACTTTTTCTAAAGTTTAAAGTAAGCTTTCAAAATACATGAGAAAAAAATGTATCCCTGTTCTATTACATACTTTGTTTCTTCCACATAGTATCAAAAGGAATTTTAAGAAATTACTAAAATAATTACGATATATTTCATTAAGAAAGAAAAATATATTTTCCACGATATACCTAATACCGTCAATAGGACAACATTTTTGCATCATTTAATATATTTATGATTAAGAAATTTCTAAGCATTTCGTAATGTATGTATCTCATTTTTCCTATTAGTGCGCTAAGTTGATATTACACACTTCTTTAGACAGTTTTCGCAAATACGCAATTTAAGTAGGATTAAGTACATTTAAGTAGGTGATTATTAATTTTCAATAAATCGTGTTTTTTATATACTTAATCCGTAAATGTTTAGAAATTTTATGAGGTATTAATTGTCGTAAGTAAATTAAACAAAATACTTACCATTTGACATTGGGTTTTTTTACAGATTTTTTTGAAGTTTAACTTTGAGCTATGATAATGTATTTTTTTTTATTCATCATAATCTCTTTGAGTAGATGTTTTAAATCGGTAGAAAATAAAAATTAAATAAATATGAAAAAAAAATGGACGCACAGAATCAATTCTAATAAAATAAATACGACAGGCTTTTTACCAAATAATATTAGTGCATAATGAATGTCGTGAATAGTAAAAAGATATATAGTTACTTCACCGGCCACCTTAGTCTGAAAAAAATCCTGTAGTATATTCGTAGATATTTATTCTAACCGTTGCTTAGGCCTGGTAAAAATTCAGTATGTTTCTACAAAATAAGAGATAATTTGTAGAAACATGAACATATAAACATAAACACATCACACCCTTTATCATGTCGTGACAATGATAAAGGGTGTGATGTGTTTATAACATCATTTCAAATGCATTTTCACATATTAGGAGTAGGTAGGTATTGAATATTAGAACATTATCTAGGTCTTTTGCAATATGACATATTTTCTCAATTAGTCTGCAACGTTTTATATTGTTTTATTAGACTAACGGACGTATTAATTTTTTTGTCAAGATTTAAAATTAATTATACCTATGTTGTGATTTCAATTTATCATTTTCCGCTTGTATACATACTACATAGTAACACTTTTAAACGACACTGTGAAATAAAAAGATTGGTATAATCTATCATCGTTAGCTATAAAAAAATCATTTGAATTTTAATGTAATAATATTTAGTCATCGATATGGTTATTTTATTAAATTTATTGTGAAGCCAAACATGTTAATAATTTCTTGTCTTGAATTTAATGTGTTAATTTCTCCTCCATGTTTTTTGTAACTCTGACATATGCATTTCGAAAAATGGTTTTAATAATTAACAGAAGACATTTTGTGCTTGAGTTTTAGAATAACATCCTCCCCTCATACCAGCATTTCATTGCTGTTTGGGGAATACGAAGTGTTTATTGTTAACTATAATAAAATATCAATATAAATGTATCGAAATATAAGTTGTGTATTAAATTAAATAAAATGAAAATAAATTATTTCAGTTTAGAGAGAGAAAAAAACACAACTTTTTATAAGCTTGTCAATGTCCTGTTGTGAAAGCTCACTTTTCATAAAGCATCGCGTACAAGGCATTTAAAACTTTTAATTCAGCAATGAAATATGCCACACTCCCTGAATGTCTTGCGACATGGAGAAGACAACACTTATATTTTCTTTTAATGCAGTTAAATTCCTGGCTACCACGCTATAGAGAGACGTCGTGAGGTTATAGATAGATAAGACGATATTTCATCGAAAGAAAAGAAGTAGGATTGCCGTTTCTACAATGTGACGTTCACTGAACCTAAAAGTGTCGATAGAGATAGAAATGTTGATACTTGTGACGACAAAATGACACCATTCTCACATACTTTGTGGTAACGTAAAGTTCCTACTAGGTAGGTATACAGTTTTTACTTGCGAATACAAGTATTTTATTATAAATGCTCGTAAAAATGTAGAGATGTGTAAGTAATTAAACTGCTAGCCTATAGCCATAAATTTGATATTGAAGAGGTATAATTAGTGTCATACAAAAGGTTATAAAATATACTTATTGTTAATGTTGTAGGTACTTACATACATAATAATATGTACCACTAATAAAAGTATTAAGTGTACATTTTAATTAATTTCATTATCTGTTTAAATTATGTACAACTATGTGTGTAATCTAGACTTAAAATACTAACAAGTATTTAATTAAAAGAAGACTCTTAAATATTAAATTCTCTTTATTAATGTTATGTTATTTTTCTTACTATACATATGTGTCAACTATTTTGAATGTCTGCACTTGCAATGATTTACTAACAAGTTTGGTTCATAACCCTCAAGAAAATCTACCTATCTAGGCATCTCCCACAAGTGGGATAACCAGCGGACTAGCCACATGTTATAAACACAGACAGTGCCTTATAACATTATAATCATGATGGTTTGCATTATTGTCTACTACGGTTTAAGACTTATATTTTAATCTATTGATCATTCCTAAGCATTTTTAAAAAAAAGTTCATTTTATGTGTAATTAGTGATAATCAGCAAAAAACTCAATAACCCATTCTTTCTATACTTTCATAGCAAAACACCCGGAATCAATGACGCATTAAATTAATAAGTTTTATTAATGTTTAGATTAAACCTATATTACATAATATCTGATTTAATTAACCATTGTGGAATAAAATTATTCAAAATAAAATAAGAAAATTGTACATAATAATAATAACAATATTAACGACATCTAAATGAGATTTGATAATAAAATAAAATAAAGATAATGGATTAGAAGTATACGAACTAATTTTATTATTCAAATTGTAGGTAATATAAAATGCAGGAAATGTTAATAAGTAAAATAACGACCAATAAATAAAATAATTTGTCCAAGAGCCATCATTGATTAGAATTGGAATGGTACCTGGAGAACAACATTAAAACGTGGACATAATAATGAATGAAACAATAAGATATATGTTATATATATACCACAACTGTCTTATTTTAAATAATTTATTTAACCCTATGTTAACCTAATGTCATTTTATCTTAAGACTGCTATGGCGAGTTTAGCATGTACCCCAGTTTAAAATTTTAAAACTATGTAAACACTGGATGCATTTTAATGTTTTACACAATTTTTAAGAATTGACTCCAGTAAGAGAAGTACGTTTCATTTGAAGAACCTAATATATTTTTATATTTTGTACCTCTATGATTTTTTTTGCTAAATATTTACTGAGGTTTCGTTGGTCCGGGCGTTCCTATGACAACGACATCAGAGCTCAAGGAATGTTGTTGGAGGAGGTGACGCGATTGGCACAGAGACGCTCTTTATAGAGGAGGCTGGTTTCTGCCCTGTGCTCCCGAGAGGAGCGTTGAGGGCGATGATGATGATGATGATGATTTATTGAGGACCCATTTCACATTATCTATTATATATTTTGTTAATCCGTAAGGTAGGTACTTACTATTGATGCTGCGAGGAGGAGAGTCTTAGGCCTGGGAGGGATGTCCCTTGGGGAGGGAAGCGTGTCTGTGAAGACTCCAGTATCAGCGACCCTCGGGTTCACCGGCATGAATACCTAAAGAAGTTTCCGGACACCTCAACTCGGCTCTCTGCTCATTTTTTATTTCTTTTAATTTTTATTTCTATTATTTTGTTTTGAGTATTGATTTGTTATCTAGGTTAAGGAAATGCCTTTATAAATATATTGTTAGTTTTTTTTTAAATAAATTATGAATGTATTTGCTTCTCTCGGCTAGAGGGACATCGAAGGAGTGTAGTCAAAAGATTCCACACACGGGGTTTGTTTTTGGCCGGCCAGCCCCTCAGGCTGCCCACTATGGCGCCTCCGGTGTGGACAAACTTTGTGCAGTGTAGAATTCGGATAAATGGAAGTCCCCAGACTTCTGCGCTATCCGGGTGGTCGGTGGGTCTCCTTCAATGTATTGATGCTGCGAATGACCAATTTGGTGTTAGAGAAATCGTTTCGATTATCCAAAATTGATGGTACAAGCGAATTTCAGCAGTAAATGATTTGTGATTAGTAAGAAAATTGCAGAAATTTGAAAATCCAAAAAAAAATTGTAACATTTTCAATACGCGCTTACTGTTTTATTACCTAGAAACACACAAAATAGATGCAAGTTTGTGTAGAGATCATAGTTTTCCCTGTTACGTCTCTAGCAAGTACTTAAATGAATCAATACTAATTACTTAAACATGTATATGTGTTCAGTGCATTGTATATAATTATGTGTATCGTCGTGTTAGTACCCATAATACAAGTTTCATATCTTAGTTTGGGACTAGCCCGGTCTGTGTGAATTGTCTATACATGTTGTGTTATGTTATGTTATATTATAATGTATTCATGTACATGATGACGGATAAAGTATTCGTGTGAAGAGTAACACACATGCTGTCACCTCAGGGTTAATTTAAAAGAACGAGTGTTAAAAATCTTGTTAGTTGAATCTCACCTCACACACTTAGGATGGGTCAAGATAACGACGCCAGATAAGACATTATGGACCACACTACTACTAATAGGTACTACACACATACAATATCTAATATTCTCTTTCTATGTAGATACATATAAGCAAACAAATTAACATTTTATATTATTAAACATTATCATCAACATTCCGAGACACACTTAAAATCAGCGGCGGATCATCCTTAGGAGCGTTGAGCGTAGCGCACCCCTTTTACAAGTTCATAAATTTTATCATTGTCTTTTCAAACCTACAGTAATTCTTCAAAAGTAATGGACCTATATTTTTCTCTTAAGAATGCAGTCCATCTTTCTTCGTTATTATTAACTAGAATCAAGAACGTATGATGATAAAATTGGATTTTTTATTAATTAATGAAGAATATATTTATCAAATTTACTGTGAGAAATTCGTTAGATACATTGTATTATGTTACACTACACACTTCATTGCAACCTTTTCTGGCATTCGTACTGTGTAATAAATAGTTTGGTATATATTATTAATGTTGTCACGGCTGTACGTTGGCAGAATAAAATAAAATAAGAAATTTGATCAAGTATCCTACGAAGGTTTTTTTCAAAAATTTCAACATTTCTATCCCCCAATATTTAAGACAGTGAGCCCAGGGGTCACCGAAATGGGGTAGTGTGGAAAACTATTTCCCTCCCAATGGGGATATTCCAACCAAAGCTACTCTCCACCAAGGGAGACAGGACGCACAAAACAAACGAAAAAACAAGAGTTCGCCACGCAACATTCGCCACGCCAGCAAGCTCAATTCTCAGACTCCCCTGCGTCAGCCGGGGGTAAACCCGGCCCACGCAGAAGATTCCACCTAGACACCCAGGAATCTACAAACCTCTGAAAAGCCCTGAAATTCTGAGGACAAAGGAGCACTTCCCCAAACCAAACCGAAATATTTCTGGACACTTTATCTCTGTTATATGTACCAACTGTATATATATATATATATATATATATATATATATGTGTGTATGTATGTATGAATGTGTGTATGTATATGTATGTGTATGTGTATGTATATATATATATATATATATGTATATTATTGTATTGTACTTAATTTTTGGGTATAATATTGGTTTAATTTATTATGGTTAACTATGTCACACATGTATTGTGTGATATCACTTTATTTTAATTTTTCCCAATATGGGCTATTTTTGTTTCTTTTTGTTTATTGTTCCAACGAGGCGACTTACGTTGATCTGTTCTTCGGGTCGCCCCTGAGGAAATGAAAGTGATGTGTGCAAATTCGGATAAATAGGAGTCTCCTACTCCTGAGATATCCGAGTGTGTAGAGGTTCTTTCAATGTAATGTAGTCCCCCAATATTTCAATCCACCAGCCTCCTCTGCTTAAAACAAATATATAAGTATGTATTACAATAAAAATAATAATATTTTTTACTAACACGAGAAATGAGAAAATAGACATGTTATTAGAAAATAATAATCTTACATTTTATTTATTGTTAATTTAAATTTAAACATATTAATAAATTATGTTTATAGTTTTACACTTCCAATGTTTTTTGATATCTTGATTTTTTGCAGGACATCTCTAGATGGTCTAGGTTATATAAGGGTTGGATGATTATTTTTTAATACCCATAATATTTTTTGCATTTACAATATCTACAATATTTTTTTTCTTGAATTTATTTTAAGAAGAGGTGATTCAATTTCCGTAGAGACGCTCTATGTGCAGGAAGCTTTTTTCTTCCCTGTGGTAAGGGAAGAGCGTTGAGGTTGGAACAACGCAATACGTACAGATTCTTAAAAGTGTCCACAAGCGTGGACGAAAACGTCAGAGTTTAAAATATGAAAAGAGAAAAAAAAATTTTTATAGGTAGTAAGAATTTGAGAAGGATTTCGTTTTTTATATTATAAATTACTTAAGACATAAGAAAATATTTATTTTCTTATTTCTGAAGGTTCGGATTAGAATAGAAGCCAAAATAAGCCTAGTAAACACCAGACTATAAATAACCTCCCTTAATTGTACGAACGTCACAATTTCGATGATGCATAGATACTTTTTTTATTAAATTTTTCAATAGTTTTTTTTATCTCTAGCATAAAAACGCATTATTATAATACCTACAGGCAGCTGTCAAAATCTAATCAAATTTCTATATAAAATATAGTAGACTGCATATTGAGCAGTATTTAAAAAAACAGCGATTAAATCGACAAAAATAATAAATTAAATAAATACAAAATGTTTTAATGCACAAGGAAGATAAGTAGGTACCTATTAGGAATTGTACAATCGTTTCTTTTATTGTTTGCTCTTGACAATTATTAAATATCTAGTAAAATCATACATGGACTTATTAAACATATTGACAATAATAAATTTAAAATATTATTCTAATAATATGTATTGTTGTGTGTTATATGTACCTTTTTTAATATTATTTCAAACTAGATTTATACCTGGCCTCGCTCCGGAAAATAAAATTGCGGCGTTAGGTACGTTAAATGGCAATGTTTAGGAAAAAAATATTATTTTATTATTATACCATCACGGCACATCCCACAAGTGGGGTAGCCAGCAGATCAGCTGCATGTAAGAAACATGCTAACTGTCCTCTCCGTGCCAATATAAAATCAAGACATTCAGGATGGGTGGCAAACCTCATCGCTGAATTTAAGATGTAAAATGTCTCAATTTTTTCGAACACCTGCCTTTTACAGGACACTCGAAAACTTACGCAGAAGAGTGGGAGACCAATTCTTTACCGGGTGCTCCACGGGATAAAAAGGATGGATTAATGGTGTAAACTTCTCCAATAGTAACTGTCAGGTTATTTAACTCTTTATTTAATTAGAGAAGAATGTATTAAATTTAAAAAAAATGTGTACAACGAAATGTTCACTGAAGTAATTACAAATGTTGGAAAACTTTTATATCATTTTTATCAATAGACCTCATATCAATAGACCTTATCAATAGTACCTATATACGTATTATATAAAAAAAATTGTATCTAGTAACACGCGCAAAAGATTTTTCTGATGTAATTTAGAATTTTAATGTTTTTCGTATGTTAAATTTACATTCACTTCTGTATGTCAAATTAAAACTTATTTCCTATTATTTCCTTTTCTAGTAAAAGCAGGAAATCAAGATATTGGTTTTCATCAAACAAATATTCATACATTCGAATGCATTCAAATATTAAATAGATTATAGATATTAATAATCTCTTGGTATATATGTATACTGTATAGGTTCTTTTTCTGTTGTTTTGTATGAAGATCTTTAACAATGGAAGCCCGAGGCGTCGTCGTCTGCTAGAAGTGATGCTATCGCCATCTTTTGTTTGAGATGAAAATAACCACATCACAGTCAGATTTGAATGCTACGTGTATTTAAAAATATATTATTATTGTTTATTATTATAATATTAAAAAGCTCGTTGGAAAACAAGACAAAGTCAAAAATAATTTAATATTTATTATGTTCACAAATATTCCACGTAATAAATTTCAAAAAGAGAAAAATCGAATTCTTACCTAGGTAGGTACCTACTTAAAGTTCATATGACTCACAGGTTTTATGATTCAGCGAGTGCATTCTATGTCATTAGAGTTTTTTCGATCCCTGTGTCCCCACGCATGCAACTTTTTTTATGATTCTTTAGAAATTTTGCATTGTTTTGTTTTACATCATAATATTATTATGCTTCATGTAATTTTGAAATCTAGATTATTTATTATGGATGAATAATGATGATCAGATCTACTAAGTGTTTTTTTCTGTGACTTAAAAATGGTAGAAACAGGAGAATTTATGCATAAGAAATCATGTAAATACACATCGCTTCCATCACTATTACTGTATACATTTATCGCTTCCCTAACTATTGATATAATTTAATTTGCAATCACCTGTCATGTTAAGTATTGTGGTTACCCGAAAACCAGGAAATAACTATATGATGAGTCATGTTTTTCTTTTGGTGATTTTCATTATATTGTATTCTAAGCATCGTCTGATATTATTGTACATACACCTCTTTGCATCTGAAGCTTTAAAATTTATTGTACAAATAAGATTTTGATCCCTAAGATTTTATCATAATTCCTTTTCATGCGTCATTTGTATCCAATTAATATTAATTTTTATGCAAATTTATTTATTTACTTATCTCTATGATTAATTTCTCGATAAACCTAACACTTTTTTAGACCACATATTCATATTCGTATAACAAAAAACGTGTATAAATAAAACATTGTCACACAAACTTGTTTTGTGAGTGTCTTCTTTAAAAATAGCCACATAATATCCGGTTTTCAAAATTCATTGTCTTTATGAACTTTACTGGAATGAGAAAGAAATCCTTTCTCTGTGTGAAATTTCGGAAGTGAAATTATGAAATTATTTGTCCCGTGGAGCACCCGGTAAAGAATTGGTCTCCCACTCTTCTCCGTAAGTTTTCGAGTGTCCTGTAAAAGGCAGGTGTTCGAAAAAATTAAGACATTTTACATCTTAAATTCAGCGATGAGGTTTGCCACCCATCCTGAATGTCTTGATTTTATATTGGCACGGAGAGGACAGCTTACATGTTTCTTACATGCAGCTGGTCTGCTGGTTACCCCACTTGTGGGATATGCCGTGATGGTATAGTAGTAGTAGTAGAAATTATGAAACTTAAATAGGTAGTAAGTAAGTAGCTATATATTTGCCTATCTGTAATATTTCTATGTAAAAAAGTTTAGATTTAACTTATGCTCAAATAGATAAATGTAAGTGCTGTATAAATCTTCCAGTTAATCAGATCTATTTATTATAAGCTGCGATAGAACAAAAAATAATATTTAAAAAAATCGTAATTTAGTTTCAACCTTTTTAGTTCTTAAGAGCGTATTTGTATGTAAATATCCAGATTTATTATTTTTCTTACCAATACGTGTTTTGTAATTTTTATTCCTATTTTCTTGTAAAGTTACGCCATTTGCGTTAATTAACACTTCCTTCCATTACCTCGCTTGCTTAATACCTATTGTCACAATTGTTAATTAGTACTGTGTTATTGTTACCGCTTAATGGCGTAATCACGAGATGTACTAGGTATCCACCAATTATATGATTAATCGTAATAATAAGTGTACGACATTATCAAATGAAACATAATATCCAACATAAAAATTGCACAAAAATACTCAAATGATATATCCCTACATATCCCAGAGGTAGGGTAGCCAGTAAGATAACAGCATTTAATGAATATGCAAACTATTTTCTCTATACTAATAAAATAATAAGGAGCTATATTTATGTACCTACCTATATATGGAAGAAAACAATAGTGACCTGGTTTCGACTTATAAAGTCATCGACAAATTAATGTTATTATATACTGTGATAATATTTGTTTTTCGATAATTTCTTCAGTTAATTTTCAAAAAAACAACGACCATTTCGTGTTTGCTTGTCATAATTATGAATAACCAAAAGTTGCTTTTTGTTTAAATATTAATGGAATATTTGAAAATTTAATTTATTTCTTCACATTTAAAATTCATTTGTGCAACTTTTGAATTTCATCAAAAGGTTTGATAAGCAATTTGAATGCAATAACACTTTCCAACAATATCTCGTATCCTTTTGATAAAAGCTCCACATTATTTTTAAATAAAGAATGATTTTGATTCGCGCCCCTCTTAATAATTACAATAATTACAACGACTTCTTATTGTGAGTAGGTACAATAATGATAATAATAATAATCATAATATAAAAGCTAAAACTAATTTGTCACGAGTATTGTTCATTTAGATAAGGATATCCCGTTTAGCACCGAGATAAAATAGTTCAAATTCTAAGTCACTAGTACAAAATATAATGTGGTACAATGAAAACAATCGTGCAGCGTTACGTTTGTACATATAACGACTTATTAAATTCTTAATTAAACGCATTTACGCACTTACGCGTTATTAACAACATTGTAATAAAAAATACTACTACTACCATACCATCACGGCATATCCCACAAGTGAGGTAGCTAGCAGACCAGCTGCATATAATAAATAACATGCAAGCTGTCCTCTCCGTGTCAATGCAAAATCAAAACATTCAGGATGGGGGGCAAACCTCATAGCTGAATTTAAAATGTAAAATGTCTTAATTTCTTCGAGCACCTTTGCCTTTTACAGAACACTTGAAAACTTACGGAGAAGAGTGGGAGATTAATTCTTTACGGGGTGCTCCACGCCATAACACTTTCAAAACTCATCTTTAATTTCTTCAAATTTGTTTATTTATCGTTTTGTTTATTTATGATTTTATACACCTACGACCTGCTCAAATAAAACTCATTCTTATAACCCCCCAATTTTTGTTTCTGTTGATATAGGATCTCTACAGCTCTAAATCGACTTTTACTTGGAGTCAATATAGACTGCTTTTGGAATCATTGAGCTAAAAGTAGTATAATTAAGTCCAATAAATAAAAGTTAGAAAACCAATCATTAACTAAATCTAGCATGCTAAGCATGTGTAATAAACGCACGAGTCATCCTCTTTGTGCATTGTAGCAACAATATACCTATTCAGAGTGGGTGGCATCTCTCACCTCACTATTTAATTAATGTCAGGTATTTTAAAATCCCGTTTTCCAATAATAACATAATGCTGCCATTATGAACATATTATAAATGTGTATATTCTTAGGTAGGTATATCTAAGTATATGTGCATATAATATTAAAAAGGTATCTTACCTGCAATGCAAACAGGTCGGGGTCGACGTATAAAATAAAATAAATTAGAAAATATCCATACTTAAAATGTGATGACATAATAAAATTATTTATTATTTATATCCTAGGTTCGCAGATAATATTATTACCATTATTACAAGATAGTACGTACTACTAATAATAATAATAATCATGCTAATCATATGTGAAAGACAATATCGTTATAAATTGAAATTCATTAACGGTACTTTAAGTGTTAAGTGCAATAAGAATAATATGTCACTGCGTATATGTGTTAAATTATAAGTCACTGTGATTTTTTCATACCTTAAAAATTCACAATCAAACATTGTTATTATTAGTAGCAGGTTGTGATTATCAGATTCTTTTATGAAAATTTATTACATTAAATTTACAACAGTTTTTAAGTATGAATAACCACGAAATGCATATTTTAGTAGGTACTATAAATTCGATTTTGCAATATTTTTTTACAAAAAAAAATGTATACTTAATATGAAGAATAAGAAATGATATTTTGTTCAACTATTTAGAATATATTACGTATTTTGATGCAGTAAAAATGGTTAAAAGTAAAAAATATCATGACAACACTGATGTTTAGCACTTTTGTTTTCTATTCCACTCCTTTTCTTATAAGCGTTGAATATTTGAATATCAAGAAACACTCATATTACTTTTGTCCCATTTTCTAAATAAAAATGAGTACTGCTTGGTGATAATTATTTATTAACAGGGTGTCAATAAAATTGTCAGGAAAACACACTACGCTTATTAATTGTACAAACTAATCATGCTAACAATTTATGTAAATATACTTGAATATTTGTATATGTGGTGTTGCTAATGAAAGACAGCTAGTTGTAAGCACTTCGATAATATATAGGTATATGTTATGTTAATTTAATGACAATAATTAATTTATTCAATGTTAAATTAAGTTACATACATACTACAACAGGCGACATGAATAGTAATAATATATTAAAAGGTTTATCGATTTAAACTGTCAACGTACTCCAGTTTTACGTACTTATACTGTTTTCATACTTCATGTGTCTAGCTAGACTCATTTGTCAACATAAAATATGTTACAAATAAGTTTGCCATATTTCCTATTCATAGTGGCAAACTGCACTCTTTGGTGAATTTCTACTTTTTAAAAATAAAAAATATGAAGACACTTTCGACAGACTCAATCAATATGAGATTATAATATGTGATAATAAAACAAAAAAATCTTATAGATAAAAACATTCTTGTTAATAAAAAAATTAGATGTATGAATACCTACCACAAAACAAAACAACTCGTATACTTAAAGCAGATGTGTGATTTGCTCATAAATTTATCGTTTTTTGTCATGTCATAGAATGAAAGCATTTTCTTAAAACATCACATTTACAGAAACATTCTTGCTATTTTGTTAAATTATTGCAATAAAAAATAAACTGTTTTCGTCAAACTTAATACGCAATTCTTTTTTTGAGCCATGGTCATTTTTTTACAGATCATAGTGTTATTCCTGGTTAAATCAAAATGTTATTATATAGACTGTATCAACGAGTGATAAAACATTAATTATTTTCACACCGTCATACCAGCACTAAGGTGATATTAGTTAACACTTTAACGACATGTGATTTTAATTATACATTATCGTTATTATTATCATCAACAACACTATGCATATATTGCAACACATATTAAAATTAATTTATTGTTATTATTTATTGAACGTTTCAAGAAAACCTTTTTCGTAATAATATAATGTTTATTATTTATAACAACACGTAATTATTCTTCATTGATAATTTCTTTACATTGTAAATAATAACATAGCTACATTGTTTCATATTATTTCAAACAATTAAACATCATTCATCATCAATTAATAATTATAAATAATTGCAAATCTGTATTGCTCTATGTAAAAACATTATATGTTGCAAATTTTGCATCTAAGACTTTCCGAATCAATCATTTTTGAAATAGAAGTAATTTCAAAATTTTGATTGGTTTTTTATGGTTTTGAATCATTGACAACTCAGGTGTTGGAGAAATAAGCTTCTTTCTTGTTTTAAAAATTTACTTTTTAATTCTATAAAAAAAAAATTATTAATATTTTTTACTAAGACTTGTTTGAAATACCAACTTTTTGTAATGCAACAATTTGCATGTCGTGCAAAATACACGTGTATTCGCCGGTTACATGATTTTCGTAGTAATATTAGATCTTTTTTGATAAAATGTAAATAAACTTTGGATTTAATAATCGTACGTGTTCGTTAGTGTATTTTTTACGAGAAATAAAAGCCACTTTGTACGTGGGTATTGAGATTTTTTTAATGATATTAATATTAACGATGGTTCTCAATATTTTTTTATGCCGCCCAAATTTATTTAATTGGTTTTGTGTACATTTTTTTGGATTCTTTTTTATATATCTCTCTCCTCTTGTAACACTTATCTCGCGAACATAGGGTGCTGGTCAATAGAGTTTTCTTTAAAGAACTCTAACTTTAATGACTTGGTTCTGACTGGGTTACGTTTTAAGAATGTCCAATAAAAGTTGGCCAAAACGGCCATCGTTCATTCATCTACAAGGTTTTCAACGGCATGGATGTATCTCATTCACAACATACCGATCCCATAGCAATGAAATCAGAGTACATATTAGGATTGTCGTGAAAAGAGGTGTTTCAATTAACGCAAAGTTGATAGAGATTGATTTCTTCACTGTACTCCTAGGAGGACTATTTAAAGGAAAATAGATGAATGGATTATTTCACATTTAATTTTTTTTTCCATATATCATAATTTCAATAAAAAGTTGTGTAAATGTTATACGGAAATATTGCCTTACGTCCTATGATCATTATAAATAATTAATCTTTGTCCAACGACATGTTTTTTATTGGACATGTCACCAATAATGTATCAATATCATTATAATATCAATATCATTGTATTGAATGTAAATATGTATCAGCATATTATTAAAACAACTAGTTTTGTGGCATTCGATCACATATGGAATGAAAGAATGCATATTATTAAGTAAATGAACAATAAGAAATAAGCATACTTCATTTTAATTTATATTTGAACAATCGCACTTTGTTAATATACCTAATGCATATTTTTATTACTTACATGATAATTTATATAAATTTATACGCATTTTTATGTTGAATATATATAAACAAATCAAAACATAGACGTGGAATATGATTTTTTAGAAAAAATACCAAATAATTTTCCTTTTGAATTCTGATTTTTTTTTTTCATTATCATCCAAGTTTTTAATGAAAAGAAAAATCAGTGTGCTTAAAAACAACACGTTTTCCCACTCGGTCAACGCAATTTTCTCGAATTTGTTCTATTTTTCAATTTCAGAATGAAAACAAAACAAATAACGTTTCTTCTGTTTTCAATTCAATTCAAATTTTGAAGTTTGAGAACGCTTAGTATGACAATACATAATATTGTTGCCATCTGTAAAAAATATTAATAGTGTACACATATTATTAATATCTCTTTAATATTCTAGGATGGCTCTTACTATTCCTAGAACCGACTTGTCCCTCATCAATTATTGCCTGATTTTCATAATGTTTACCGATACAGGTAGGTACCTACATCAAATAAACATGATTCGTGTACAATTATATTATTAATACTATACTTAGACATATAAAAATTACTTTTAGATACCTCAAACCCAAAACGTGTCGCAGAAAATATAATTTATGATGTTGCAAATTTTGACTTTACCTTCAGGCTACCGTCCTACTTTATATTTTATAATTTTTATTTTCCTGACGACTTTTTTCAATTGATTCTAATTTTTACAATGGACATGAATTTGATCCTAGATCTTGTAAAGCGTCCTAGAAGTGATATCGCAATACGGCGCTATACAAAATGTCAAATATTTACCATTATTATACAAATCATTATTATCGCTGGAAGGATAGCTGGTCCTCTGTGTCACAAGAGGGAATCACTTCTGAAACAACAGATCAGTGATATATTTACGTGTAAAATTGCTTGTGCTCATAAACAGTAAAAAACAAATAAAAAAAATTGATAATCGAAATGCTTTACCAATAAATAGTTTACTTACTGTTTTTTGTCTTCCGTTTGTTTTTCTACCCCTTTTTATTTACCCCCAATTGTCACGTTCTTTTCGAGATAGCCAAGACTAAATAAATGTCCTCTTTTGAATTTTTAATAATGCTCTTGCTAATATTGTATTTCAACTTTTTTAAACATAAGCTTGTGAGGGATATATATTATATTGAATGACAAATCTTAACAAGTGTCTTAACACAATGTAGTGTGTACATTTTGGTACCCACACATTCTCCACCGATTAAAATAACTTCATGGTTGATTCTCCTCCGCAAACTGAGTGTTCACTTAATTGATTGCTATAATTATTTATTCTTAATTTACTCTTTATACATATCAAATAATGAATGATAAGTGTTAAAATAATAATACGATAAAATGGTCTTCTTAATCTGAAATCGCGGTCAAGAATTGGTAAGTATTGATTGATCTGTAATAATTGTCGTCAAACGAATTCGAATGTTCTATAAACAAAACAATTGAAAAACAACGTTCCATTTTTCAAGTTTTATATAAACGAGCTACTTTGCAAAAGTTTCATTATTTTCTTCGAATTTCAAATAGTTTTATTGCAAAAAAAAAACATTGCTAAACAACCAACTGTCAATTTTGTACATGTGTCGCTTGTAAGTGGGTAGGTACATATATTCTTGTAAATTATCTTTTGAAACGTGTTTATTCAAATTAAATTCCTTCGAATTGTATCATTTGAATACCTGCGATAGAACAATTTCTCATTTCAAACAAGGTATCCATCTTGCCAAGGCCCACCCACGTGCATACATTACTTAATATAACAATATAACACTAATACATTAATAATCTATACTCATGTTGTTATGGACACTATGTGTGTCTTGTCTATGGTTCATCAAAGATAATATTGTCTGTGGAAGGTGGTTATACACACATTAGGGAAAGTCCAAATCACCTGGTCCAGCACTGGTTGCTCGACCATCTCAGAAAAAATTGATTTTTTTTGTGCTATCACCCCAACATGTTGGTAGTTCAAAATGATAATTATTTTAATTTTATTGGTTTTGGTTTTTGTGTGGTGGCCATATTTGTTTTACAAGGCGGAGACATTTTCGCAGTTTAAAGGGTTTGCGAAAACATATATAATATTTACAAAATACAATTCCAAATAGTAAAATACCATGTTTTATAATTAAATATCTTGATTGTTTGTGGGGGTGGGGGGGTTAAAATTCTGGGAGAACTGGCAGCCTGAATCAAAATAATGCACAATTCAGTGGGTGAATATAACGTATTTAAGTCGATTAATATGTGACATGGTTCTTGGCAAAAAAGACATTTTACACAAAATAACTTGAAGTCTCAAGGCTTATTGTTATACACACATTAATTTAAAAGCAAACTTCTTTCTGCTAGCTAATACAATTTTGGTGTACAACAAAGAGCTTAGAGATCGCCTCGCACAATTGAGGGGTGATAGTGTGAAAGCGGCCAGTCACAGTTGTAAATTCCATTGGTGCGAGCTTTCTCAGAATGTTATTCATAGGTACCCAGGTCTTGTCACCTCTTGAAACTTTGAACGAGGTTCGTGGCCTAGCTAGCTCATAAAAGTGAACTTTCAGGTCATTGTTTTCGATGCTTATTTCCTCAATAACTCCAAGGTACCATTGCTCTTCATATATGCATGCAACTATGTCTTCTTTCTGGAGGTATAGTGAGGCAGTTTTTGACACAAGTATGTCATCACAGTCGTCAGAGGAATAAAATCACCTATGTACTTGCCTCAAGTCATTATTGATGCCATTATCTCTTATTACAAAAAGTCGATTATAGCAGGTAGCACATAAAGATTTTCGAGGAATAAGATTAATCAAGTGATTTTTTTCCTTAGGTAAAAGTTAAACTTTGATTTCTCTGAGACCTTTAATTATAGTTTTTTATGGATCTTTAGCGGGTCACAACAAGAATTTTCAAACAGATGGTTGTACTTAACAAAATACTTGACTTCATGGTACTTGCAGATGATAACAGTAGCACTGTTTATAACTCAAAAGATTTCTGCCTTCTTCACATTCCATGTTTCAAAACTATGACACAAAGAGTACAAAGACAATCTTCGTCTTTGGCTGCTAAAAGAAAACTAGCCTAGGCTGGGAACTCTCCCAGCGTACTCACACAGCGTTCATGCTAATAAAAGACTGTGCCAGCTCAAACAAGATCCAACTGGTTAAAATATGATTCAGACTGCTAGTTCTCCCTGAGTTTTAGTACCCCGCCCCCCACACAAAATAAAGATATTTAATTATATAACATGGTATTATACTACTTAGATTTCCATATAATGAGTTACAATCCATTGGATTGGTCTGCAACGAGTTTGGATTTTCTTCTCCATTCCTCCCTATTCTCAGCCAGTTTTTTCAGCTCTACGTATGAGCAACAGTTCATGTCCCTCTTCAGTAGGTCTATATACGCGTCTCTCGGTCGGCCTCTGCCATTTGTGCCTTCGGTCCTACCTTCCACGATAGCGATGAGCAGTCCTGGGTGCCTGATGTTGTGGCCAGTTAGCTCGTTGTTGGCTGATTCTTAAGGAGTTGCCTTTTTTCACCTACCCTGGTTAACAAGTCTACGTTTTCGACGTGTTCCGACCAATGAATCTTCAGCATGCGTCTGTAGCACTCATTAGATTTCTATTTTGTAAATATTATCTAATATACATTGATTTACTATTAGTAAACAATTTTATATTCTATATATGCCGATGCGGTATGCCCGTTGAAGTACTAATTTTTGGACATTTTGTGATTGCCATATCTCTGCTCATAGTAAAATCTCAAACTCCAAATTTTTGCCACATAATACTATGGTACAGGTCTATTATGGGGTGACATTTCAAGTTTTTACCTAGTCCCCCACCAGAGATATTGAGCTCGGAAAATGGAAAATTTTGAGAATTTCCAAATTTTGAATTTTTTTTGTGAAAAGGGGGGTCAAGTCTGAGACTTGAAATTTTGTTTATCAACACAACTAGTACCTAGTTGTTTGTCAAAAAAATTTTGATGAGTGGACTCTTTCCCTTCGTCCAAAATCTTTCCGTGAAAATGGGAGTTTTTGCAAAAAAGAGTTAAGAATGTAGACTGAAATTTCATCCCTTAGAATTATATTTAGGTGAAAATGTTTTATTACAACCTTAAAGCTTATATTCTTATTAACAAATTACTTTTAGTTTGATGTTGATAAAATAAATAGGACCTGAGATATTCAAGTTTTCGCAAACCCTTTAAACTGCGAAAATGTCTCCGCCTTGTAAAACAAATATGGCCACCACACAAAAATCAAAACCAATAAAATTAAAATAATTATCATTTTGAACTACCAACATGTTGGGGTGATAGCACAAAAAAAATCAATTTTTTCTGAGATGGTCGAGCAACCATTTTATTTATTTCTGGACCGCTAGGTATGGAATTACCCATTACTTTTTTATTTGTCGTAGGCTAATTATCATTATAAACGTTTTTGCAAAAAATCTAGGGGCTGTTGACAAAAAACTAAATTGTTAGAATATCATTTATTATTTCTGAACCATATTGATTTCGTTGATAATTCGAGTATTTATTCATTTAACAAAATTAAGACAAAAATATTATTCAATAATATCATATTACAGAGCATTTTTCAGCGTTCATTGATTACACTTGGTTTAAAGACTTCTAAAATAAGTTTTTCAGCTCTCTTTAAAATTCCCGATATAAGATATTGAGAAATGAAATAGAACTATAACATGTCATAAAATACGTTGGTTTTTTAACATACATGCTAAGGTACTACAATATGTAAACTTCACAAAATAAAGTATTCCATAGACGTTATCAATCACTAAATGATTCATCTATCAAGCAGTATATTACGTCACCTAGGTATTTGCAAAAGTAAACAAATTATCTCAAACACCTGCAACTTTATTAATTTTCTACAATATGTACATATTATTTCGTTTATGGTGATATATACCAGCTAGCTACGGTTGTGTTCTCATTATTTATTATTCTTATTAATCACATTTCAATTGTCATTTTTTGAAGTATTGTGATTGGTGATTGTTCTATAGATTCTACTACATATTGATTGATACCTCCTTGTTGATAATATTAGTGACTCATTAATTTTTTTTAAGTATCCACTATTGATTGATATTCATCCTTTTGGTTTTGTTATTACCTCAATATTCTTCAGAATACAGAACCAAACTATTTTTTAATTGAAACTTTATATTGGTATTCTTGATTTATTTTATATTCGATTTTTTCTGTTTTCTATGTCCTATACATTTTCATTCATCTAAACTCACTTTAAGCTAAAACATGCTTATCAAACATTGTATTTATTAGGTTTACTGGGAGACATTGTCTCAAGGCAAAATGTACCTACGCCTTTTGTACAAATTTATTTGGCAATAAAGTGTTTTCTATTTTTATTATTAAAATTTAAAAAGCAAAGTTTGTGTTTTTATTAAATAAAGGAACTGGTTTCTCCAATAGTGAAACATGGTTTAATGGTAGATATGGGGAGAAAAATAAAATTATTTCATTTTTGTAAAAAAACATTGATTCTGATACCCTGCAGTTTGTGAAAAAAGTTTTTTTTTTAAAACATTGATTTTTATCACTTTATTTATTGCTACTGAAGTTTATCCAAAGACTATCAGATTTTTGTCAGTTGCAGTATTGTTGAATTAAAATTGATATAAAAATTGTATGCCTTTCAAATTATATTAAATTCCTTTAATTTACAAAAACCATTGATTTGAATGCTCAAAAATACTACGTATTATGGTTTGTAAGACAATTACACAATAATGTGTCACACATCATCCACGACCGGAACTTTGTCATTATTCTAAAGTTTGTATGACTATTTGTTCTCCTCATTATGAAGATAAACCATGTAATTGTTTTGTCCGTAGGTACACTACTTACTTAGCCTGTGTTTTAATCTACATAATACTATATTTTATTATTATAAGTACTTTTAAAAGTTACATTATTGCTTATTTTGTGTGTTGTACGTGGACTCGTCACGCTAGTTTCAACAAGTCACTCTTTGACTTTGTCAAGATCTTTGACATAATTTTTGGTGACAATTTTTTATTGGACAACAGTCGAAAATACACGAAAAACTTTTTACACATTATTTTTCAACTTCAATGGAAAACTGAATAGACTTTTTCACCCATATTTTTACTCATTTACCATTTCAATTCAAAATATTTCTGAGTTGTGTAAAATCGTTTTACAAAAATGTGCATTAAGCACAATTTAAAAAAAGCTCTAGAGCTAAGATTTTCTGCATATTAATAGTATATTGCATATTAATCACTTTTACCTTTACACGAAATTTTGATTTCAAACAACATCGGTTTTTTCTGCAGTAACACCTATCGACACCAATAATATCAGATTGATTTTTATCATTGACATTTGAAGAATAAATCGTTTTACTTTTTTTTTGCTTTCGAATATTTTGATTATTTGAAATTCGTAATAATATAATTGTTACAGTTCCAACTTTAATGACATTCTTAATTTAAATTTAAATATTTATTTACTAAGCATGACGTTCTATATTAACGCATGTCCGTAAAAAAGCACTAAAGAACCGTTCACAATAACAACAACGATAATAACAATAATAATAATAAACTCGACCAAATTTCATTGTTTGTACGACTGTTGATAATAGTTTTGTACAGTACCTACCTACATAATAATATTATATTGTTTGAATTACGTACTATCGCATTGTCATAATTCGTGATGTTTTTGTTCAATGAGTTTTGAAGATTTCACCGTGGGAACATTTTTAAACGTTTAGATAATGTGACACATTATGGTGTTCCATTATTATTATTTGAATATTCATTTTTCTATTTCTTCTAATGATTAATTTAGATTGACGGGCGACATTCGTGCCGGGTTGCGCTGGTATCGAAAACAAAAGAAAATCAAACCTACGGTATTCATTGCACAAATTTGAAAATATCGATCTTCGCTTTTTGAAAAGCGTTCCTTTTTTAAAATTCGGTATTCATTTCACAAATTTGAAATATCGATCTTTGCTTATTCAAAAGCGTTCCATTTTAAAATTTCTATACCACAGATAAATTGTTTGTTTATACATAGCGGGGCTACATAATTTGCCTCGAAAAGAAATATCCATTTATATTTTACAAAACTTTTTTATTAATTTTCATCATTAGATAATATATTACAATAATTGTGCGTGCCTTGTAAACGATACGTGTCAGAGAAGAGTAATTAAAAAAAACTAGAATATATTCATTAACTTATAATAATATCAAGTATGTAAGTACCTACATAAAAAATGCAAAACTTGAAATTATGCTATTTTCCTTTTTTAGCATAGTCTGTCATCCATTCGCAAGAGCAAACTGCATTCCTTATAGAGAACGAAAAAAGTATTTACATACACATATGCCGATAGCAAAATGTATCAATTATTATTTTTTAGTAACGCTTAAGGACCTAAATGGCATTTTCTAGATTTGTTGAATTCATGTTAAAAAAGTCTTAGTAGGTAATATTATTGTACGCCTTATATTGAGTTTATTTTTGCAGATAATAAATCTTATTTAGAAGTGTGTCGTGTTGAAATGTTGATTGATATGTTTTGATATTTAAATAATATATTTATATATAGAAGTATTCAATTTATGCACCTACGTTTAATAAATATCATGAAAATTTATTAGTTTGATAATAGGTACGAATATTTACCATTTTTACAAGAAATATTTACTTGTATTACAGAATATCATATTTTATTATCTATCTATTCCCTCACGCCGTATCCCAAGTGGAGTAGGCAGAGAGAACGGAACGCCAATTAGATCTGGCCTTACATACTTCCTTCGCTTCCTCCACAGTCATACAATTTCTCATGCACGCACGTCGGTTTCTTTTACTCATGTAGTTCTCGGACGCCCGCGCTTCCTCACACCCCTCCTTTCAGCCAAGTATATCCTCTTTGTCATTCTTTCCTCTTCCATTCGTTCCACATGACCAAACCATCTCAATTTATTTACACGCATTCTATCCACAACACTCCTCTTGCATCCACTCATTCTTCTAATATCCTCATTCCTCACTCTATCACGCAACGTCTTACCAACCATCCTCCTCAGCGATCTCATCTCCACAGCATTTATTCCACTTTCGTCCTTCTTCAACCATGTTCACGTTTCGCTTGCATACATAAAGTGTCGGTACCAAGATGGTATTGTGCACTAGCAATTTATTATATTCATTGTATTTTATTATATTCATTGTATTCTAGTATTTAATTCACAATATCGTTATTTTGAAATTTATAGGTTAAATACAACAAAATATTCATAGGCGATTATCCTTTTATTCAAATCATCTTGATTCGTTGTTCTAATTTCAAAATAAGAAATTAAATTTTACAGCAAATTATTTATAGAACGTTTTCTTCCACCATACTAAAATA
Source organism: Athripsodes cinereus (assembly GCA_947579605.1). Taxonomy (NCBI): domain Eukaryota; kingdom Metazoa; phylum Arthropoda; class Insecta; order Trichoptera; family Leptoceridae; genus Athripsodes; species Athripsodes cinereus. The sequence goes on from OX388314.1 coordinate 19,585,411, forward strand.
CATGCATTTTTTTATTACGTTAAACGATATTACATAAATGAATTATTATGAAATATTTTTATTTTGATTTGTTCTTAAGTTTTGTTGTTTTTGAATGCATATTAATTTATTTTTTATTTTTGTTACAGGTAATGCATTTTCATCTACAAAAAGCGAGCGAGTTTACAGGCTAGCTGAAGGTTCAAATTGAAGTTTTTCTTGTGTAAGTTTTTGATTGTTGTTTAGAAATATAATAATAACAAAAATAACTATAGCATAAGTGTTTGTTAGCAAAAAAATTACATTCTTACAATATTTTAATAAATTCATGGTTAAAAATATATATTTTACCATTCTTTATTTATTGATATAATTTATTTATTAACAAAATAATTTGTCTTGGGAAACATTGTCTTTGTTAATAAATATTGAACTTTGCTGAAAAATTAAGTTCGATTTTGATTTGATTTATATTTTGATTCGTTTTTCTATAAACTATTAATATAGCTGTCAGGATAAACGTTAAAAAGCTTCATTCTATAACTTATATCACTCTTATACTTTGCTCAAGCCCATCGACTTAATTCAGTGATATAAAAGCAGCTAATATTACATCTTCTCGCATATGTATACATAGGTAAATAAACGAATATTTATATAATTCTTCCAAAATGTCAAGATCAAGTTCACTATAGTGGGTAAATATTTATGTACCTACTTTAAGCAGTAACATCTTGATCGTAACATAATAATAGGTATATTTTACGATATATTACGTATGGTATCATAAAGTATTTTTGCGATCAGCTGACTGGCAACAACCTTTCGTGTTTGATAGCACGAGAGATTCCAAATTGATTGCGGTTATACATACTTATTATTATAGTTATTTCGGTTAAAGGTAATTTTATAATAATATGTGCATGTACATATTATGTTATTTTACTATTACATACATAATATAGTTGTAATAATAATATTTTGTAGGTACAGCAACATGTTATGATATGTTTGCCTCGAGCTAAAAAATTACATTATTTGAGTGTTGGCTCGTATGACGTCTTGTGACGCAATGATATTGCTGTATGCGAGTGATGTGGCCAGTTCATACTTGTGTCTGATTATCTCGCAGTTTTGCATTACAGATGTTATTGTGTATGTGTGTAGATTATTTGGTTAAGATTAACCGGTTAATATGCATTTTATTTGTATGCTAGTAATACACTTCATAATAAGGAGTGAAGCTCTGAACGAAATTAATCTTAAATTGTGCATACCTTCCTATAAAATTTGGGTTTCGTGTTTGCCAATATTCATTATTTTTCAACTACTTTATCCGTTCTCTTAAGTACAAATGGTCAGTAAAATAGATGGATTATACTTATTTACTTCAATGTAATGAACAATTTTTTTTCGCTTAAATTCTTTCCATTTTAGTAATTTCCACCATAAGCTATCTCAAAGCAATAGTATTTCCAAAATCTATTATGAATACTCATTTTGTACTTAAAAAAACATCGAATGTCATAACAAAGTTAAAGAAATCCTACTAATAAGATACATTGCGTGATTCATCGTTTATTAAAATCGATGTTTCTTTGCACATTATTCTAATTAACACTGTCCAAATTCTCCAAATACCAATTTCGATGTATGTATCTATACGTATTAATAAAACATCGCACTATCTAACAACAGGTTACACGTATTCATTATCGTACTATTGATCAACTTAACTTAGATATAAATACAATGATCAGGTATCAGACTTATCAGATTGATAGAATAAGCGTTGTTAAACTTATGAAATCATCCAGATTCATATCTTGATCAGAGTTAACAAAAATAACACTCTAGTACTGTAGAGTATTTGAACCTCACCTGATAACATCAAATCTCTCGAGTGCTAAAGGTATATTGTAGGAAGTAATCACAATATGTAAGTAGTTATAGTGGAGTCTTTATACAAAATAAAATCCACGCTCCTCGATATTTCCCCACTCATTTATATTTTGATTTAATTTTTTTTAAAGCAGATTTGAATTTATTTTTTTAGTATATATCTGGGTTTGTTATAAACCCAAATACAACCTTATACACCTTTTACACTAAGCTAAAAGCTTGTGCCGTGAAAAGGAAGTTTGCCGGCACCTGGGATCGAACCACGGACCCCTTGTTCTGGAGGCCTAGACTCTACCTCCAAGCTGCCGACGAACTCTAGTTATTATATATTAGTTATTATATTACATAAAATTATTTATGGTAATTAATCAATCAAACTATTCTTTTGTTTTAGATTACTTGCAATCCTTTAATTAGTAATACCACTATTAGAAATGCTTAATTAAACATAATTTATAGGTTTTTATCCAAGAATAAACGAACAACTATATTAAAAATTGTCTGTATATATTTATTCATCCTTACTGTGCAATGATTGCTTACAATTCCTTAGACGATATAACTCAAATTAAATACAAGTTGTAAAAGACAATAATAAAATTTCAGTTGTATAACACAGACTAAAATAACTACATTTTGTAGAACTCAATAATGGGTTAGTTGGAATAGATAGAACAAACGGAACTGGCTCTCTGTATATTGATTGTATTTAATGCCTTTCTCTATAACACTTTTATCGATTGTGATCAATGTAAGTACAGAAAAGATGAATAAATAAAATAGTGTTTTCTTTTTGATACTAGGTAGGTTCACTATATTGTATGAATTTTATTTTTATATCTGTGGAAATATAAAAAGTATTTAAATATCAGGAAAATGATAAATTCTTTTAACTCTAATGTTCATTGATTTGTAGGATATCCTATTGTCATTAATTTTTCTACGTATTTTCATATTCTTGTCACATAAAATACTGTTATAGTATATCTAAGTAATAATTTTATTTATTATTTCTTATAAATAACCTGCTTTCCCCTTCAATACGAGAAATACAGCAATAATACAGTTTTTTTTATTTATTTATATTTCCTGACAAGAAATAATATTAAAATGGTAAAATAAAATAAATTTTAGGTAAACCCCTTTTTTCTTCAGTACACAGAATCAAGAGTAGAATGATAGACGAATAGACCAGTTGACACCAATCCGTAGTATTGTACAATCAATTATCACATTAAAAATATTGCATGCAATTTTTCGTACAAAGTTGTTGTACTGCGACATTCTCAGCAGCAAACTTTTCGCTTAGGGGAAACGCCTTCACGAGTAGTTCATAGTTGCAGACACCGCGTATTCAGCATTTAATTGTTATAATATTGAAAGATGTATGTATGTACATATAAAAAATGTAATAGGTTTACAATCACGATATCTTTATTTGTCTGTGTCCTCAGATCCTCGTGATTAAAATTTAAATATCATCTCTGCCATATAATATGAAAAAAAAGTTTTCCGTAGATGGCGTCAACGGCGATATATTTAGAATCTTAATGTCATTTTAGTAATGGTTCACAAAACACTTATAGAGCAATGACTTCTTTTCAATCATTAAAGCATTGCGAATTCAATTCATATAATAAAATAAATCATTTCAATTTGAAAAATTTCGATGTTATTGACCGAAGATACTTGTTGGAAGTCCATTTCGAGGTCTTTTTACTAATCGCCTGATGATGGAGTCGAGAGTCTCCGAATACTAGTACGCGAAGTTAATAAAAGTCATTTGGAAGTTAACTACATACAGTGTTTTTTTTTCAAATCAATCAAAAATTGATATATAAAAGAAATGTAAAATAGTGTCATAATTCCAGGTGAAAACGTGCATAGTATAGGGTGTAAAATATGCTGGTATAGCAGCAACGCATACAAGCAACATATTAATATAATATCTAACATAAGTATTGGATAAGTAGGTACCTACCTCTTCATAATAATGAGCACTAACTTGTTGTACATTCCTCAGTGCATTCCGCTAACATTCCTTCTCTTTAAAGTACAATACAACATAATGTATAATAGCTTGTCTCTTTCTCTCCAATGTAATGTTTAATTTACTCGTCCTTTGCAACAGGAAAAGCTCACTCGTAGTTGCACTCAACAAGTCGCTGGAGAGTTTTATGCAGTACCTATTTATATTATTTTCTGCGTAAAGTTATTATTATGAAACTAGCATTATTCACACTGTACTGCGCTTTACACAAGGTCTACATGCAACTTTTCAATTGTTCTATTATTTATTTATCGTGTCGAAACCCATGAAACAAATCAAACTGATCTCCAGTACTGTTAGATGCGTCAAAAATATCCTCCATAATGCATGTGACAGGGCACAATGGACACTCCAACAAGTGTGGCTTAATCTATTCTGATAAAGGCGGGTATCTATTAGAAGAAAGAAGAAAGCATTGATATCAGAACCTATAAAATTATGAAACATTTGGTTCGTCGTTCACCAATAAGATATTAATATCGTAATGTATAGATACAAAAACCTAGGCTCGTTTTTAAAATAAAAGAAGCATATAAGTATGGAAACTACTTACTAAACTTTAATTACGCACTAAAAGCGGACACGCTAAGACCATAGCAGAATTTAAACATGAAACCCTGTTATTAGGCTTCTAAACATCTCAATTTAACACGTACAATTTAGTTGACGCAGAAAAAAACATTCTTAATATTCAATGAATAAAGTAACTTTAAAAACGGATACGACATTAAACTTGCGTAGGTACTGCCTAAGCCATATTTTCTTGTTTGTGAATATAAATTTAAAATATTTGAAGATTTAATCTGGTTGATTTTTCAAAGCTCACAATATTTTAACAGACATTTTTGGCAATTATTACAAAAGCTCTCGGTTATTGTTTTCAGTACCTACACTGAGAAAAATACTAACGAAATTTCACGACGAATCATTGGTACGTACTATCAGATTAGGACCAGAGATCGTACAAACGATTCATTAGTACGAATCTATAATATTAACTCTTCGCAAACAAGTTGTTGGTAAATTTACCAATGATTTGTTTGCGAAGAGTTAATATTATAGATTTATACCAATGAATCGTTTGTACGATCTCTGGTCCCAAACTGATAGTACCGTACCAATGATTCGTTTTGAGTATTTTTCTCAGTGTATTGTATATGTATTTTCTCAGTGTATGTGTACTGAGAAAAATACTAACGAAATTTCACGACGAATCATTGGTACGTACTATCAGATTAGGACCAGAGATCGTACAAACGATTCATTAGTACGAATCTATAATATTAACTCTTCGCAAACAAGTTGTTGGTAAATTTACCAATGATTTGTTTGCGAAGAGTTAATATTATAGATTTATACCAATGAATCGTTTGTACGATCTCTGGTCCCAAACTGATAGTACCGTACCAATGATTCGTTTTGAGTATTTTTCTCAGTGTACCTAATCTCAGATATTTATACACACAAACTGTTCAAAAGTATGGCAATATTATTGTATCGTACAAACTCACATAAATGTAGTTACAATATTATCATAATCATACTTATGATGTAGGTACCTACTTATACTCCCCACATCAACTGTCAAACTCTATTATCATTAATAATCATATTTGCCAGTGTATAATTAAATATTTCACTGCCAGGTAAAGGTAAAAAAGTGTAAACCTGAAAAATCTACATGTTCGCCGCCACGAGTTCTGCCACAAACGAAGTTAATTAACTAGGTACCGATAGACTTCAGCAGGGTTACTCTTGACAAAACTAAACACGATCTTAATCTAGTCTTGATCTTGATCATACGACGCACGAAGGGACTATGGTCAAAAACACCGCGCTACCGCTAACGACCGATCGATTGCGTGTATTTTTGGCCAATAGTCACTTCGTGCGTCGTATGATCAAGATCAAGACTAGATTAAGATCGTGTTTAGTTTTGTCAAGAGTAGCCCTGCAGACCTAGTCAAAATACCGTTCATATACTTAACTAAATATCTGTGGAAAATTCTCTATAAATAAACGCCTCTAACATCATTCATATATTATATAACAACCATTCATGAATTTCATTTATTTTCAAATGTTAAGTTACAAATCTTCTTTGTATTCTAATGATTTATCTAATTTTCAAACGAATCTCAAAAATTTGAGCGAAGTAATATCATTTTTAGATCAGGTTATCAATAAGTATGTGGATTTTCACACTTTGGTTATTGAAAGTTTTTGAAGTGCATACTCTTATGTACGTGGTAGTGTAATGGTTAATAATGAAAAACTCGTTTTTCTCGAGTACTTGGGTGCTACATATATGCAAGTGTCGGAATATTTTGACGCGTTGCAGAAATGAGATACTTATGAGTGTATACATATTTTAGTTTATTCTTGGATTCTCGTATCCAATGTTAATAATGTGTTCAAAAATGAGTTAGTATTCTCTCATTAACTAAAACCTTGACAGGCATACTTTATCCTTAAACATTCAGTTGTACCTAATTACTTCATTTGACAATACTTTAGTGGATTTTGATCTGTACTTTAGTTAATGCGTAGAAAAAAAAGTTATACAAACGGTTCTAAGAGGAAAGTTCAGTAATTTTGTTTAATGGAACTAAAAAGCATTGCAAATTTTTAAATGCATTAGGAATATTTACCAAAAAAAACTTTTAATTGCGATTTCTGACAAAAGTAATGTGAAGAAATATTTATGAAGACAATTATAATTTATTTATTATTGATTACATTTAAAATATGGTTTAAATTTTTAATCAATATTGAAAAACGAACAATGATTTATGACTATTCGTTTCATAATAAAGCATCATTCAACTATTTACTATATTTATTATGGTTTACTATCTTTATAATAAAAAAATCAGTAAACCAGTTTTATTACTATGCCACACCTTTTGTGGATTAATTAAAAATATATAATACCTGCATACTAAATAATTATTCTTCTACTTAATAATGAATGTTTCAGTTTACCCATCATTGGAAATAAGCTTAATAGCTCTATCTTCTCGGTCACCTATTTATCTATCTATACTACCACGACGTCTCTACTAATGTGGTAGCCATCGAAACATACTATACTATACTATACTATACCCTCACGCCGTATCCCAAGTGGGGTAGGCAGAGAGAACGGAACGCCACACAGATCTATCTTTACACACTTCCTTCGCTTCCTCCACATTCATACAGTTTCTCATACACGCACGTCGATTCCTCTTACTCAACACGCGGCCGTCCTTGAGAATTTGATCCACGTGATCAAGCCACGTGGTTCTCGGACGTCCGCGCTTCCTCACACCTTTTCTTTCAGACAAGTATATCCTCTTTGTCATTCTTACTTCGTTCATTCGTTCAACGTGTCCAAACCACCGTAGTTTATTCACGCGCATTCTGTCCACAACACTCTTCTTGCATCCGCTCATTCTTCTAATATTCTCATTCTTCACTCTATCACGCAGCGTTTTACCAACCATTCTTCTTAACGATCGCATCTCCACTGCATTTATTCCACTTTCGTCCTTCTTCAGCCACGTCCATGTCTCGCTTGCATACGTAAGTGACGGTACCAGAATGGTATTGTGCACCAGCATTTTAGCCATGTTCGACACATTGCCATTGCTGACAATGGGTCGAAGTGCACCGTTCACTCTAGCACCGGCCACTTTCCTTCTTTCAATGTCCCTATCGCATCTTCCATCCCTCGTAAACATACTTCCCAAATATACATACTCACTTACTTGCTCCAAACATTCGTCACCAACTTTAATCTCGCAAATCGTTTTTTCATTCTCTCTTTCAAAAACAAGAACTTTCGTCTTCATAACATTCATTTTCAAACCATTCAAATTGCAACTATCATACACACACGTAACAATCTCTTGTAAGTCCCTTTCACTCTCAGCCATTAACACCAAATCATCTGCGTACATCAATGCATTCACCCGAAACCCATTCAGCTCGACACCAACATCCATCTCTTTCACAGGTCGCATACAATAGTCGAAGAATAAGTTGAACAGCCACGGAGACATGACACAACCTTGCTTCACTCCCTTGGTGAGGACAAACCACTCCGAGAGAGTATTATTTACCCTCACGCATGCGGAGCTTCCCACATAAAGTGAAGATATTGCGCGGATCAACCGGCTGCTCACCCCACACTCCGACAACATCGAAACATCCTCTCAGATATAAATGACTAATAAACGTTGATCTTTTAAAAAACAATTCAATAAATTATTGAATTTTTAGTTCTGTTACAGAAACAATTTCCTAACAATTCAACGCACACAATGAAAATGTTCATTAAGAATTTTCCTAATAGAAAAAAAAAACAAGTCGAAGCTTTCATTTTTTCCTAGAATTATCGATGGCCACTAGATTCTCTGTAAAACGGGGTTGAACTAAGTTTTAAATATTATATATGTTCAGTAAATTTAATAGCCGTCAAATTTTGATTAATTGTATGGATGCTGCATCTAATCATGTGTAACACTAGAACGTGAACGATTTAGTATATTTTTATTTTATTTACTTATTTATTACTACTAGGTATAATATTATTATCAATCGATCTTCAAGTGCAGATAATAAACTGATCTCAATGATATACATATGATAATAGTAAGTACCTACTGATTACATCATCATATACAAATTTATTTTATTATTTTATTTCCTCAAGTTCAATGACATTTACATTTTTCATAATTTTATCTCTGTTATGAGAGATGGTACGGATAGTTTTTATTTGAATTTTGTTGCATTGATCTATTTTTTAAGTACCTTTTTTCTTACTGAAATCATTCATTTAGTCATGTTATTTTATTAATAATCAGTCTATAATATCACTGATAAAAATTATAAGTTGTAAATTGCAAAAGTTTTGCCAACTGTAAAATACTGTTTTTTTTTTTTTTCAGAAAAGATAACTTAGTCAGTGTCAAGGAAAAATATACGTGTCAAGATACTTTATGAAGATGTTTCTATTTTTATTTCTTGTATAAAAAGTTTTTAACGTAGAAAATGATATGTTACTAGAAATCTATAAATTATCTATAGGTGAGAAGTGTTGTGACGAAACAAATTAATGTTTCTTTCAATTTGTTTCAACTTTTATTTCTTAGCAGTTCATAAAAGAAGATCTGTTTATTTAAGTTCCATATCTGAAGTGTCGGCGAATTACATAATATCTTATACATGGTTATTATAAAATATTAAAAGTAGAATTTTGCTTTTAATGATTAAGTACAAATCAAATTATGATCGATCATTACAATTTGTAATATCAACGATTTAAAATTCTTTCATGCCAAACGTGTAGTATAATGTGATGTATAAAGTCGTGAGATATGTAGTTACAAAAAATAAACATTAAAAAATAGTATACAACAATACACAGAAGAGAATAAGAAGAAGCAAATCTTAATTAAGAGTCATTCTTTTATAATATTACCTACTACATATATTATCTTCTTGGAATTTCTACATATTTTTATTCTCCTAAAAAAATCAATCAAGTTAATTTTTGATTTGTACCCATCGTGGAATGTCGTGCACGTGAGTTTGTCGTAAAAAAGTGATAATTAAGTTTGTATCTAACGATTTAGTTGTTCACAAAAGGTTTCAACTTTTTTACACTAGCAGCGCTTAAAGAAATATGATTCTTGAATATTATTTTGATTAATGAACGATGGCTAATGATTTCGTAGAAGTGTACCCGCTACCTGAGCAGCCGAGATTATCTTATAATATGTGTATGTTGTGTTGTGTTTTTTCTTTATTATTATTATTATTATTAATAACATTTATATATGTATGTATGTATTGTTATGAAACAACGAAATTTAATTATGTATAGAACACTGACGTGGCTTCTTCTTTGTTGAACACTTTAAAGAGTCTGTGAGAAAATTTTTACTGTCTTACTAAATTAAACATATTTTGCATACCTCACATATTATAGGTAAATATTACCTATTATAAACATGGCATATAAACTTATTCAGGTTATTTATATTGATGTTTTACGATGAAAAAATACCAATCCACTCATTTTTACAGCACAGAGAAAATGTTTCATGTGGCAGTATTAAAAGGATAGATAAATATGTAAATAAACATTAAGGTTAATTAGTAATTTTGTGGGCATAAATGAAAATATGTATGGTATTCTTTTATGCCCTTATTTTAATTATTATATTAGAGACAATTTTGTAATTAACTATGTAAAATGGCTATTATAATATAATTATGTGTGTCATTACGAAAAATTTCCACCGATTCACGGATCAATGAGTCAGTTAGGTATGTGTATACTCTTACTATATAGTTTTCCTAACCGGAATAAAAATCACGCACGAATAGGATTCGAATTAAAATATGAACCACGGCTCATTCGAACGAACCGCAGAATCATAATGGATAATTGTTTGAATGTTCTTAGCTGTTGGGAAACCAATTATAATTATTATTACGATACATCAAAAGTAATAATTACATCGCAAGATGTCGAATTATATCGTAAAGCAATCATCATGGACGAATATAATTATCAAAAACTTCTTCATCCTCCTTACCATCGTATATTAATGATATCTTTCTTCAGGTATACATAAGTACTCACATTTTTTTACCGTCATTGCGGTCGACGCCAAACTTGATTGTATGAGTATAAAATAATAATATTGTAATTAGCTCTGTGCCTACAAGTAATTATTATTTATTAATCTCCTACACTGAATAGGTTCACCGAATCATTATTATTTCGTTGTATGTATCATATTATTTAATTGGTGCATCTGAGTGAGTCGTTCATCCCAATGAGCCAGAGGGTATTTAAATATGGAAACGTGTTCTTTATTTTATAATATACCTATCATTAACTCCTGGTATACAAATGAAAATTTCCAATTGATGCATATTTTCGTGTACTGGTTGTATTGAATGATTTAAAATTTTACTAGAACATGTTAATTTCTATACCTTTTATTCAACATAATTTTTTTTTATTATTTTAACGTCCCTTATTCAGAGTCATTTTGTATTAACTGAGCCATTTAGTTTCACGACTAATTCCTTGACTAAAATATTGTTAAAAATTTGACACAAAATTGTGGTGAGATTCCCAGCAGTTTTTAATCATTGCCAATATTTTTAGTGTAAAATGATTATGTTTCTTCAAGATAGATAAAAATCTTTTCTTTCTAGTATTATTTTGTCTGTTTTTCCTCATTTTCATTGCATAATCGTCTTATATTTGTCATTAAATATCATTTTTTCTGCAATTGTTACAACAACTCGCACTCTGCATATAATAAACTCTAATTAATCATCAACTTTTTATGAGTAATAAATAATTATCAACAACAGAATCATTAATGACAGAACTAATTACATGCATATTTAAATAATTTTTTTTATACTTTTTGCACGACAATAATGTTTTAACTCCAAAGGTATGTATGTACCTACGTTAAATATAGATTTCTATAGAGACGAAGACCTTCAATGACAATGTTGTATTTACGTTTTGTTATTAATGAAACGTAATTCTAAATATTAATAATTAAATTAATAATTGTCTCTAATTTCTTGTGCATAATCTTATACTGCAACGTATTATTATTAGCATGAAATTGTCAGATCATATTAATTGGATAAGTATATCATATATACAGGTTCCTATTCACTCATTATAATAGAATCATACACAAGTGAGTTAACCATAAGACTAATTTTATCGTTCAACGGCGTTTTTTTTAATTGTACATATGAAATATGATGCATTGAATGTGGAAATATTTTGAACATTGCCGAAAAACAATCATGAAAATCATTTGACTTTTTCATGGCACTCAGACAAACCAGAAATAGTCTCATTCCATACATGAACTAAGCAGTAAATTTTTTCCTGGAAAAAAATGCATTAAAAAAACATAACGATTAAAATATTATTGTTGAAAGAATGTTAATATGCGTCACAAACCTAACGAGGTGAGAAATTCTTGTCATCATCAGGATAAAACAACAGTTGTACATTTTAACCACAATGTTAATTTGTTTAAACAACCTGTACTTCCCTTTATTCCTTATCACTACTCTACCACTTAATATTGTTCTCCAGTCGTAGTTATTATAGACGCACCTTAGTAAACAACAAACAAGTAAAATGAACATAATCTCCATATATTATGTATACTTATAGATACCTATGGTGACTCTCCTCGCTTGGAATATGTTTGTAATTAAAAACAACTTAACCTTATCGTTAGATTGAGGTGAGAAAGCAAACAGTTGGGCGTTAAATTGTTTTATTTTCTAATCTACAAGATTCTTATCCTTTCTTCATTATAATATTTTTATTATTATAACTTTTATTATTGTTTATTAAAAGGGAGAGACTTTGAATTAAACAAACTCAAGAAAGCTAAAAAGCTTTATGTATGTTTGACTTACACCAGCTAAGTAGGTTTTATCTTTATAAAATCGACTTGTTCAGCATTAAATTATTAACTTAGTTTATAAAGAAATTTTAATTTTGAATATTCAAATGAAATATTTTTCAAAATAATCATGAGTTTATTCGCTCTACCTTTTTACAATTACTCTTTGAAACGCTTTTAAGAAATGCAAAACAAATCAGGGTACCTAGACAAATCGTATTTGGCGATCGGCTACAAAAGAACTTTTCGACAATGTACCATAACATTATAATAATATGTACATTGTCGAAAAGTTCGTCTGTAGTCGATTGCCAAATGCAATTTGTCTACATAAGTACCCAGATGTGAATTTTAATACACGGCATGCTATCTTTTCATTTTTTTGTGTCGCTCATCATATTGTTCTCATTAACAAAAAGATTTCAGTAAATTATTAATTAAAAACTTCCATGTAGGTATCTGAGAAACATTTTACCTATCCATCAATATCGTCACTTCGTTTTCGTCAAATGTGGTAGCCAGTATATAACATAACAGCTGAAATAAACATGCAAATCGTCATCTCTGTGACAATATTGTATCTCATTCATACTACAAAATACTGAGCATGGCTTGGCTCACATAGGTATACAGGTAATTAAATATTAACTGAACCTACTAGTGAATATTCGCAGATACAACTTTAGTATTAAACATTATAATGGTTACCATTATCAATATCACAGGTTACAATTTATAACGTTGCATAACGGTAACATAAGTTACCATATTGTATTTACATAGTTATTGGTTATTACTCCTTATTACACACACGTTAGTAACGTAGGTACCTACTAACCACTCGTTGACACCGACTGCGGAGGTAAATATTTATATTTGTACTGTAATTATGACAATCTCTCGAGTACTCGAATAATAATTATTATTATCATTATTGTCTAACTCGCGCTTGAATAATGAAACTTTATAATTCAGTTTATGCGATTTCACTATATATTCTGTTTGATACAAAGTATACTAAAAAGTATGTGAAATATTTTATTTACAGAATTGCCAATTTCATAGTAATTATCAAATATTATCTAAGTTTTCTTGTTTTCGGAAATCCTTTTTTTGATCTCAAGATATCAAGATCCTCGGTATGTCGAGAATTTATTAGTTCATTCGTTCAATCTTTTAGTCCTCAATAACTTAATGTGAAGTAAACAACAATAAAAATAAACCGAATTAAAAGTGTTAATTAAACTTCATCATCGCGTATACAGAAGTCATTGAGTAATTTCGTATCAGATAAATGTGTCTTTTGTCTGACTGTTTCTACTTCCTAACAACAACAACAACACCTCATAAATCATAGAGTATTTATAAAATGTTGCCATGGGGATAAAAGCTGCCTATATCTATATATTTTTTGTTTGTTATAGTTCTGAGTATATTGTGTATGTACTACAGTGTAGGCAGAAGTAATTAATGGGCCTTAATCACCTACAAAATAATAACATCAATTAAAAAACAAACAATGGTCGTTTCACCTTTCCGGTGCGGGAGTAGTAGACGTCAGTAGTATTTAATATTTACTTAGTACCATTTACTACTGAATGTACAGTGGGTGAATTAAAAACTAGTACACCCTTGGGTTCCAAGTATCGTAAAATTGTACATAAGAATTCTAGTTAGTTAGACTATTGTTTGGATTTCCAGAGTTGCCCAATAAACCGAAAATAATTCTGCCAAAAAAAATAGAAAACAGAGGAACGGAATTCAGGAAGAGCCTGTATGAGGAATTGCGTGGATGTGATAAAAGCAAAAAGCGTCTGAAAGGACAAGAGGAAGTGGCGTTCGATCCTTTCTGTCGACCGCACAAGGGAAGCGGCGTGATGGTAGATAATATTATGTACTACATTTATAGCATATTGCGCATAAAAATGACAAATTGTGTTTTGATTCTAACGAATAGGCTCAGGCTAGTTAAGTATATTTGACCCATGATACGTTTACCTACTATTAGTTTCTTTCAAAAGAATATTGTATTTTTAATGTCTGTCGAATGATTTTCTCCTAGATTTTCACCGTTGTGATGTGAAATATTCAGTCGAATATGAAAACCACAACCGAATATTGGTATGTGTCAACCATACTTCACGCATTTGCTTAAAATATCACAGTTAACTAAAACAAGCTTGCCTAGGTATATGCATTTCTAATTAACGCTGCTAAGTTACCTACATATTGTTTTGATTCACAATAATTTTAAACTGTATCAGTCTCTTTGACTCCTATTTTACCCACGTACTGCATAATTGGGATTTAAATACTCTGTGCATTACTTCTACCTATAGGTAAGTAGGTACCGACAATTATTATTCCAGACTTGGTAATTTATTGATGTTGTCCATAATTATTATTATAACATACTTAATATTTAATTCTCGTATAATATCTATGTATCTTAGGATAATGCGATGTTAATAATGATGACTGGAAGAAGTTTCACCAGGAGCTATAGTCCGCCAGCTATAACAATAATCTATTTATCCACAAATACCTATACCACCATGGCGTGTCTTACTACAAGTGGAATAACCAGAGCAAAAACTGCATAATTAATTATGAATTGTTGATCATTCAAAATAGTCTGTTTTTTACTCGAAAACTTATATAAAACTACGTTGCTACAAAAAACTCTTACAATTTTAAGTTATTTCAATTGTCCTTTTAAATCTGTTTATTATTGTAGTAAGAGGAAATCAAATGGAATTTTTCGGACAAAATATGAGGAAAATTAATGATAGTTGTAGGAGTTTTAGAGATCAAGTCTAGATACCTGTGGTAATTTGTTCGTTATAAAATTACCACCGCAGTTTTCCGCCTAAATATGGTGATGGCATTGTGATTACTAAAGTTTTTCTCGGAACAAGAGGTTCTTAATGATTTTATTTTGTCTAATTAGAGACACACAGAAGAGCCGAATAAATAATTATAATATAATATACAAAATATAGATAATAAAAAAAAAATCTTTAATGATTTAATATAACTATGAGTAGTCACGATTCCTTTGTAAACATGTGAATTTTATATTA
This sequence comes from Athripsodes cinereus, assembly GCA_947579605.1. Classification (NCBI taxonomy): domain Eukaryota; kingdom Metazoa; phylum Arthropoda; class Insecta; order Trichoptera; family Leptoceridae; genus Athripsodes; species Athripsodes cinereus. Next base: position 19,600,884 of record OX388314.1, read on the forward strand.
TTTTAATTATACCAAGTTTGCCTTAGTCATGGTGTTCTCCGATAGTCAATTTGTGACTTCTTAAAGATCATTATCATCACCTCGCCCTTCAATGCACCTCTCGGGAGCACAGGGCAGAAACCAGCCTCTTCCATTCAGAGCATCACTGCGCCAATTGAATCACCTCTTTCATTCTATTCTAGCATTCATTTTATAAATAGTTCTGTGAAGACATTCTACTTCAAAAATATTTTAATTGGTAGATATGATAATAGGTATGAGTTATAGAAATGCTATTATGACAATATCACCGAGTACCTATGCTTCCTAAAGCATAAATTGTATCGCATATTATTTCAAGTCATAATATTATCCACGAGGAACTATTGCGTACAGGAGGCGTTTAATTTAACGATCTTCAGTATTATTAACACTCAATAAAATCTTGTTAATGAAGCATGCTTCCTCTACATATTATTATGAACACTAAACAGACGATAAAACATCGTTTCCTCTAAATTAAAACACTCTTCGGAGGAAGATGACATTGTATTACAAAAAATAATATTAGATATAGTTACATAATAATATGTAGTCATAAACAAGCATTTTAAACTTTAATATGGACATTCGTTTTTAAGTTTAAGATTGCTTGCCATAGTAAACAATTAATATTTTTTGTAATATATTTAAAAAAAAAAAAAAACATCAACCAATACAGAGGTGCGAGTTTTTATCAAAATGTTATTGAGCCGGTATAAATTAAATCAAGGAGTTGAGTTTTCCCTTCTTTTAAAGGAAGTATGATTACTCACAAACTTTCTTAACCATTTTTTCATTTTCAAACCAGGAACTGTGTAGGTACATTTAAAATACTTATTCAACTCAGGTTTATTTTTATTAGCACATAAAGGAATACCTGCATTTTTAATACATGAAGATGATTCACTGGCTCCCCCATTTGTGGGATTTGCCAAGTTTATATACAATATCTGAATAAAAAAAATTAAAGAATATTGTAGCAGACTCTCACCAAGAGTTGTATAGGCCTTGGAGGTCATTTTATTACAATTCCCATTCTTTCTTATCATATTGTAAGTATCTTTATTATAATTAAAACAGTTTAATTCCTTCCCGAGGACTTAGTGACATTATTAATTAGTACAAAAATCCTTGACATATTGTGTAATGTGTACCTATTCAGAATTATAATCTTACTAAAACGGATGTTAATTATTTATCTTCTTATTAATTCTCTTGTCTCTGTCTCGCATAATATCTCCCCTACTTTTTACACTATTCATTCCTCTCTTTCATTCCTTTGTCACTGTACTGATACTTAGCAGAATAGATCATAATAATTATAAACTAGCATTAGCTCACCGGCACTACTAGGGAAATTATGCAAAAATCTTAAATTTGTTTTTAAAACCTTAACGTCTTTTCAAAAGTGTTCCATTGATTCCTACTTCCTTTACAATGTTTCCATGATATCTCCGATATTTTTATTTTAGAACACGAATATTTTATTTAAGTTGCCATTAAAATTGTGCGCATGTGCCATACTTGTTTTATTTTGTACATTAATCGTTTTATTTTCAATCATCTTCGTTACAATAATATGTAGTAACAGCAACGTATGTATTATTAAACCGAAAGCCATCATTGAAGAGTGAGTGCAGAAATGGACGTAGCATTTATGACTGCAAGTTTATGGATCGTAAATTATCATCAAGACATTTTATTGAATGCTACCTGTTGACTTACGCTTCTTGGGTTCTCTACTAAATCCTCTTATGTTCCTCTTAAATAAGTTGTGGTAACAATAGTATACGTATACAAAATGTGTTTTGTGAATCATTTAGAATGGGATGCCGCTGTAGATATTGTGTTTACTATGTAGTCAATATTTTAAAGAACTGATTACGAGTTTTTTACATGACAAAAAATAAGAGAAATATGTAATATCAAAATGACATCACTTTTGTTTATACTTAGATTAGTACTTCTGGCGAGTGTACATATAATAATGCTATTTTCACTTACTTTATTGTAGTGTTTAACAAGAACCACTAATATTCGGTATTGAGATATTTTATTTATTGAGTTGTACATTTTTTTATGGTATAGATATAGATTTGGTTATTCTTCACATTTCTGTTAAAAAAGAAATGATGAAAATATGGGTACTCAGGTAGATAGATATGTACTGAAAGTCGTTCCGTTCTATATGCGTTCGAATTTTGAATGAATCATTCATCCTTTTAATATTTTCATCCAACGATTAAAAAATAGGTATTTAAAAATCGTTCTATTTCTGATTCGAATGTGTCATTTTGAAAATGGGCATGTGACAGTTGAACAAACAGAATTCATAGATGAAATTACACAGTCACATTATATTACAATAGAGATGATGATTGTCTATGATATTGTGGGCAGATGGGTAGGTATCTAACTACTTACCATTGCCAGAGATGTGACGTATTTCAAATAAAAGTATTTAAAATACAAATACAAAATACGTATTTGTATTTTGTATTTCAAATACCTTTTTGTAAAAAGTATTTTGTATTTTATTTGAAATACTTTTTTTGAGTATTTTGTATTTTACACAAAATACTTTTACAAAATACCTTTTTATTGTTTGAAACAAAATTCTGCCATTAATTGATATGCGCGTACGCAAGCTTTTTTTGCCAATTTGTTGAATTACAAATACAACGTTTCCATTAGAGTACTCCATGTTTGAGATATACACACATAATAATGATGATTGAACAAATTATACATGACGCCGTTTAACGATCCATGGCCATTTCAAGGGCGCTGTGATTTCTCCTGAATGGTAGCATTTTCAATTTTGTCTGAAGGCAATCTATTCCAGGCTGATGACGCTGCGACTTTGTGTCTTCTTTCTGCAAATTTAGAGGTATTTGCCCTTTTGAGTTCAACGAGTTTAAGAAGCTGAGCACAGCCTTCGCCACACATTTTCGTCAGCGGAACAGCTCAGTGGGTAGTGTGCTGCCTTGTGGACAGTGAGACACAGTTTAAACACCAGTATCTCTAGGACTCTCAGTTAGTGTAGACTTCTTAGTAGTGAAGTTATGTGGCAGCTCTTATTCTCTCTGTAAATGATCCGGAGGCAACACTAAAAACCATCTGAAGACGATAAGGAAGAGTCTGGAGCAGTCCTGTATACTGTAAGTATGATGTTACAGTAGTCCATACGTTTTCAGATTTGGATTATCCATTCTGATTTATTTTGCAGCCCAAGTCAGTAATTCTCTTACCTGCTTGATGATACTCAATCAATTTATGACAATTTTCGGCTTATCTCTTCTAACAACCGTACATTTTGTCATGACTTAATTAATTTTTTTTTCTATTTTGACAGTTCTTCCTAAGGCTCATCCTCATTGTCTGCAAGCAATGATATATCGAATCATGTCAACCCTTTCTCCATTTATGTATACTCTTGTCCAGTTTTTCATTCATCAATGGCATTCATCAATTGTCTGCAAGCAATGCTATATCGAATCATGTCAACCCTTTCTCCATTTATGTATACTCTTGTCCAGTTTTTCATTCATCAATTGTCTGCAAGCAATGCTATATCGAATCATGTCAACCCTTTCTCCATTTATGTGTACTTTTGTCCAGTTTTTAATTTCTCTTTCATTCATCAATGGTTTAAATATTAAATACTTTTGTCTTACACCTTGTTCGACTATTTGTAAAAAGTATTTTGAAAAGGTATTTTAAAAAAGTATTTTGAAAATACGTATTTTGTATTTTGTATTTAAATACCATTTTGAAAAAGTATTTAGTATTTTGTATTTGAAATACAAAAATTCAAAAGTATTTGTATTTTGTATTTAAATACTTTTTTGAAAGTATTTTGCACATCTCTGACCATTGCTCCATGATCCATAGACTATGTAAATAATAATAAAAATATGATTTGAATTGATACTGTCATTCATTGATCATCATTGTATATTTTTAATAATCTTTTTTTTTCATATACATATAATTATTGCTATACATGATGATTATTATAATTTCCTGATGACAGAATTTTTATAATAATTACTATTTGTGCCGTAATTATCATTTTATAATTCATGTTTTTAATACAGATATACACAGGATGTTTCATAATTTGACTTGGTATGATTTAAGTATGTTTTTTAACCGGTAATTATCCACATGGCTTTGATTTTGATATAATTAGGTTATATTTTGCTGAGAGTTTACTGAATACTAACTAATTCCTAATTTTAATATTTTTAATTCCTTTGTAGATTTTGTGGGTTTGATGTCAAAATTAAAATTAAAAATGCATAGTTAGCAAAAAATTACAAATCAATCAAGTAAACTTTAAAATATTTTTTTCTTTTTTATATTATAGGTACCTACCTACAATTTATTTTTACTCCATATCTATTTCAAAGAAAGTAAATATTCAAAATATACGTTTATCAAATTTTTATAATATTAATGGTTTTTCTATAGCATAGCCAACAATTTAACCAACGAATCAGCGTTTAATTCGAATTTTAAATTTTTCGAGGTTGACAAACGAACATTGCATTTCATTATTAAATATAATATTATTCTCAAATCGGATACACCAATCATTATTAGTAAATCATAACCATAGACAAATTTTATTGTTTACAATAATGTGTTCAACATTTATTTAAATCCATAGATAATGACAGTAAAATAATTTGTATACGACAAGGCACTGCTGCCATATTACGCGTATAATTATCCCCGAAAAATAATTACTAGTTTTGATTCACATTGAATGGGCATGAAATTAACGTGTCCGCATTTTTTACACAATGTGCACCCACCTTTATTTTGATTGTGCTGTAGATAAAAATACCAAAGTCATAAATGTATTCGTATTATAAAAAATAAGTCTACAATGCTTTTTTCTTTTTCAATTGTTATTTTGTTAATTTTTTCATATTTTTTAGCCTTTTAGGCTTTTATAGCCGTTCAATGTTTAAATAAATAAAGTGATAAAAGTAGGTACGCACCTATTAATTATTTCTACTGATAAATATTACATTTGATATGATTTTATAAAATTGCAAAAAATATATTCATAAAAAAAGTATTTTATATCGGATACTTAACGCATAACTTTTTTATCACAATAATTCAGTTTTCGTACCTCTATAATATAATTGAAAAATGAAAATTAATTGATTTTTAACAACATAGGTTCTTTTTGCTTTGAAAATTTTGAGTTATTACTATATTCACTCACGTTCATACCTTCACCATCATCATCATTGCAGATTACAAATACAAACAAATATACTAATATACCTATGTATACAATACATACATCCCTAACAGAACACATAATGTATGTATTTTGTCCATCAGACTATTATCAGATGGTGCTATGTAACAAAGCGTTAATACCACAAAATCTATAAAAAAAGACCTACCCTTTTATAACCTTAGCCCTTGAAAATAGGTTTTTCAATACTTTGCAATGGATTTCCAATAATTATTTGTATTCAGTTCTAGATCTCAATTGATGCCTAATAATGACTTTGAATTTCCTACTATAAAATCCATTGACTTTATTTATTATTTCTTTCTTCAAGCTATTTCTGGATGAAAGCTTTTTCAATTTCTTCCCATCTTCTGCTATGTTTTACCAACTGCTGCCAATTCACACCATGTCTAACATGTTGATGTGAATTCAGTAACTAAATCTTACCAATCTCTCAATTAAACTTCAACGAGTTGCCAACTCAACATAAAACATCGTTAAAAATTATCTTACTTTTGAGTTTGTGTGGCTTGAAACATTTGAGTGATACCATACAATAATAATTATTAATATTAAGTATGTAGGTGCCTACCGGAATACGGTAGTCGGTATTGTAGTCGTAGTAGTAATTATAAAATATTTAAGAGCTCAGGAGATTATTATTAATTTTAATTTTCAATCTGGCAACACATTCAACAAACCAACCAACACATCTATACCTACTATAGTAATACATACACAATTACATATACCTACCTATACAGAGCCAAAACAGGATGTTTCATTTTAAATATGTGTATGTAGGTATTATGTGAATCAACATCATCTCTTAGTCAGAAATTTTCCATATGTGATTATGATTGTCTTGTCGATTTAAAATATTTGGCGAATACGTAATAGTTTTTTTTTATTATTTCAAATATATATGTCCAACTATTTATACAATAAAAAATAGAGTTTATAGTTTAACCGCACTTTATTAAGCATAAAGAATTGGGATTAGTTATAATGTCATTTATATGAAAAATATCGCAATATTATTGAGATTTTAATTTTTCAAGAAAAAACTTTGCTCCATTAATGTACAAAATCTACATTTTTATTCACTTTTTGATTACGAAAAAATTTATTCTGGTTACCCCGCTAGTAAGAAAGACATGTGTGTGGAGGTGTTCAAGGCGAGGTTAAAACTTCTATTGTTCAGGTGTTGTGATTCTTGAATGGGCCCTTGCGGGGATTTTTCCACAAAAAGACGCATCTTAAAAAAGTTGTCTAGTTATTACTATACTATACTATTCCCTAACGCCATGTCCCAGGAGGGGTAGGCAGAGAGAACGGAACGCCATATATATCTATCCTTACATACTTCTTTCGCTTCCTCTACTACATTCATCCAGTTTCTCATACATGCACGCCGATTTCTCTTACTCAAAACGCGTCCATCCTTAGTTATTATTATTATTAAAAAGAGGATTCATTTTATTATTTGACTATATATCTATCTAGGTAGTCATGAAAATAAATAAAAGTCAATATATATTTATATTTTTAAGTTGTATAATTTCATTTTACTAGTTGACTCACAAGATGTAGGTACTGATTACGAAATACAATAATTTTAATGTTTTAATCTTCATTTTACTTTATTATCATCATCTACACCCAACACCATCTGGCGTGAAAATATCGCAATAAAAATAACAATTATAATTTATTTAAATAATACTCAATATACAATGCATCTCCCACATACTATATATTATTATTATAACCGACTAACCAGCGGGTCATCATCATCATCCACGTCGAGTGTTTATTTGACCATAAAAATGTTTACAACAATATTTTTTCACCTCACCGTCCGATATCAATCTTAATTCCTGTAAATGTCCAATCAAACCATTAAGACACCGGTGTCCATATATAAATTATCATATTTATTATAGCCTCCTTGATTTTATGTCCCACCTGGGATATGACACGGTGTCAGACACTTTATAATATCACTAAAATGTCAGACATTATCCGTCATCCCATATATAGCCACGGTATGAACATAAAAAGAATTTTGAATTAATAAATATTTTTAATTCAATGAAAATATTTTTATATATTCTAAATAATTTGTATTCATCAGCCTATCTGCATCCAATGTTGGATAAAAGCCTTTTCATTTCCATGCAATTTTTCCGATCCAAAATAATTTAATAATTTCAAAACATACCTAATTCTACACCATTAATTCATGAAATTTCAAACTTAATATATTTTAATGTAATTATGACTTACTATTCACAATAGGTACCTACATTATCAACAAAATTCCCTACTAAAACTACAATATATGATAAATCATAAAGATAGATTTATAAAAGAATGAATGTTTCAAATGAAAAAAATACGAAGGTACACAGAAATGAAAAGAAAACCCAACGAATCGTGAAAACTGACAGCAGTGATGTTATTCTCATAAGTACTACTACTAGCGCCATCTATTGTTAAATGTCTTCATAACTAAGTCAGATTTCGTTGAACTTTTGTGAATGGGTGTTTTCGTATGACAACATTGATACGTGTCTTAGCATATACCGTGTCTCTAGCATTATAGGATAGTTTAGAATATAAATAATAATAATAATACAAGTTACCTAGAAGAGAGTATTCTGTTCTGTTGACCGGTTTAATTAGACCTAATAGGAAATCTCTCGCTTTGGTTCATATATACATACATAAATCTATTTTATAAATATTTCAGTACGTTCGTATGTAGACATGTCTCTATATAATGTTCCTTTTGTAACATTTACCGTATAAGTAACTGAAAAACTAATACCCTCTACAAAGGATGGTGCAGAGGTAACATTCTTGCTGTATTCGATTCCCGACCAGGGCAAAATGAGATTTTTTTCAAAAATGTTCTAGGTCTGGGTGTACCTACCTATAATGTAATATCATTTTATGTTGAGAAATCTCATCATTTGATCGAATTTTTAAATCATAAAATATTATCCATCAAATTTTTGACAATAATACATTTGCATTCATTATAATATTTGAGTATATCGTTCACCATGTTTTGTCATATTCATTATATTGTCGTTAGGATTAATATCAAAACACAAATAAAAAAATATACTTCTTCTTGATAATATATAAGTTCGTTTTATATAAAAATATTGCAACTGCTGATTACAAAATTTTAGTAAAATCCCGAATTTTTTACACCAAATATTGAAAAATTGACAATAACATCGTTTGTGGTGTAATGTTTACTTACTTAATTTGCTATTATCTATGCAGTATTTTATTAGTCAGTTTTATGATTGAATCCTGAACGCAACCGGGATAAAGCTAGTAAATATAATATTAATATGAAAACATCATGTCGTGACAATTATTAATATAATATTATTATTTTGTTTATTAATGCCCCCCGATTTTAACAGCTTCAAATATTTTAATGGTATTTGTTCTTGTGTTATGGATCTAGCTGTGAGATACGATATTTAATATCTATCTATATAATATACCTACCTACGTGTGATATCAGAAATAAAATTTTATGTTCGATTTTTATTTTAATGATTTCTTTTGGTCACTTATATTAAAACTCAATTCAATGAATGAGGAAACCGTAGGGTCTACCTTTCAATGCAAACTATTGCTTAGTAGGTATGTATATGTTATATTATTAGGGTTTATGATAAACCCTATCTAGGTATAGGTATATTTATACTATCACGGTATTTCACACTTGTAGAGTTTTCAGTGGAGTATAATGAACATATTTGTCATCCTCTTCGTATCATAAAAAAAAGCCGCATTCTGGTTTTGGCAGCATGTCCCAATACCGAATTAATGATGTAATCTTCGGATTATATCTTCAATTTGGTGTTGAGGTATTTTAAATAATTTTAACTAATTTACAAAAGTATAGAACACCTATTCAATAGACCATTAAAGGATGACGTCACAGAAAAATCATTGAGGGGCATCAGGCATCCCAACACAACAGACGATACAGTGTAATATTGGGTGGAACGCCTAAAGAATACCTAATAATCAAAAAAACTTTCAGTGTCGATTTTGTTACTATTTTGTCGTCTGACTTTCTTTTTTTCTCTTATGGCATAACATCCTACAAGGATGATTTGCGCAATCTGAATGTTTGCCCCCCAAGCAAAAGCAAATCCATAGACAAGACCACGTGACCTTTAATGGTCTATTCCGGAGCTTGGATAATTGATGCTTGCGAATTCTACTTGTCCACGTATATTTAAGTAGGTATTTTATTTCATTGTATGCAAACAAAAAGCTACTTTGTCGAATATTGCAAAAAATTATAGTATTTGTACCACCGTGTATAAATAATGCGTTTAACACTACGATATTGAAGGTGTCCGCTATGATATTATTTGTCTATCTCTCTTGGCTTGATGTTTTTTGACATTATCCTCTTACCTAGGCGTGTGGTCAAATGAACCATTAAGCAACACGAAGACTGAGAATATACACAATATTATAATAGACACAACACTACATATTATATAAAACTCATAATAATATAACAAAACTGGTTTTTGGTTTAATGTATCGATATAGTAATAATTTGGAATAGGGTTGCCGAAAATACTTATGGCCGGTTTCAATAATCTATCTATCCGCTACTGTCGATTGAAATCTATTGTGTTCTATATTTTAAATCATACATTTCAATCGACAGTCACGGATAGATAGGTTATTGAAACCGGCCATTAGCGATTCTAGATTACCGGCTTAAGTGTTAGGTACTCCTAAATTCCTTCATAAATGTATTTTCAATTCAAGATTCTATTTGTTTTGAATTTGAAATTGAATTTATATGTCTCGATTACCTATTTCACCTTTTTATGAAATGCACTAATAATAATTAATGTTTTCACATTTGAAGTTTTTTCTTTTGAACCAATAAGTTTTTTTTCTTTTGTAGCTATATTTTTTGTGCAATTTTTTTTTTCTATTATTATTTTATTTACTCTATGTTGAATATTTGAAACAGTGGACTCGTACAATAGTTTTACCTTACATTTTCTTATATTCGTATTGAAATATTTCAAAATATTAATATTACTAATATGTAAGTTGTTTTATTATTACATAAAATAACAATAATATTCATCATTGTAAATAAGGCAATTGCGAAATAGCCACATAAAATACTGAAATTGATAAATTATATTTCAAAAAACATTTAAGTTACGTATTGCGTGTTTGTTGGATTTTCAAATAAATTGAAATGATAGATAAAATTTGTTCATCCCTGTTAAGATGAAGATGAAACATTGAGTGTGGAGGAAAAGAACACGTGTTATAATTTATTAGAATTTATTATTATCAATGGAATTCCAAGACACGAAAGATAAACACATATTATAATATATTATATACCCATTATGATATAAAACTATTATAACTATTTGTATTGACATCCTCCCCCTACTCTTATCTCCTGATACTTATGTATTCCTGCTACATATTTTGATATTATGTATCTCACTCCGTTCTCCCAATCACGGAATTTCTACTATTCCGTCTGTAATGTCTGGTTATGTGCCACGTTAATCACAAATAGAGATTAACGTTATTCTGACTTACCTATATCTAACTAAAAAAATACCAGTAAGTTGTCAATTATTGTTTTCGGTGCATAAAACAATAATTTATTTCTATTTGAAAGATTCAAAAATTACACTGTAGAACAAAATTATATTAAAAAAGAATTTGAATATTCGGCAATGGAAAAGGTAGATACCTATGCCATAGAACTTTTTTTCTTAAATAAGTATTTAGTTTATTCTGGAACAACTATATTCTCAGACTAATCATGGCTAGTAAATCATGGCTTTACATGTATTTTTTTGTGTGAATATTATATCTATTATCAACATTGTGATTACGTAACTCTATAGAAAAATCATCTCGTTTAAGAATTATTTATTTATTTATTATTCTATGTTACGACATTCCCGTGGATTAGTAAAGTTATGGCGTTTTTTAATAACCGTTAATAAAATAAAACTTTTGCCATTTCGTGTGAGGTGAACGATATTATTATACTACTAGCAGTCCAGTGAATGTTCATCAGAATTTGCTACGATAAATCTATACATTTAAATAGCCTCATCCATACAATCAAATAGAAATTTAAGTATCTATATGAAATGGTTTGTTTTTTATTCATATTTTCACATTCATTCATGTACGTTCATCTTTATTTTTTTTTATTTAAAATTTTAGTAAATTATTTTTAGAATAAATATTGTGTTTTATTGAACTTCCATTATGGACTGTTTGTGGTTACAACAATATTATTAAATTCATTTTCCCACTTTTTAAAGATGATAATTATACAGAAAGTAGGTATCTACTTACTTAACAGTGGAAACTTTTTTTTTGTTAATAAAAATCTGAAAATATTAGTATTTAAATATTCATTGGCTAAGAACATTGAAAATCTTTATGGACAACAATATAAGTCAAAAAGCTTAGCTTATAGTGGAGCAATAACATTAATATTTCATGATTGAAACAATGATGGAAAGGCTGAAATAGTACATTTTTGTGAATAGATAATTATATGAAATAAATATTATTCAATATTTGTGGGTGTTCACTAGGAAACTTATGAAAATAACAAAAGCTTTGTTTCCAGGATGAACAATCAAAAGCTCAATGGAAACATTAGTATATTATTCTTCTATGATCATCAGTCATAAATTGATTTATCAACAAGTGCAGGGCAAGCTTTTATATGCATTTAAGTAGATACCACCACATACCATACCGGTTTTATTCAATTTGGAACTACATGTACCTAGTTGATATAAAATACGTTAATAAATATCTATTGGTCAAAATGAAACTACACCATGTCTGTAAATTTCATTTTACAGTACGCCCATTAAAAAAAAATCCAACATAATTACATTTACTTCATACAATTTTTTTAAACAAAAAATTATTGTCAAAATTATTAGGTCTTATGGTATTATCTTTTTGAAATGTAAATGATCTATTTTATTTGTTTAATTTGCATCATCGGCAGAAGCATTTAACATTCAATATAAAGTCACAATTCGAGATAACAATACAAAAAGGAAGAAGATTATATTTATAAATCTAATAGTAATTAGACTAACTACATTTAAAGAACATTCAAGTTTTCCTCTCCGTACCAATTAAAAATGAAATATGCAAATTATGTTAAATTCAAGTAGCAAATAGTTTTGTACTGGAAAAAAATTATCAATTATCTTGTCTATGGATATCACAAAATATAACAACAGTTACTATTTAGCATAAAAAAAATTCTTATGAATAATTTCTTATAATATGGTATCAGAAAGAACATAGCAAGGACAACAATACTATTCCATATTTTTTCCTCAAGATAAAGTTTATGCATGCTATAGTCATTTTTAACCAGCGTTGACCTGGCCATATAAGCATGTTTTCATTCTTTTTCTACTTTTTTAACTGTGTGTGTAATTTTTTTAAACTTTGAAATAAAAAAATATCAATCTGCTCAAAAATCTACATAGTGGAATATCTTTTGGATCAAAAGATAACCAACCAGTGACCATCACTCATACAAATCGGTAGGTCGTTGGTACATAGTAAGTAGGTACATAATATTATAACTTAAATGCGATTATTATTATTTATTCTTCTTCTAGATAATCACCATCTTTGCTGTACATTTTTACAAATATATAACAGTGGCTACTACATATTGGTTATTACCGTTTATAGCCATCACACTCGCGTCATCTGATCATCATTATTTACTACATACATAGCTACCGTTCTACACAATCGATATACCTATAAACATATTTGTCTGTTCACATACATATGCTAGTGAGTATGTTTGTTCATATTAATATAATAATATAGATCCATGAAATACATTAATTCATTCATTCATACAGACCAACTGCAATTAACAAACATACAAGCTGTCCTCTTCATTCAGAATTAGTGGCATACCTACTTCATCGCTGAACTGAATATTTTAAATATCTTGATGTAAATAACGTGATGTTTTAGGAATGCTTGCATCGTACAGGAGACTATAACGTGATGTTTTAGGAATGCTTGCATCGTACATGAGACTATAACGTGATGTTTTATAGCTTGTACGCGACTAACTTCGCGCTCTCAACACACAAAATCAATGTGCAGAGCGCGAAGTTATTCGCGTACAGACTATAGGAATGCTTGCATCGTACAGGAGACTATAACGTGATGTTTTAGGAATGCTTGCATCGTACAGGAGACTATATCGTGATGTTTTAGGAATGCTTGCATCGTACAGGAGACTATAACGTGATGTTTTAGGAATGCTTGCATCGTACAGGAGACTATCAAAAAATAGTGGGAGACCTACTCTTTACCGGAAACGACATGATATGCATACTTTTTATCAAAAATGTATCAAAAAAATCAATTCCCTCAATGCGTACTCGCATCAATAATTAAACGAATTTCTGGTTTATAAATCTATATGAACTAACATTTCTTACTCGTACTTACCGATAACTTTTATTTCTCTATTGCTGGATTTGTACCTTCTCAAAACTCTTCCACGATTTTCGAGCGCGAGCAATACGAATCAACTAGTATTCACATATGTCATCAGTTCATATTTTTAGAGGTCTTCTTTCTACTCTTTTGTTCCTATGGTGAAGATTTTTGAGGGTATAGATATTTGAGTTTATTTCGAATCGAGATTCGTCTTAAAAAAAATTATTTTGCTTCCAACACACGCCCTTCACCATGCCGATCAATCAATTGTTTTATTTAATAAAACACTATAAAAATAGTAGTTGTTAGAAGCTTCTAATTCAAGCCGGGTTTATAAAGCTAACAAAGTTATTACTTATAAATATAATATGCTAACTAACTACACAGTATTATTAAACATGTTCAATCACTTAGTATATTTTAAGTCATTATCTCCACACTACTGCTAAGCTTCTGCGCTTTCAAAGCTCCCTAAGCTTTTGTTTGATGAAGCAATTATTGATTGACATCTTAAATCAAGGTTGCTAACACGATGTTGTAGAAGCTTTTTCACCTTCAATGTTATAGGGGCACTACAGGCGAACATTTGCTATTTTTCATTCTCTTAAATTTTATTTCTATAGTATTTTTTAGCAACATGTACCTACTCATAATGATCTTTAAATATAATTTATCACACAGACAACTGACTCATTCTAATATTTAATATTTTTTGTACATTTATATTAGAAAATTTGATTCTTTTATTGTATAGATTGTATCCATATATACCAAGTCAAATGCTTTTGGTGTAGGATCACTTATTTTATAAAACCATCCCTTTCGTGCAATGCCAACAATGGGAGGTGTAGACTCTTTTTATTTGAATTTTTTATAATCATAAGGGAAATATTAAACAAAAAACTCCTTAAAAGTTGTCTAAACCAAACAAATATTATATGTACTCCTTTGCGCCTCTTGTAGACTCAATGCGCTTCTTCCATTCAGAAAGATTCTGCATTAATTAATCCACCTTTTTCCTTGATAGATATATATTTTTTTATCATAGGAACGATAAATCGTGAATAAATAAGGTTCTTTTGAGGTAAAAAATATATGGAGCCAATAATAATAGCTCAAAAATATTATGTTAAAATTTTTGACTTGTTTAATGCTTAAGTAAGATGTAAAAATAGATCGACAAATCTCTTTCATAATAACACGTCTCGCATTATTGAAACGTTTAAAAACGTGACTGTCGAATTTACTGTAAACAATCAATTTGTTATAAGTATCCAATAATCGATCTGCGTGCTTCAAATGTTAAAAAGCCGTGGTTTTGTTTTTAACATCTATACGATAATGAATGAGAGAAATATTTGATGTTATTAATTTGTCTTCAAATACAATTTATTCTTACTTACTCTAACATTCTTACCCCAAATTGATTTTCAAGGCAGATCTACTTTTGTAATGTTGACTGTTTTTATTATTTTTCTTTGTCTATTTTTATCTATTTATCATCATATAAACATTTCTATTAGCATATTAACAAAGTTGAAAAGGTTCTAGTTGTCTAACCTGCGTTTGAAGTTGCTAGCAAACGCACAAAATGCATGAATATCGAGCATTCTTTTTAAATCATTGAGAATCTAAATTTTCATATATTTTAACATAGTATTTAGACCAGTGATTTCCAAACTATGGTACGCGTACCATCAGTGGTACGTGACAATTATTAAGGTGGTACGCAAGCAGCCATGGACATAGGACATACACAGTAAATAATTAGATAAAATATTTTTAAATTCAGTTCAGTGGTACGCTACTGATTTATAATTTCGTGTGTGGTACGCGAAATTAAAAGTTTGAGAACCACTGATTTAAACGAATGAATGTACGAAAATTTAGTACGTTTTTTTATTATTTTGCATAAAAAATTTGCTGTTTTCATGTTAGTATAATTATTTTGTAGTCTGCAGTTTACATGTGACCATATAATTAAATGTTTTATTCAAAAATATTTTTATTTATAAATCATAAGATGGTTTTGTAAATGAGTATTGACTTAGTTAGGTAAATCTATAAAATCACTTACATGTAAAATATTATTATTACAACTATTATAAAGTCGAGTTCACACTTGTAATATTTACCACATTGTAAACATGCGTATGTACATAATCTTAATAAACTTGTTCTTGCGCTTTGTGAATAGTTAGTTAGGTAGTGAAGTACTTAAATTTTATACTATTAACGAGCAACAGAAGCCAAACCTCGCCTATTAATTATTATTAATATTTAACCTCTCGAAACCATTAAAAAAGTCTCAAAACCAATAATGGTTACTATGAACAACGAATGACTATAAAGTATAAACCGACCACAATATCACCTTCATAGTTGAGCGAGCGCTACTGTCAATATAGCTCATATTATTATTTGTATGATAATCATAATATAACTATTTGCAATTTTTCAAGAAATTACGGTGGTTTTATACACAGTGGCGTAGGTTTTATTATTATTAATTTCAAATAAATGAGTCAAGTTATTTTATTCTTAGGTATATAGTACCTATAATAAAAGATTTGTAAAGAATCATCTTCTGGCGATTAATGACGCCACGATGTTGCTTTTGTGCTATGTGAAATAAAAGACGAACTACTACACATTCTGTAATGTAGCATATTATGAATAATAATAATAATAATATAGTAGTGTATATTGTTTCTTATGCTGTATTATCATTTATGACAATTTATAAATTACCTCACAACTAACAAACGGCTACCAGTCTTGTTTTATTCCACATATTATTCTATACAATACTTAACTTAGTGCATTCATCCAAGTTATTATTAATAATTTTATTCAGTAGTCCAGAATACAGATGATTTATAATTCTGATTGTATGACGTGATTAAAGAGTTACACCTAGGTACCGTTTATAGATCCCGGTAAAGAATAAATGTACCACTCTTTCTGTGAGTTTCCTAATGCTCAGTAAAAAAAAACAAATGTTCGTGAAAAATCCGATTCAAGATAATATAACATTTATAGACAACTCACACAGATCGAGCTAGTCCAAAACTCAGTTATGAATCTTGTCTTATGGGTATTTATCAACTTTAACCCTTAAACGGGCAGGGGCATCATAATTATGTAACCACATACAAAATCGAACATTTAAACGGGTAGGAGCTTCCGAACTGATCACAATATTTCAAATATCAAAGACGATATTTCAATAGATAAATGTGTATAAAATTTTATTGATTACGGATTATATTGGCAGAAATATATGAGATGACATTCGCAACTCTAAAAATCGTTCGTTTTTGCGCGGAAAATTTGTTAGTAAGCGAATTTTGGCAATGGTCATATATTTACCACATGATTTTACTCCACTAAAAAATGAAAAACAATAAATAAAAAATATGCACTTTGTTTTATATTCCTAAATACTATTCAAAACCTGAAAGAGAACCATTAACCCAAAATCGACGCCTGGCCCGTTTAAGGGTTAATTAAAGCATCAATGATGAGGTGTGTCATCCATTCTGAATGTATTGATTTTTATATCGGCACGAAGAGGACAACCCGCACGTGCTTATCATCCCGCACCTAAATGACTTTTTAAATATTTTTTCAGATAATAAATAAATACCTACATGAAGTTGGTTGTAATAAAAAGTAAACTGTAAGTATTTGATAGATCGATTGATTTTTTTATCAAATGATCAAACCAAAATATGTACTTATAAAATATTTTCAACTGATGCATAATACTTGAGATATCCGGGCGTGTGGTAGGTCCTTTCAATGATGCATAAGAAATTCTTTCAATTTCAGTGAATGTTTTATGTTAGGGATTCAGGTCATTCAAACTACGTAGGTGAATTATGAGTCTTACTTTTAACACTAATTACTCCACAAGAAATAGTTTTATTTAAATAGCTAGTAGATACAAGTCGGCATCTCTTATCAAATTAAGTGTTGTTGATTTAATTATGGCATTTAATTTAGCGTCAATAATTGTATTCTCACGAAAATCAAAAAAAAAGTATTATTTATGCAGGAAACATCTAATCTAGATATATAGTCCAAATACCGAGCACTTCAGAAACTATTGTGATATTTGTTCTTTGAGATGACTGCTTTTTGCATAACTATACTCAAACGATACCTGATGATGTCACACCCATTAACACAGATTCTTAATGAGTAATAATTTTTAGAATAAATAAAAATCTTATATTTCAAAGACTTTAATTACTGCTCTGATAGAATACGTGATATATTTTAATTAGTATTAATTAGAAACTGAAAATATTCCACATTATTCATGTAACGTTATTATTAAACAAAACTGACTCTTCTTTTTCTTTTTTGTCCACAGGTAACACCGAATGTCAACTGAACCTACCACTGTCCATAGATACAGGATACAGAAAACCACAGACACCAAGTCCGTAAAATAATTGATATGAATTTTAATTAAATGATAATTATGTTAACTCAATTCTCCAATCACCAAGAAAATCATAGTTAAATATGTAAAATTCTAATTTAACTTTGACAGTTACTTAATTATTATTATGCTTAATATTACTAATTTATTATTATTCACTTAATAATGTATTTACTTGAAGCTGTTTTTAATAGGATAATAAAATTAAAATTAAATATGTACCTACCTACTATTGTACCTGTCCATTTATTTACAAATTAGCAGTATATATTTATAATTGTTGAGTGGGACAGAAAATTTTAAGAAAAATAATACCTATACATGTGACATTGTATGATTAAAACAAATGAAACCTTTTCAAAGGCTTTCTGCATTGAATCTACTCAAAAACTTTTATCTTTTTTCATATTTATTATTTGAATCAAAGCTTCATAATTCAAAGGTTCAGGTAGCATATCTTTTATTTTCACAAAATAAAGAAAATGGGAACCAGATTTTGCCAACATTTTTGGGCGTCTGCTGGTTACCCCACTTGTGGAGAACGCTTTGGTGTTATGAATAAAGTAATCATGATTGTTTTGATTTTGCCAACATTTTTGGGCGTCTGCTGGTTACCGTTGAGAACGCCTTAGTGGTATGAATAAATTAATGAAGATTTTGCCAATTGCCTCTTGATTGTTGACTTACCTTTTGATATAATTATCTTAAAGAGTTTCCAAAATGCTTAGCTGCAAACTGATTTCCATCATAACATGATATCTGGACCACATTTAAGACTTTTAAACATGAAGAATTAAACAGAAAATAAAATTAGATATCAGCTTTGATGTGGGTATAAATATTATATGACAACTCAAACAATCGTGTTTTAAAAATATGTAAAAAACCGGAAGTGTTTAAATGTTGTATTTAAAAATATCTACAAATATTAATAATAATATATAAAAAAAAGGTTTTCTTTATCTAAATGAAAACATATTCACGTTTAATGTGTCACATTTAATAATATGTACAATTAAAAACTCATCATAATAATATACAAAATACATTTTCATCACCGACCGTCGCGTTAAACCACCGACCGTCATTAGACCATAGTGTTTGTCCATATAATTACACCTAGTATTATCAATAATTAAACCAGGCTTAACCGTTATTCATGAATGAGGGAAATCATATTTCAATTATTGTTATAATATTCAACAATCACCTCTCTCATTCTTAATCGTAATGAATGTAACATTAATTGAAAAGAGACGGTGTGATAATTTGTTACAATGTATACATTGTATGGAATACGCCTCTTGAGGGGGAGTAAAGAACAAACAAGTCAACAAAGTCGTGACAAGTTTTATTTATTTTTATTTTGTTACTTTTCTAAAATGAACCGAATCAGCTCACGAAATACTATTTCTATTATTAGATATTAATATAAATCAAAATTAGTAAATTCTTTGGATTTTTTTTCTCTTCTCTTAATTGCTTTTTTCAACAATGCTTTATTTTTATGAATGGTCAAATTATTGAATGATTCATTTCGCCATTCACTAAACACTATTTTGTGAAATCATTCATTAGATGCTTGAATTTATCATTTATTTTTAATGGTTGGGATAAAAAAGTAGTTAACTTCATTCATAAGAACAATTAGAACATATGAAATTCTTACGTGCAATATCGATTCAATCCAGAATTGTTTTCAGGAAAAGACAACTGGGTTGTTTATACATGTGGTTAGTCTACTTATGGGTTTATGATATGCTGTTTAACCTTTTAAATTATTATAATTTCCATTACCTTGCATTTTATCGAAGAATATAAGGATTTATGATATTTTACCAATAAGCTAAAAGAAAGTTAACAATTTACCACAAAAATATGAATATTAACTTTTGTGGTGAGCATTCCATAAATATAGGATAATTATGTAATACTTCTTACAATATTGTATGGAACTAATAAAAATTACCGAGAATAAATTTGTGTGATCCAAAATAGAAAATATCTCTGTTTTTTCTTATTAGTATATTTGTACAAAATATAATTAAT
Organism: Athripsodes cinereus; assembly: GCA_947579605.1. Classification (NCBI taxonomy): domain Eukaryota; kingdom Metazoa; phylum Arthropoda; class Insecta; order Trichoptera; family Leptoceridae; genus Athripsodes; species Athripsodes cinereus. The sequence continues at coordinate 19,621,235 of OX388314.1, forward strand.
TAGTGTAGAAATTTTATGACGCAAGTATCATTAGATGATATTGGATTCCGATTCCTGAGAATTCATAATACATAATAATAAATACGGCAATAGTTGGACATCGTCCAAAACATACGATATTTTTAATTAAAGTAGATCAAGTAGTAGTGTTGATCTTGTGTTTCTAATTAACGCAGACGTCGACATACCCAATTAAAATAACTTATATATGATTAAAAATATTTGCTATTAATTAAAATAAATAGAACTTCTATTCTAGAGAGAATTGTAACTATGTAAGTTATCGTTGTACTATATTGATACATTTTGCTAGTTAGACTAAGAAATACTACATTTATTTATTTTCAGTAATGTCACTTAAGTCATAAAATACTTTTAATATAGATTTAGCTGTGGCCTCAATCAGACGTATTCAGGTAGATCATTTCTGAAAATGAAATAACAACGATTTTTTATACTGACTGCTCTTTGATTCGTTATATGATGTTAAAAATGTTTCAGTTTGCTCAAATATTCACGTTCTTTATGTCTTTGTTGTGCTGGAGGCATATTGCGTCTAGGAACTTCCTCGAGATATCCTTATACATTGCTGCGTCCAGGACCTCTGGCGATTTCAAATCAATTCGTTTAACACATGAAAATATATATATATATATTATTAATTCATGCGTACCATTACGCCATTTTCCACAAATTTAGTAGCCAGCGTACTGGCTGCATGTAAAAAATATGCAAGTCGTGATCCCCATGCCAATAAAAGTTAAAAATATTTAGAATGTATGGCATGTGGTTATATTAAAAATGTTGATTGCTTTGTCGGGGGGACGAACACTCGCCTTTTATAGGAGAGTCGAAAACTTACGGCATAGAGCAAGAGACAAAGTCTTGCCGGGAACTTAACAAAGCATTAGATGTTAAATAAAATATTATAATTATGATTGTTGCATTGCATCAGTCTGGTCACGAGTATAATATTGTGTGTGTGATGTCAGTATTCTCACAGTACACAATATCTCATATTTTAATGTTGTTAATTTCAAAATAAATACAGATTTCATTCCGACTACTAATTAACACACGCACGTAGTAGGTAATAATAATCATGCCACCATCTCGCTCCCGCACTTAATACTTGCTAAAGCAATTAGAATGATTTCAACAGGAAATGAGACGAGACGACTCTACTATTGTCGACACATACCTACTCTGTATTATGAGTATTATTATTGTTATAAAATCTTCAACACAGTTATTATCATTTCTTTTATATAATAATAATTCACAATCTCTTCTTTTTCATACAAAAAATATAATACGACGCATATACTTTATCATTTCTGGTATATACTTTATCTCTCTGATGAAATAACGTTAATTTATTAATAATAAGTATAATTTCTTCAATTCGTCGATGAGATGACGTGTCACCCATTCTCAATGTCTTATTTTTGTAGCAAGAAGAAAACAATCTATCTTGTAAATAATTTTACTATTGTCCTTACCGAAGTTTCAGTGGATATATATTTTTTCAATCATGTACTATGAATCTCCTCCTCTTTAGGAAAGTCACATAGACAATTTCTTTATAATTATATTTATTTATAACACTGCCTAATAGTAGGTACAGTGCATAGATTTACTTTTCATTGATAAATGCATCGTATTCATAATGTTTTTTCTAAGTTATATTTGATTCTAGAATGACGCTAATTATTTATATTCATTTATGAATATTTATTTATTTATCTGAAAGAGGAGGTGTGAGAAAGCACGGACGTTCGAAAACTACGTGGCTTGTGCACGTGGATCAAATTATCAAGGATGGTCGCGTGTTGAGGAAGATAAACAAGCGTGAGTGTATGGGAAATTGTATAAATGTAGTTTAAAAGCGAAAGAAGTATATCGGAATAGATCTATATGGCGTTCCGTCCTCTTTGCCTACCCCGGTATGGCGTGAGAATATTATAGTAGTAGTATTTGTGAATATATTTTGATATAGCTTTCTTGGATTTACAATAAGAAATAGCTTTCTATTCGACGTTCAAAGTTCATCCACTCATTTATAAGAAAGCAAATAGCTTTATTATAGGAATGTAAAAACTAATAAATTCGTTTTTATTTATTTTTTATTCATTCAAACATAGACGGCTAATGCCTTTTACAATATGTTAGGTAGATATAAAAAAAAACCTTAGGATTTGAAGAAGGATCCAATTACTATAATTGCACTTATTGATTTAAAAAAAAGTCTTAATAAAATACAATTTCAAATTGATTGTTTTAATTCCTCAAACAAATAAATAATAATATTGCCAAGTAAAATCACGTTCTCTTTGTAAGGAGATGAACATCGCGCCATAGTTTATTTTATCGACACCGAAAAATCTTTTAGGAATCTCTCTCAAGTTGCATCTTCGTGTCCGTTCTTATAATATCCAGCACTTTTTCATCGTCAAGAAATAATTCCCATCAATTTGGTGCCGAACCAGACGCGTTCCATTTTCAAAAACTTGTCGCGATTTTTATTTCTCAATCGGTGTGCTGCTGTTATTGTTGTTGTAACGAAGACTGATAATAATAAAATATAAAAGGGAACTTTAAAAATAATAATAATAACGGGATGATAAAAACGTATCTACATAATATGCAGACAACGCGTGCCTACACAATAGTTTTGCATAAATAAATGTTTGATTTCGTTTGTGAAATAACACTTTGTATAAACGTCAGAATTTCACACTAAACTGTATTTATATAAGATATGTTTATAAACAAGTTTTGAGTTTGTTAGACACGCACATTACTTAGTAATAATATTATGTATTATTTTCATCACATTTATTGAATATCCCATAAGGGTTCAATTTACATTGTTACAGAAACTAAAAAACATGCCAACACGGCATTTCCAATAAGTAATAGAATGTTTATCGTGTCAGAAAATTTTTCAAAATGTGTTAGGTCATCTGCATTCTAAACATAATTGAAATAATTTTACTTTTTAAGTTAATTCAGAGCAAAATTTACTAGTTTTTTTATACGAAATCTGATAAAAATGTTTAGATAACTTTATTAATCTTAATCAAATTAATAAGTACTGTTATAAATTTCTAATTTCTGTTACTTTTTTTGATTGATACTTTCGCATTCAGAAATCAGTCACTCGCGTAGTTCTAATAAAAGTATCATTTCGCCTAATTTTTTAATTCATATATTTTTGGAGCTTGGTGTCCCTACAGCGTGTATGGATATCTTTAAATTCTGCCCACTTTTCATTGTTTCAATTCTCTCATATAATTAAACAATTATATGTAATTGTTTCACACACTAAAGTTTCATCACTCATTATTTATACACTCAAAAGCTCTCCTCATCACTAATGAAATTAAAATTAAAAAATCCTTTTGATATATCTCATAGGTAGGTAGGTTGTATTGAACAATGTCCCAGCGCGCATTCTTCTCGCGCATTCCACGCGCAAGAATCCTTATTCCACAACACATCACGAGGAATTCGTCTTCTCTCCCTTCCACTACTCCTCGATCCTCACACGATCGTCATCTACTTCTTATTTCATTTCATTGTGTTTGACTGTCTACCTACCTCCTAGTGATTTAAGGATCGAACTTAGTGAACTGAATATAAACAAAAATAATCAATTATGCTCTTCTACCCAAAGAACTGTTTCCTCGTGCATTGAAGCTATTTTTCCTATTCTTAAGAATACAAATAAAATGAGGCTTTCTCGATTCATAGCGACTTTGTACCGATTAAATCGTCTCTTTCCACGACATTCGTATTGCTCTGAGATCTTGTCATGTTAACGGTGTACTGCGAAATAAGTTTAGACAACATTTTTTATTTTTTATGTCTATGTTGTTTTTTTCAATTTATAATAAGAAAATACTGTGTAAATTATATAAATAATATAGCTACTACACATAATATCTCTAATAAAACTTAGTCATATTAAAAACAGCTAAAAAACTTGAACATGTTATTTTATTTACGAATATTTGTATTTTTGTGATCTGTTATCCACTAATGTTCCGCTATTTAACAATATAAAATATATCGATTTATGTATGAATTCCTCACACTTTCATCTTCTTATAAATCAAACTTAAATCGCTCACGGACATTATCTAAAATTAGGGGTGTACTAAACTACATTTGTTTCTAACAATCACAAATCGATAAATGACGAATAACAATCGTTTCATTTAAGAATACTCATAATCATTGTACTGTAAAAAAATATATAATCTGCTCATGGCATTCTATTTTATGTAGTTAGCAAAGCAGCAACATCACTTTTATATTTGAGATATGACACTAGCTCATTTTTCAAGATTTTTTTGTTTTGATTCATTGTTTCATGACATTCTCTATATGTAGGCAGATGTTTATGAATAATTATTTTCGGTTATTACACGTAAATAAAAAATGTGCAAAGTGTATGTATCACTTAAAAATTATACTAGGTATTAGATCTGTATTTTTGATTATAGATGGTCGTTTTGATGTGAATTCAGAAATCGTATTTTATACAAATATAAATTAACACATCCCTAGAATGAATTATATAAAATCCATTATCGCATTAACGATTTATAACAACAAATCTTCATTAATCGACACGATTTTGTCGTGCGTTGTTTTTTAATAGTTGTATAAGAATAATACTCGTATAGTAATAATAATTTAGAATCATGTTTTTTGTACATTGTTTTATCAGCAGAGGGCGTTAATGTTAATTATTATAGCGGTATACAATTAAGTTTGGCATCGACCACACCTGGTTACGAGAAACGATGAGCCACAGAAACACCGCTCCCTTATCTGATGCGTATAGAGCGATTGTATTACGTTCATCTCGCCTGAGGCCGTACCTGTGAAATTATTATTGTTGTGTGAAGAAGAAATGTTTTTATTTCTTTTGTTCTTTTTATTTTTATTGTTCATTATCACGTAAAATTTTAAATTTGTATGTAGAAGAGATGAGGAATTTTTAATTAGTTTTGAGTTTAAAACGAGAATAATAATATAATGTCGAAGGTCAGAATTAACATATTGTAAGTCATCTTTTTAACACACTCAGCTGCGAATTCCTTACATAGTTCAATGATACTACAAAATTGTTGTTACCATTTTCACTTCTAGAGAAAAAATATTTTAATTTATTATCAGCTATATAATCATGGTATCTCCCATATTTGAGTACTTGTGGTCATCCTCTCCGTGCCACATAAATAATAAACATTCTGGATGTGGGAAGTTCAGCGAATTTATTTCTGTAAATTAACAAAATCTTCACACTATCTACTATATTTTATATTGATTGCAAACATATTACAAACAAAATTGTCTATGTAATAAATAATAAACTTTTTCTCACAGATTTATTCCTGCTAACCTAAATATTATCTTCTATAACCAATAAAAATAGCTTTCACTTTGTATTGCAGCATTGAAACGTGTTGGTCAAACTATCAAAGTATCAATAGATATTTGATCTGAGTATATACAATTGTACATATATGTTATCTTTTCAAACTAGATAGATAGGTGGTGCTAATATAAGTGTTATATAGGGGAATGTCGCGTAACATCGTCGTTCGTGTTATTATTATTAGTTAGTGGGAAACACCTTATAATAAGGAACAGAGGGGATGAATCTCGGACATAGGATATCATAAGGGTGGACTGAACAGTGACGTAGAAGAAAAATTTTACATTATATTTTTTCCCCACATTTCACGTTTCAGAGTTTCATAATTTTAATCAACTTTTACTCACATGTTTTTATATTGCTTTGCCAATGTTTAAAATTATTCATGAATTATTTGAATTCCAAACGTGATCATAATTTTATTTTTAAGATATTCTATAACTTTTCTAGAATTGAACTCAAATTCTATCCGACCATTGTACATTATATTAGTAAGGCGAATCATAATTATCTTTTGAATAACATCATATTATACATGATATAATTTTGCAAGATTCAGCCACAACATTACTGTAATTAAAATTATACATGTGTGATTATAATTACAAGTAGAAATCAAGTAATTTAAATTAATGAAATAAAATTGGTTCATGATTCTGTTTCTTTATAGTAGTAAAATAATTGAGTTTAATTAAAATCATTCAATTCATTCGTCATTATACATTTCACTTTTTGTATGTAACAGTATGTAATTCACATTATCAAGGTGACATTAATTTCACTTACCTATCAGGAGATCATAAATTACGTGATGATCAAACCAAAGAAATATGTCTTTGGTATCTCGGTACTGATATTGTTCATTGGTAGATATATTGTAGATACATACTACTACTTAATGTAATTACAAATCGATACATGGAATTTTCTACTAATAAATCTTTATGTGCTCCTAATAAATTGACTTTAATTTGCTGCCAATTTCTCGTTAAGTTTTTGATTAATCGTGATTGCGCAAGGTTCCAAATATCGTCTAGACCCAATTCTTCAATAAAAACTAATTGTCATACCCGGAGTTGTTTGGGATGTAAAAATCAAAACTTTTATATTTGTCCTTTCACATTTTTCCTGCAGTACATACAACCTTTGATCTTATAAATTTGTTACTAAAGTTTGCTAGCTTAAACACTTAAAAATGAAACAAATATTTATCTCAATTAAACAGTCTAAATACCAACTTGTAACATGAAAATTCTTGCGAAATATTTCAAATCCCACTAGTAACCAAACCTCGGATTCTCTATACTAGTACATATTAACGCATTGCCAATCTATAAATAGTCTTCATTTTGATATGATCCCATAAAAATATGTACCTACAACAAATCAATAAATTAAAATGTACATTAAAATAATCATATAGACTTTGATTGAACAAACAAATATACTTCAATATTTATATTGAATCACAATGTTATATCGATCGGTTTTATAATGTGCCAATTTTATTATGTATTAACATTTATCTAATATCTATTTTAAAATACAACTATGTAATTTTAATTAAAAGTTAATAAGATACATTAATTTTAATTAAATTTGTCTGTGTGAAAAAAACTAAAGGTGTTTAATTTGTCAGTTATCGTGACGTGTTTGTGTAAGTAAAATGGATTAACTTTTAGATGAGGCGATAAAATCACACCTCTAATGAACCAACGAGTAAAAATAACCAACTTAATAAATTAGTTATTTTTAATATAATGAATTACATTATATTTCAAATTCAGACTTCTAATATCGAAATAACCATTGGGTGAATATAAGTTTCCAGTATTAGTTAATTGTTTTTTAAACAAATATATTACTAAACTCGTTTTCATGTAGTTCATTGTTCGAATTAAAATAAAGTAATAAAATATATTTATCATCCTGTGGCTAAATATTTTATTCAAACCAAATTATGAATAGTTAATCTAGTTTTTTAATATAGGTATATTCTCCATGAAATTAATGTGCGTGTATTATTAAAAACGTATTTTATAACAAAGATTTTGTTTACGCCACTGTTTTTGATCAATTGATCACAAGTTGCGAATATGTGACTTTTGAGTACGAAAAGCTTCTTGCGGTTATAGTTGTTAGATGCGCACACAATAGATCCTTAATTGTATCTTAAGGGATGCGAACCTTGTATCCTTAGGGTGACAATAGTCTGTATACTCCATGCCACACATAAGGCGACGTGTTATCCCTTGAGGGACAATATGGTACATACATACTAACCTACCTACCTTTAATAGGGTGGTAATTTATAACAGTAAATACACAATATAATGTTGGTAAAAGACAACATATTGGTCTTTAGTGTAATGAACAAAGTTTGTCTCACATATGATACGGATGAGCGGTAATGTGTACCCTTAATGGTACTTATTAATTTTATTATTATATTATTGTACTTATAATATTTTATGAGATTTATCTCTTTTATTGTATGATATTTAACGCATTTTTTTTATTTTACATACCCAAAGAACATTGTTTCAATTTTAATGCTTCCACCAAACTAATAGAAAGAGAAACTCAATATTTAAGACCTGTCGAGTTTAATTTCAACCGTTTCATATAGGGCAGCATTCGAGCTAATAAATAATTAACGTAATTCAACGTAAAAGATAGACATTATTGCAGAACACTGGCATTCCACAAATAGACAAGCCATTCTAATAGTTACCTTATTCAACCGTCATGCTGTAACATAAGTTAAAATAATCAGAATGTTTTATTTTTTGTCATTCCACCCACTATTTAAGTGCTTTAGCCACAGTGTGTTTAATAAATGTTATCATCATTTTTATTAATTTTATTTACTCTTGCACACCGTAAAAAAGTATATAAAAAGATAGATATACGAATTAATATAGGTATATAATTAATTTTATTGTACTGCGTATCATGTATTATTAAATACATCTTTAGGTACTTATTAAAATATCTAAAAAATGTCTTGTGACATTTATTCAAGCAATCATAAGAAAGAATATAATACTTAACCATAACATAATAAATATATAGTTATTTCTTATATACGATGCATAATTCAATCACAAATAAATAAATTCAATGCATTGATTTACATTTTTATTACATTTGTTATATTGCTACCAACGTGGATTGGACGACGACGACGAATATAGACATTATACCGGTAATAAAGCCTATTATGGCATGCAGTCGCTTGATATAATGATATGCTATGTTGTATGAATATTGCACAAATGATTGCATACGATAATAAGATTAAGATGATGAGTGTTTGTTAGTATTATTTGTTTCAATGATGGGTTTTATAAATGGTTCAATTTATTAGATTATAAGACTGGATTAATTCAACAGACATGACTGTACCTGCTTATTAAAATATTTATATATATTATGTACAATCGTACTAGCAACTATAGAATAATTCCCATGTCGATTTTATATCTGGTTAAGTTTCCAGCTGTCAATTATTTAGACCTTTTTTATTTATTCAAAATTTAGGTAGGTACATTGTGAACAGTAGGTATTTATAATTATGTATATTGATAACTTTGAATTTATTCATTATTAACATCACAGAAGTTATTATTTTGTGCATGAGGCTTTGTTTTCATCATGAATAACTCTTATTGACTAGTTAAGCCGAGGCTAAATATGCATTTTTATGAGTACGTGGGATTCGAATGTTATTTATCAAACATTCGTAAATATCTACAATTTAAAAGCTGTATCAAAAAAAATTAACCGTGGAAAAAATAATTGCTTTATTTCATATTTACTCATAAATTATGTACTTAGAATCAAGGTGAGTGTTATGCAGTAGGCATAAAATATAAGACTTAATTTTAAATTGCGTAGTTTTTCGCCGTACGAAATTATATAACAACACCTTATAATTGTCATTAGATAACGGTGTCTTCTTGTTATTTAAATAATATTATACCTTATATTGAGCGTATATTTCTAGTTCTCTTCAACAAACAATAGTGTGATTGTATTATTTTTTTATTAATATGTACTTAACTTAATTGTAAATCACTTAAGATGTCTACAAAACCACGAAAATGTAAATATTTATTGTGTTTTTTTTATTTGCGTTCCTTATCGTTAATAATCATTGTTTGCTCAGTCGTGTTTTGCGATAATAAGTATCATGAGTTTAATTACTATGTACTAACATACGTACGTTTTAAATAATTTTGATTCTTCCATAATATCACATTTATTAGCGAAGATTTTTTCTAACCATTCATATGACACTGTGCAGCTTATGTTTAATTTATTACCAGAAACCACTATTTATTGTATTTTTTATTTATTTTTCTAGAAAAAATGTAGCCTATAAATACTCTACAAATAAAGATACGCTCAGTTAAATACCATCATTACTCAATTATTTTATCAATATAACATACCTAAATAGTTTTTTTTTTATAAAAAAAACTGAAGCAGTTTTAGAACTATTGTCAGGCATCATAATGTATTATATTGTTTATTTGGATCGTATGATACCTACAGAGAAAAAAAATAATTTCACTTCCTTCGATTTATAAAATATTTTAAAGAGAACAATAAAAAAACACTGAATAAAGAGAAGGATCTGAAAAATGAAGTACTCGTATGCAGAAATCTAATAGGATTAGAAGTGCGAAGAAAATACTATGGATGATCGAGCTCGTGATAATTTTGCTTGATGTTAGCTATTTTGAAAATTTTCTTGCTTCAATTAGAAATTTGGTACAGCTCCAGGTGTATGAAATCGATTATATATCATTAACACTGTATTGATTACCTGAGCTGTTGATTTTTGTTTTATCAAATGTTAGAAATATTGAATTAATACATTACTATTAAAATGAAATAGTTAATATTAAACATCAAAGCACGATGTGGGCTCGTATTGACATTATCAGAAATCAATCTAATTGATAAATTTTGCAATTACAATAAATCTCATTAGAATTATTATTGTTTCTTTTTAATATTATGTTATCATAATTATTGCTATTATTAATAATTTAGACCAATCACAGATCGAATTTGATATTGTTTATTATTTCGTATTTAGAACGGAGCTGTCATACGCCATCTTGTAAGAATGCCTATTGACCATAATAAAATATGCTAATTTCATTTGTATGTATGTTTGCATAATCATGTCAATCAGATTTTTTTTACATTGCATTTCTCTCAATAAATGTGGATGCTTTTGAATTATTTTTTTTCATTATTATTAATATATAGATACCCTTTTTATTAAAAATTGTATGTTTGTATCTCAACTAATATTGGTGTGAATAAGGAAAATTGTATAATTTGTTTAAAATGGTTGGTAAATCTACTGTTGCAAAACATACCTATATTTTATGTATATAACGATAAATAGTAAACGTTTGTAAATTTCCTTCAAATTTATTATTTGAAAAAAGAAAACAAGTGAAAAGTTCGATAACATACGAGCATTATGTTATTTGAAAGATTAATAAATGTATTAAGTAAGTGTGTATCTCCATTTAAGAAATGTGTGTACATTTCTAACATCCAAATGGTAGTTATTTATTTATTTATCGTGTCGAAACCTAGAAAAAAAAACGAATCAAACTGATCTCCAGTAGATACTGTGCAAAACGCACAGCAGGTGGAGATGCGTCAAAAATATCCTCCATAGTGCATATGACAGGGCACAATGGACACTCCAACAAGTGTGGCATGGTCTGTGCTGCAAATGATAGTATGGTACTCGTAGTATCCGAACTACAAATAAAAGTATAAACTTCGGATTGAAATCAGTGATAGAAATATTACACAGACTTCATCGAGTTTATAACACCAGTTGAGTGTTTAATAATCATTATAATTTTTCCTTACCCATAATAGTATTTCAATTATTTATCGTCTTACATATTTCAATTAAAACATAATCATATTATATACCTACATCCTACATACTTAGTACGTATTATTCTTATATTAATATTATTAGTTTGTCGTTTTGTATTCCTCGCGGACATTTTATATCTTTAATTATTAAGTAGGTATGTATCACAAAAATAATTAATTATATCAAACTTGGGCATTGCCTTTAGCTATGTTTTTAATTATTATGTTAGAGTTAAATTAAATAATTGAGTGCTAGATCAATTTTACTGATTAAGTACGTAGGTACCTAGCAAAATTATTTTCTAATAATGACGACCTGTTGTTTCGTATTCGACCACTCGTTGATGTTTTTTTAGGAGAAGTAGAATAAATTATTGATCAATGATTTGTTATCTGATTTATTTGTTAATCCTGAAGGTTTTATATTTATTGACACTGAGAGAATGACCAGTATGTTTATTGTATACTGACTACTCCTCTTCCTCCCATATTGTGGGAGATAATGTGATAGTATAAATTGATGTCTTCAAAATTTCGACCTACTTTTTCTTTGTAAATACCGAGTTGTGCATAGTTAAATCACTGCATCGTAAAATCGCTAGCACTCGTCTCTCCATTGCTGTACGTCTTCAAAATTATACTTTTTTTTATCTCGAGCAAAACAAACCTAATGCTTCCCTATCATCTGTACAATATCATCATCTTCCCATCTTTTTGACGTTTTCAAACACTTCCTATGTCTCTATTGAAGAAATTTAGTAGTCCATCTACCATCCTCTCCCCTTGATGTAATGAACTCAAATTATATCACTATTTGTGTATAATTGTAGGTGATACTGTATAGAAAATGCATAGCGCATCTACATACAGTGTACAGACTACATATAAAACTATGTACACGTATAGTAATAGAGTAACTGCTATTAATGTATCCTCAATTGATCTTAATGAATGTATTTATTTCGCTTGGCCTTAATTTGTAGCGCTGCCTGTAAACTATCGTGCCGATTCTCTGATTATGCATAATGTTTTGAGTACCTACCTATCTATATATGTACCGAAGAATATTGTAACTTTGTAGACAATCACAGTTGAATACATCAAAGGTGAGCAGGATACAAATAAATCTTCCAATTCATACTATACAGTGTCAACTAAATCTTCCAATTCATACTATACAGTGTCAACTAAATCTTCCAATTCATACTATACAGTGTCAACTAAATCTTCCAATTCATACTATACAGTGTCAACTAAATCTTCCCGTGATGATAAAAACATGTACAAAATAATAAGTACTAACGGTCAGTTCCAATAATCTGCCTATCCATTACTATCAGTTAAAATCTAATGTATGAGGATTTTGACTCACAGTAACAGATAGATAGATTATTGACAATATCCATTTTAGAATGTTTTGAAATGAAACAATTTATATGAGATGAGCCTGTCATTAATAATCCACATTTGAAAGTGATAGTGAAGGAGTTCATACAGAGCTTTGATTTTCGAACATGCAATTCCATCCATGCCTTTCAATTTTGTACTGTAGACTCATGTCTGGATAAAGAATTTTCATGTACATCATCTTATTCATATTAGGATTTTGAATTTACGATAGAGAGATTTGGTTCATGGCGTAGTAAGAAAGCACACTATTTTCATCGTAATTATGAAGAAATTTTTGTATCCCATAAGTACGTATCTAACACAAATTTTACGATGCAAATATATTTACTCATATAAATATAATATAATACACAATGAACATAACATATTTCTAAATAAGTGTTAATTGCAATTTTGTACAGTAGAGAGATGTAACTCTATGAGAGATCATAATAATCTGATGTTTTACATAGTAGCAAAAGTATTAACCGCGACTTCTTCGCAATAAAAATAAAACTGTCAACTAATTTGTATACACTCATGAGAACAAGTCGTAAACCTTTGTATTATAGTGTGTCAACGTATTTACCTATTTGTTTATTTATTTTTTTAGCACATTACTGTAACTGTAATAATTTATTTGTTTATTAGTATCACTAAAATAAACATTAAAACCACAGTTTAATCACAACATAAATATTTATTTCATAAACATTTGCTATTAAATTATGTAGTATTTATCTTTCAGTATTCTTTGTAGCAAAGTGCATTATGTCATTTACTCATTTTGTTTTAGAAAGTCAGGTAATTTGCATCAACTCGTAACTTATTAGAAATAGTATTTTATTACACCATCTGTGTATTAATATGTAAGTAATTATATATTTATAACGAAAGCCTAGATATACAAATTATAAACGAAAAAATATATCTGGGTTTTGTTATAAACCCAAATACAACCTTATACATCTTTCACAGTAAGCTACTAAAAGCTTGTGTCGTGAAATTTTTGCATATACTTTATCTTATTTATATTAGGACTTTGGATTTGATTTGATGCACTTTTTATTTCATTTTTTTAGGTGCACTTTATACAATTAAGCTACCGGGCAGCATATGTTATATTTCTCAATTCTATCCATCGTTTTCCAAACAATTAAAACTACAGAAGAATGATATAATGTGTGTTATAACATAATCATTTTATATCTTAATTACTTACTTACCCGATTTTAACATACTTTATATTTGTAGCAGTTTAATAAATTGGCAGAGAAAATATATGTGGAATAAGTTAACATTCACGTTAACGGCTATACAATAGTCAAGCAAAAACGAGTTTACTTGTTTTTGCAAAATTATAAAAGTGAATATTTGATAAAAATGTATGTATAGAAAAACTTATCGGTTTTTAAAAAATAATATAAACGTTTTTTAAACCTTAATTTGGGATAATTTTCTTAAAATGGTGATTAAATGTTACAACGTTTATAATATTTCATAATGACGATAATTCAAATATCGGTTAACATTAATAATAATAAGAATAAACTTTGATTTGACGATGCATTATTTTGACCTTTCGTGAGAATTATAATTATGGTTTGTAATAAACCCCATCAATAAAAATGTAATCAAAATAATTACGTGCTATAAAATAATCATCAAGAAAAAAAAATACATATAATAAACTACATAAATTATATAAAATTCCAATTAAACTGTATCCGAGAAAACCACCATACCAAATAATATTCTAAATTGCGACATGGTTTTGGAAATTTATTCTGTCACCCCGAGGTACGAAAGTATGCCGATCCTCTTCGTGTTTCAATTTTTCTTCATTATATTATTGTTATTAAGCATATATTTTAATTTGATTTGAGTGATATGTTTTTTTTATCATATTTAAAATTCATCACGTAAGTATTTCTTCTAATGTTGTTCTTTATAAAATTTAGACATTTTGTTTAAATTTGAAATTGATTTGCATTTAATTAATTGTAACAGTCTTCCCTTTTTGCTAACTTTATACATTGAAATTGGGAATTCTGATTACAGGCATTGTGACTATAATAAATTTTCTGTACTATACTATACCCTCACGCCATGTACCAGCTGGGGTAGGCAGAGAAAACGGAACGCCATATATATCTATCCTTACATACTTCTATATTACATATCTTTTGGATTAGTTGGAAGATATCGCGTCCTTGCGATAAACTCGCCCATTGTGCAAAATTATTCGTTTATACCATGTATCCTTATTATTTGTATCCAAATATTTTGTAGAATAGAGTTTTTTATTATTATTATTCTATAACTTCCTCTACATTCATCCAGTTTCTCTAAAACTAGTAGATATTCAGCCATGGGGACAAACTGTCTATTTTACAATGTAGGTATTTTAAATAAATAAATGTTTATATGGGAATCAGGATTCATTTAACCAAGTGCATGTTACTGATATTTGACTGTTAAACAAATGAAAAATTTAGAGTCAGTCAGCTGTTTGTTGTGAGAGATTCTTAAAATAATATCAATAGTACCTATATATAATTTGTACTTCGGTAATATTTTCTTTTCCATATCTTATCTCATGATTGGTGATATAATATGTAATGATAGTGAGTCGTGTACCGGTAATAATATAATTATTCTTCACGTTGTGGTGATTTGATCATGTTAAAGTGCTTATAAGTGTTAGCTTTGAAAGATGGCATAACTATTATAGGCCTCTCTAGGTATTATTATCATCATCATCATCATCGTTGTAGCGGGCTCTATTATAATCCGGTACACCACTGTGTGTATGATAGTTTGATCCAACTTGGTTGATCCAAATCGCCCCGCGGGAGTAATTAATCCGCCATGAGCAGGGCCGGCTTGCGTCACGATCGGCCCGATAATGGGCCGACACTTAATTGCGGGTATTGTCATGCGCATTTACTGGACGATTCATCTCGCGGGCAATATTATTTGTTGTTATTGTTCATGTTACAATATTATTTTTTTATATATTTCTTCCCTTCTTTTCTTATTATTTGCAGCAACGAGCTATTTTATTACAATATATTATGTTTAATATGAAAATACATTAAATTATAGTATTACCTTTTATTATTAAAAGTCTTTGTCCGGTACTAATAATAATTTCTAGCATCCACCATTAATAATCTTTATTATTATAATAGATACGTACGTGATCTTTATGTATGAAAAATGTTTGTACTTACTTAAGTTAATAGTTCATAGAACTCAAATATTATGCGTTGACGCAATACCATACACTACGCCACGCAACGCAGCATATTTTTTTTTTTAAAGATATAGGTATCTGGGTTTTTGTTATAAACCCAAATACAACCTTATACACCTTTCACAGTAAGCTACTGTGAAAGGGGAGTTTGCCGGCACCTGGTATCGAACCACGGACCCAGGTTCACGAGGCCGAGACTCTACCTTCAGGCTACCGACGAACTCATATTCATATCAATAGTTATAATATATCTAGGTAATTTAATGTTCATTCAATTTAAAAACACCATTTCATTGAAAAATCTGCACAAAGCAAGTCACCAACGTAGTATAAGTAGTTAGAGAAAAAACAAATATTTGAGTTATTTGGAATCTACACTAAAAGAACTGTAGCCCTAGTCAAAACACATTTAAGCGTTACGTTTTCGTTCGAATGTTGACGACGTTGCGAGAACGTATCAATTTTCGTAGCTAAAATACACAAGTAGCTACGTAAATTGACACGTTCTCGCCACGTCGTCTAAATTTGAACGAAAACGTAACGCTAAAATGTGTTTTGACTAGGCCCACTGAAGACTTAAATGTATTGTTTTGGAGGCTAAAGCTCCGAAAAGCTATTCTGCTATCAGCCGTACTGGAATACTGTAGCAAAACTGGCATTATATGTATTATGAAAACCGCTGAGATAAACCCAAGTTTTAATAATATGATCAAATCTGATGCATGAAAGAACAACAAACATAATTTTATCGGATACCAAATAGTGTTGAATCTTGATCAATGTAAATAAATATATGAGTATACGTAGAATGTACTGAGTTGAGCTGTGAAAGGAGAGTCGTGATTTATTGTATTTAATATGTACCTATCGTAATAGTAATGCACAGTAAAAAGTATAACTTCTGCATTGTTATACTTACAATAATATAAATTATATTAGGTTTATGCTTTTACTAGGTCACGTTAAATGCGATGAAAACAGATAGGTACATACCTACGTAATAACCAGTAAAAAAATTAACATAGATAATCGTAATAGGTACTACTATCGAAAAGTTATCGTCATGAAGTTTTTGAAAATGTAATACAAATACATAATTTCATTATACTAATCAATCGCAAAAAAATAAGTGTCTGTGATAGATACCAGCTCTTTAGAAAAATCGAAGTGTAAATACCGACCGTATTCTGATGAAACTTTATTTTTTATTGAAATCAACGTTACAGTTAATTAATAGGTAAGGTTAAAAGTTAATTCATTGGCAAAATCAAGGCATTTCTCATGGATGGACATACTTATCACTGAATCTAAAATTCCAAACATCTTTTTCAAACGGATTATTCTAAGAATAAATACCTGCTTTATATCATATTCATAAGTCTAACAGAAGTTATTTAATCCATTTATCCATTAATCGTTAACATTGTTAATGCTCAGCCCTCAAAATAACAATATGTAGGAAGGCACATGTACGTAGTATTGTAGCATTAGCAATCTTTTATAATAGTAGTAATAGTTGCAATAGTAGATAAATAGGTAATGATTTTAGATAGACAGATATACATTTGATGTTGGCACTGTATTATCACAAAGTTTAGAATAATCATAGTTATCTATCTAATAATAACTAGATAATACTGCAATTATAATGGTGTATTATATGCAACAATGTTTCAAGGGCTATGGTATGTATATTTCATCAATCAAGTTTTAGGTCCTAATGCAAAATTATTAAGTTTTGACTGCAAACTTGTTACATTCTTTAGACATTTTCATCATACATCTATTATTATGCTAAAAGCTGAGATCTGAAAACCACATGGCTTGATCACGTGGATCAAATTCTCAAAGACGTCGTGGATTTAGTACCTAAGAGAAATTGACGTGCGTGTATGAGAAATTGTGTGAATTGAGAAGAAGTGAAAGAAGTATGTAAGGAGTATGTATATAAAGAAGTATGTATGTAATGAAAGAAGTATGAAAGAAGTATGTAAGTATGTAAGGATTAATCTATATGGCGTTCTGTTCTCTCTCCTTACTCCACTTAAGATATAGAATTAATAATTATTATAAATAATATATTAGTTGTTTTTTTGCAAATTAAATTTTGGGATACACAATGTAGGTATGTAGTTGCTTGTTAAGAGCTAAACAAATTTTCTTTCTATTTACTCACAATTTGGGTGGCCAGAAGACCAGCTGCATCTAATAAACATGCACACTGTTCTCTCTGTGTCAAATAATAAGACATTCAAGATGGGTGACATACCTCATCGCTGAATTTCAGATGTGAAATGAGATGGATGTCATGATTCGCATGTCAAATATTATAAAAGAACTACTTACTTTCCCATAATATTACAATAATGCTTCTTGTTAAAGTAACAATCTTGGTGGCAATGGCAGTAAAAACTAAACTGTTTTCTTCACAAAGCCCGATCATTAGTTATTCCGTTTATAAAATCTAAAAAACTTGCAACTAAAGATTGACATTGTCCTTACAAGGATATAGTCTTATCATGTACCCGAAACTTAATATTATTTATTATTTTGTTGATTCTCTTTTCCAAAACCAATGGAGGTAGTCAATTCTTTAAATTTAGAACATGTTTTTTTTTTTCAGAAAAATAAGCTTAAGTACTTGTATTTAAAATAAATATAGCATAGCCATTGATCTAAAAAAAATATGAGTAATAAAAAGATTTTACTCATAAACTACAGAGTTTATACACTGGTGACTCAACTTGATGGTATATTTATTTATTTACCAAAATGTACCCTATGTGAGCCAATATCGATAAAAAAAATATCGATTCATTTTACATAAATATAGATGGTATATTTTTTAAATGAAAACTACCATGATTACAAAACAAATATTTTTTGTGTATTTTTTTCTGCAAAATACGTTTTTGCAAAAGATCGTTAATCGAATTAACGTTAATGAGGTACATGTACAGCTAATCATATTCTATTACGAATATGTCAACTTTGATTCGTACCTACTACAGATTCAACCCATCTGCAACCATGCATATCGATAATTACCCCAGTTAATGCTTACATACTACAAACTACTTATTCAGTCACTTTAATCACATACAGTATAAGTTTTGTTGTATGGAATAATACACTTGCATAATTAAATTGCAGTTACAAAAACATTTTACTGTGATCGCGCATGCGTAACAATACTACCAACAACCAATCCCAGTTCTTAATTATATAATACAATAACAACTTACATACATTTTATTAATAACAGCAACACAAAACATAATATACACACTTCAGTACGTACTGGTAAGTAATTATGTAAAATAGTTGATTATTGTTAATTGTTCACTGTGTAAACACAATTTAATATGTTGTTAATAATTTACACATACTTATGTCTAATCATCACGCCATTTCTTTGATAACATCACTGCCGTATTAACAACTATTATTAAACTATAATACATAAGCCTTCAATTATTTTAATCAAGCGCCGTTTATTTTTTATTTTTTTTATTACATATATTCCATTCTTTTATAATTTTGTTACACACGCTTATTGTTTTGATCACTTATCTTTGAAACAATCGCTTTAAATGTTATATTAATAATATTATTATGTACTACCATTTAAAAATTTCCCACCCACATACAGCGTATGAATATTTTTAAAAATCATTTATTGTATTTTTTACATTACTTTAGGGAGTATTTTATATCAAAATACCATCAGAGGTGTCAAAATAAGAATTTGGACTCATAAATTATTATTATTCGATTCTCGGTATTAAGTAAGTATTCTGTATCGTTGTTTTTTTTCCAAAATCACCAGGAGTCGAGCAATGTTTATTAATCATTAATTCCCTGTCAAACATTTTGCATTTTATAATAATTTTGATTAATGTGCCTTTCTGGGGGTGGCTTAGTACCCCGCGTGTGCAGTGTTGGGGTTTATATTATTTTAATACAGCCAGTTAACCCTTGAGAAGCTTATAATGATGAAAAAAATCTTTTCAATGCTGCATCATTCAATATATTATAATAATAGAATATTGATAAGTGGTCTTATAGATTTCCTTTTTCCTATCAAAATATAGTCCCAAGCGACCGTTCTCATTTTTCATCGATGCATTAGGCATATAAGTTTACATTTCGTAAACATATATAAAAAAATTAAGGTTTCTTTTGAATTATTCATCTACCTGTAAAGACAAGACGTCATTTATTGTCCACACAAAACAAACTTTTTAAGTTTCGCTTTATTTGGATAAGATGAAGTAAAAATAACACCACATCAATGGTAGTCAAATAAAAAAATACGCAGGTGTTCCACAGGGATGTGAATTTGGTCTTTTTACAGTTTTTTTTTCGTTCTGTCTCCATCGGAATTAATTATTATTCCTAGTCATTAGGGAACATTATTCTTGGAAATAAAAATTCTTATATTTTTTTGGAATATTTTGATAGCGTGTTTTGTGCGACGAGGTTTTGCGACCAACCTTGCTATTACATATTAATGTTATAATCAGTGGCGTAGCTAGGGGGGGGCAGGGGGGGACATATGTCCCCGGGCGCCGCTTTAGGGGGCGCCAAAATGAGTATTAAAACTATTTTTTTTAATTTCATTTTGATGTTAACAAATGTATCCCAAATACGTTTGCAAGATTGAATTTTGGAGCTCCACAAATATCTTCATTACAAACCAGTTGGCAAACACGATTTTAGCGCCCCCATTGAACACTAAGGGGCGCCATTCTACTCAAAACCAAATAACACATCCACAATACAGGATTGCTGATGGCGTTTTTTTTAACAAAGGGTTCAAATATTATTCTTCATAACTGAAAGTGGCATCTGGTTTTAACAATTATACAGGTTGGATAATTTCGAGTTTAATATAGGTAATGCAAAGAAAATAGTATAATACTTCACATTGGTTGAAAAGAGATAAATTTGTCATTAGATAGAAATGTAGCAAGTAAGATGTTGTTTTAAATAATATTTGAAATCTAGCAAATTTTTCGGTAATTATATTTTATTGTACTTGCAAGAAATAACAACATTGGAAATTTTTTCATTACTCATCACATCATCGCTGTTTTTGGATTATCATGTAAAAATTGTTAATTTTTTAACAACTTTCGCATACATTTCTGAAATAGTTTTTACTCAACATTTTTAACATTTCATTTAACCCCCTAAAAAGACTATGTCCATTTCAGTCATGTTTTATAAGTATATTTTATTTTTTTATAAAAATTGCCATCCACACTTCTCAGCATTATACAACCAGATAAGTCTCCATATGATCAGTCATGATTATACAAAAACTTAACAGTCTAATGCCGGAAAAAAATCATCTATCCAGATATACAGGATATCAAAGGATTAGGCTCAAAACATGGGCTCAAAATACCAGCATTGTGCCTGAAATATCTGTGTTCAAAAATTTTCTTGCAATATTACAAGCATTTATTTTAATAGATTTTTGAATTTTAATATATAAATTTACCGGTGAATCTAGTTTTTGCAATTTATTTATCGAAGTTTTCGGAGCTACCCCTGTAGCTGACAAAACTAATGGTATAATGTAAACGGACCTACATAGAATGCCATTTTTTTTTATTTCTTCTGCTAGTTCTGTATTTTTTCTGCGACAGTTTTGAATATTATGCTTATTTGGGACAGCGATGTCTATTAGATACGTAATTTTAATTTGTTTATCATGTAATTCTAAATCAGGTCTATTATGATGTATTTGTCTATATTTTATTTTTGTTTTATCATAATAGATCCTATAATTTTGATTTTCTAAAACCAGTTCCGGGTTGTATTTATAATTAGGTATTATATTTCGCGAGTTTATTTAATTATGTTTAGTTGCTAAATTTTGATGTATTATTTTTGCGACATGATTATGTCTATTAATATATTCAGTTTGAGCGAGAGTAAAACAACCCGAAACTATGTGTTGTATTGTTTCCGATTTGGCCAGACTTACATGAATCGTTAGTTGTATTTTGATTTTTTATAGTGTATTTTTGGTATTTTTTTGTATTAATTTATTACTTGTTCTTGAACAGCCAGTATAAAACCCTCGGTTATCCCATACACTTCCCCACAGGTAAACCATCTGTTTGACGCATATTTGTCACTTGTTTGTTATGAATCTTCATTTTTTTTTTATATTAATGTCCATGTTAGAGTTGATTGTTATAATTATTATTGAAATTAGTTATATGTGTATGTTGTATTGATTTGAGATCTATCATGTAAAAGGTTTTTGCCGTTTATTGTTTTAATAATAATAAAAAAAAACATGAGATTGGTTGAGATCATTGAGGTGTCTGGCATGAAGTTCTTTCCTACTTTAAGATCCTAACAAAATATTTTAATAGTTTATTCGCGTACCTACTGTTTGGACATTTAAATTTAATGATGTATGATTTTTGTCGGCCTGTATTATAAATTTATGTAATATAAAATTATTTTGTTTATTTTTGAAAAATGTTTTAAGAGATTCGATCATTATGTAAAGAAGAAATGTTAAAAATTCCTCTTCCTCCTATACTTCTAGGCAGAGTCAACCATTGTTCCGCGGAATTTGGATGGTGATATCTTTGTTTTGTTAATTTTGTTCTCATTAATCTTTCTAATTTATTGAAATCGGTTTTTGACCATTTTACTCGTATAGTGCCAAATGAGTATGTTAATAACGGTATTTTTCGCTGATAGATCGCATTTAAATATTTTATTTAATCTATCTTTAAAATCATTTGTTAATTTATTTTTGATTTCAGTGTGATATAGATTTTTGGATTGCAGAAAACCTAAGTATTTCATTATTATTAAGATTATTTATTTGATAATTTGAAGCTATATACTGACATTCTAAAATTTTACCTTTTCCAATATGTAAAGTTTAACATGTATCTAGCTTAATTGTTTACAATCGTATAGAAAATTATGTAGTGTTGTGGAATATTCTAGAAATTATTTTTAGAGAAATTTCTCGAAGTGGAGAATTTTGGAGAATTATGGTGTATTTTGAGGCAAAATGTTTTTTATTGTTTATTTTTACTATAAGGATATGGTAATGTGTAAAAAGAATATACTTAAAAGACTAGTTTTTAAAAGAATATAGCATAGGAAAATTGATGATATTCAATTTTAAGTAGAGTTCATTGATCACTTATTAGTTACTAGTTTTTGTAACCCGGCATCGCTCGGGTTAAAATAAACAGATAACCGACAAACACATGAATTATTGAAAAAAATACTGTAAACATTAATGTAAATAAAAGTAGTAAAAAACCTCTTCCCAAGGAAAAAACTTGAAGTTTGAAACGCCACATGCCCATTTAAAAAAAAAGGTAGGTACCTTCATGGATAAAGTATTAAAAACCTTTGATTTGGGCCCAAATCAGCCCGATGAAGTTTTATACCGATCAGGTTTTCAAGTATTGGGCGAAAGGTTATAATATTTTTGTGAAAATTATGGAGAGAAATTTCTCTTCTGTCAGAGGAGAAATTCTCGGAGATATTTCTCGTTCTCGAGAATTTTTTTTTGAGAATTTTCTCTACTCACATCACTTTTAGTCTGTATTCTATTTCATTAAAATACCAGATAGATGCTTCGAAAATGAACCATATAAATCGTAAAATTTCAAAATTTTCTTGAGGGCTCTGAGAAGGGGCGCCGACTTTGTGCCATGTCCCCGGGCGCAGATGACCCTAGCTACGCCACTGGTTATAATACACCTACCTATATGTATTATACAAAGTTTAAGATTTATCGCTTTTGGTCACCGTCTCCGCTCAAAATCGGAACGACATTAGATTAAGCAAATTCAACTTTATCAGAATTTTCGATCAAAATTCAATCATTCCTTTTTTCAATAATGAATATTTAACAGTTTTTATCTGCTATGATATCTAGCAGTATAAGATATATTATTTTGTTTTTTCTTATATAGAAATTTCAGAGGCTATGGGAGAAAAATATACGACCTTCGTCTCAAAATTTTTATCTTTGAAATACATTATAATATAATGTATTTCAAAGATAAAAATTTTGTTAAAATTATTATAGTCCAGACATCATTCAGACATAACAACAAGAGACCAGGTGGAAGAGTGCACATAAAAATAATAATATGTGTAAATAGGAACATGTAGCAGCCATACATAATATTATAAAGTCCGATATAGGTCAAAAAATAATAATATTCAAGGTAAAAGCAAATACCTAATAATATAGAGAAATAAATACAAAAATATCTTTTTATTATTATTATTATTCAGTAGGTATGTGAAACACGTCAATGTAGATCAAACATTTTGAAAAAATAATCTTTTACCCCGTATTAGTATTATTATTACTATTATTTATTTATTTACAAATCGGATTTGGACATCCTGTCATTCGTCGTGGGTGTCCAGACGACGACAACGGATACTTTGTATCTATGTATGTTTTCAATAGTATTTCTATCGGATCTGACGACATTAGCCGTACTTTTCTCTTCACCTCTATATCAATACGGTTTTCCTTCTCTTTTATTATTCTCTCCTTATCTCTGACCACTTGATGCCACCCTCCCCTTATTCCTATTTTATTTACCCACCCTTTACCACCTGACCCTACTACTACTACTACTACCACTAGGTATTTGCCTGACCTACCTCTATATGACTGACCAGGGGGGTGTTTGACTGACTGTGACGGGGGATATACTATACTACACTACCTGTGTGTTGTATGTGGGTGTGGGGTCGCTGCTACTACTACACTCACCACTCACATTCATACACCGGATTTGGCAACTGACCGATTACCTTTAGACATATCTTCTTCTTGTTGTTAATATTTTTACTATTATTATTATTATTTCTACCTGTTACAAAATACTTATATAAGATTTTTTCTTGTATAGGTACTAATATTTTATACAATTTTCACTAAGGATTTTCCTGCGAACAATTTTATTGAATATCGATAAAAATATTCTCGAATAAAAAACTTACGATCTTATTCATTTCTGATAATACATAATTGTATCGTGTTGAGTAAAATAAATCAACGCGCATACATACAAAAATGAAGCAGGCATTGCTACAAGATCTTGTGCTATCTCTTCTCTTCCTATGTCAGGATTTGTCGTGAAAAAATAGATCATTTTGTCAAAATATACCCACGCCTTCCACTAATAATTATAGAACGTTGAGAACATATGTAGTTTTCAGTATAGACGATCATGAACAACAACACTTGACATATTTTCTATGTTTAATGAAGATGAAGTTATACTAATTGTTTTATTTTACTTTTGTTTCAGGTACGTTGATGACAACTTCCATAGCACCTCTTGCATTATCAAAGTAGTAAGTGCATAATTAATTAATCAATTTATATAATAGATAGAATATGTATTAATTCGTTTCATTGAGTCATTGTTAATAGTTAAAAAAACTATCGTTGCATAAAATATCGGCAAAACTTTGAATGAAAACCATATGCGTAAATGGAAGAACCGAAAAATGGCAAAGGATATACATAGACTTATAATAATATAAATCATCATTTTCTCTCAGGTATAAATATTTGAAACATTCCGTGACACTAGGTCGTATAAAAGGTTCTTCACAGAACACGAATAAAAGCAGTTGTTTAAGACTCATTCGAGACTTTAAACTCTTGTCCTCCGGCAACTGAGGACTAATTGGGATCGACGTATGAGCTTTTATTTTCTTTTTTGTTATTAGTGAATGAGTTACCAAGTCCCTAATTTGTTTTATACACAATAATATAATATGCAGATGGTTTAAGTGACCTAATTCCCATTTTATTGATGTTTTTAATAAAATTTATTGACCAATAC